>OX359245.1:72123971-72553734 GCA_947179485.1 Allacma fusca
ACATGTTTTGAGTATGTGTGAACATTGGTTTAGATTTTGTTCGAGTTGCGATAATGGATTTTTCTTATGGGATTTAACATGAAAAAATTCAAGCGAGGAAGGGTCCCCCCTGTCAAACTTCCAAAAAAAATCAAACTTTCAGATGTCCTACAGCCCGAACCCAGAGGAGATGGCAACAAGTTTGTGGTTTGTGTGAACACTATTAGTAGTACCTACAATTCCACCGATTTTAATTTAATTCTGAAGGTCACATCGGAAGACTTTGCTTGCAAGACGTATGAAAAGACGAATGTAAAAAAATCTAATTCAACTGAAAATCCCGGTTGGTCTTTCACGTTCTATCATTGTATGAATTATTACCTTATTAGCTTCATTCCTGTGCAGCTGCTTATAATATGCTTGATTATTTTTGAAATCTAAGCCCTGGAACACTGATAGTGTCAAATCAAGGAAAGGATTCTTAATGTCGAAATAAAATGTTAGCTTGAATACAGATTCCTTTGGTGTCCATACATCAGAGAATATTGTTGTAAGAAATAAAGCTTATTGTTGTAATTGTAAAGTAATTATTTTAAAATCAATTTTTTATGACACAGGCTATCGGTAAAGACATGATTGGACATGAAGCATCAATGGGTATCATATGGAACAAAGCATTTTTAATTGTATCGTAACACAGTAGGAAGGTCAATGACGGAAGGCGTTCTTCTTTCCCAGTTTTATCTTCTCTCGAGTTGTTTCTCTATACTCCAAGTTCTGTCTTTTCAAATGGGGTTTAAACTGATATCAAAGGACGTTCTTTAGAAAAGCATAAGCTGCATATACGAGGTAGCAGTCCACATGTCATGTGTCCCAGACTAGCCTGCACAGAATCAAAATTAAATATTTTACTATTTCAGTTCAGTTTTCCTGTCAGTGGTACAATTATACCCTAACCATTTTACAGTAATTAGTCTAAACATATCAGTTGCCACCAGTCGTGGTAATGAAGCAGAAAATTTGTAAAAAAAAGTCCATTCAAAAGTAAGGTAATTCAACGAATCCAAGTAGCAAACCAAGTCATGCATTGAATCTAAAATATATGTGTAATATATATAAAATATATATTTTTGTGTCTGGGGTCAAAACCAATAATTATTTATATTGACTCTTTTTGACACAGTGAATAAAGTATAATAATAATAATATATACATTTTTTAGGTGCGTAGCTAAATATTGTTGAATTGGAATAGGTAAATAAAATAAAACAAAATTGAAAACTCACCGCAACATCGGATATTTGCACAGCAAAAATAATCGGAAGTGCCAACGTCTTCAGTACGCAGGTGGTTCGTAAAATTAAATGTGCGTATGCTTGCATAAACACAGGAATCTAATGCACACGGGAAGTTATTAACAAGATTGTTACAACTTAAAACTAAAACCTACCAACGAATCTCACTCATATTGTACATTCCTCAAATTAATGCACATGAAAATATGCACATAAATTTGAAATTAGTAAACTTCCTTACCTGTGAGGGATTAAAAACGCACTCCTCGCAAAACAACAAATTCCATAACGACTCTGGCAGAATTCCAATGATAAAAGTCAGAAGAAGTAAAAGGCAGGTAGCATTTATTTGGGAGTATCTCCGTCTGGTTGGAGTGCCGGGGCTCTGCAAAAATGTCATAAAACCATGTAGCATATACTTCTTGGCATTCATGAACGTCCATGTCAGGGATGGGATTTTTGTAAATCTCCCTGGAAGATCATTTCTGTATTTCCCTGCTGAATGTTATCTACCTGCTGGGAGGTCCTCTACGATTTCAAAAATCCCTTGCTGAAAAAAAGAGTTGAACGATTTTAAAATCCCTGTTGGCAAAAAACATTCCCTACGAGACGTGAAATCCCTGTTTGAATAACAAATTCCCCTGAAATACTCCAACAAATTTGAAAATCCCTTCCAAAACAAGGTCAGAAATTTTAAAAATCCCTGTTCGTTAAAATATAAATCCCTTTCCTTTGAGATTTTCCCTGCCAGAAATCATTTTTCCCTGGGAAGAATCTTCCCATCTTCCCACAAAAATCCGACCCCTGGTACATGCTTAATTACAAAAAAAACTCCATTCAGACTAAATGTATAATTCAATTAATTCTATTTATTTAGTATTTTTTATTTGTAAATAAAATCTCTCTTCAGTATCCTCGGGGAGTACACTGTGCAGTAGGACACACATCCCATGAGACATTGGTTGTGAGTGCATGCAAATAATCCTTTAAGAGTAATACCTATAAGGTCAAATTTATGAAAATTCATTACACTTTTCTCTTCCTCTGTAATTACACAAAACGTTTCTTGTGTCCAATGTCCCGTTGGAACCAAAAGCGGGGTTTATTCACTTAAACTATACTTGGATTATTTGGAATTTATATTGTTACAAAAATATCCGGGATTCCGAGTTCCGGTTAGTAGAAAAAATGAAATTACCTGATAGCGGGCAGTAGTCCGAATACGACTGCGGATGAGTTGTTGAAAGTAGAAGTAAAACAAGAGCGTTGTTACAAAAGATATGAAGGAGCAAAGGAAATAAATAACTTTCCACAACAATCCATGCAAAGCATAAAACCCGAAGCACTCCTCTTTCACAGTCAAGACTCCAGAAATAAAAAAGTAAGAAAAAGTTCCGAGAATTACAAAAAGCCAAATTGTACAAACAATTTTTAGAACTGTTCCAAAAGTCATAATACTGATGTAATTTGTTTTTGCTAGGGTCATCCATGCATTAATTTGTATTGCAGGAAAATGAAGGGCTGAAATTAAAGCACACACCTGAAATAGAATGCGTAAATTCAAACTTAAACAGAATTCACTCCCGTCATTTTGAAATAAGGCTGGCACGGCATCATCCAGTAATAAATCAACAGTATTCAAAATTCCTGTCAATAGGTTCACAAAAATAAGTGATATATTTAGAAACAAACCAGGAGGAACAGGTCTTTTGCACCACCAAACCGACAGGAAAACCATCAAATTCACTCCAACTGAGACAACACACAACAGAAACTGAGCAAAGAGAAAATGTGTGAAAGGTGGGCTCCAATATTGTGGCGAAGAAAAATTTCTTTCATTCGCATCCTCCCAGAAATTACTTTTCTCTAATTTTTCCAGCTCCATACTCCCTTCAATACATCAGGTTTAATTTCAATCCAACCTGCCGAATATTGATAATGAAGACAGTGTCGGATAGTACATGCTTTTGAGTTACTCCAATATTCATAGAGTATTGAATAGAAGACAATCGAATTTTCTAAAATTCTTTCTGGCATTAATAATATTTTTAGCCGGAGTCAGAATCTGAATTTGGTTTGCAATGATTGCATACTTGGACATTACAAGTTTCGATACTTATGCTTCAAGTCTTGAATTATTATGTAAAATGAACGAATTTTAAGTACAAATTTAGTACGAAATATTTTCATGTATTTAAATATTTTTAAAAACTCATACCAGATAAGAAGTACCTTGTTAAGAGAAGGGCAGAAATGTCCTGTAACTTGTAATTACTGACAGTTGGAGTACTACCATTGTGTTCGTCTGCATCTTTGGGGCGTGAGTTTCTCAAAATAAAATATTAGTTTTGCATAAACATTTAATCAGAATTAAGAGGTTTAAGAGCAGTTAATAAAAATACCAGCTCAATTTAAAAATGAAATCAGTTAAACAGCAAGGCATGGAAGCCAATGATATTTTTTATATGCACAATAAATCCTAATATACTATAGTTACCAGTTAGATAGCTCCACGCAAGCGATTCAATTCTCTTTAAATACCTTAAGCGTTATATTCAAGTGAGCAGACATGGAGTAAAGTATTTTCCCATTACAATTTGTAGGCCTTACAGCGTATATAGGAAGTTCATTGTCAGGAAGGAACACAAGAAATTCTTTGCAATAAATGTAATAATTACTGCAGTCGCTTAATGCTCTATTTTGACTTTAACTCCAGTTCTGCAATCCTGATTGTTATGTGATTGCTCATGTTTGTACTTTTGTACGGGCATCGTAAAACTCATACAATAAATCCCGAATTATTTATGACAGGAGTGAAAACAAAAGTCCACTCCATGTAATGGGGCAATGTGAATAACAATTAAAAATACTGATGGAATCAGTCCGAATCTCATGTTACATATGTCTTTTGGCAGTGAGCAGTCACCCAGTTTGACATTTATTTTCCATCGACAGTGAATCCCCGATCACATTTGATGTATACAGTGCACTTCGTCAATAAACAAACAACACAGAGTGTGGATAGTAATTCAGGGCATACAATTACATATTTGAAATCCCCTGTGAATTGGATGACCGAGTGAAAACTCATGTTCTCGTACTGGAGCTGTCCTTTGAAGGAACTACATATTTCCCTGTAAGTTCTATTTTGTCATAGCAGTTACACAAATATGAAGGGATTTGTACTGTATTTTCTACCACTCCTATTATTACGACATGGGTTAAAATTTAAAATGCTCTACTGACCAAGTGCATTTCCACGAGTGACCCTTCAATGCATTGTAAAATTATAATCGGAATAAAAACTGGATTATTGGACGTATGTATAAATATATACACCTCGACAAAGCTCGTTACATACGGAGTGTTTCTATACACAGAAAACACACAGGTATGTATACAGAGCCGACTTTCCTTCTCCAACCCGCTTCAGGAAAGTTCACGTATGTATACTCGACAGTCTTTATAATGGCTCTCCCTCGTGTTCGGAGAAAACTTCGCCAGGGATTTTTACGCCGAGATTTGTACGCCGCGAAAACTCCAGGATGATTATTACGCGGAGACTCTTCGGCGGAGAAAATTCCGCCGGAGATTTTTACGCCACTTGAGAGAAATTTACCCGTAGAAAATTACTTCGGAGATTATTATGCTACATTTTAAACTACATTCGAAAAAAAAACAATTTAACTGCGAAGGGTAATATTTGTGAATATTGTGAGACACTGCTAGTACAAATCGTGCTAGCGAATTCTGAAATGACAAGTGAGAGAAAATTCCGCTGGAGATTTTTACGCGGAGTAATTATTGTCTGTATAGAGTGTGTATCTTGAAGTGCTACCCAATCATTATAGTTGGTATTACCAATTTAAAGAAATCGCTGGCACAGGTTTTACTGACAGTGTCTCACAATATTATATTGAAAATATTAACCTTGGCAGTTGAACTGTTTTTTCCAGATGTAATTCAAAATACAGCGTAATAATCTCCGGCGAAATTTTCTCTCCGCATAATAATCTCCACCCGGGCGTAATAATCTCCCGTGGAATTTTCTCTGCGTAAATAACTCCGCGTAAAAATCCCCGGCGGAGTTTTCTCCTAACTTCCTCTCATAGAGAATCTAAGGTTATAACGACACAGTCAGAATCCCCCAAATGATCCATACAAATTGCATCAACGTAAATATACGTAATTAATTTTAGCAATCCACTTTCGTTTGACCAGTCAAAACACTGAATGTAATAATATTTTCGAAGACAAAATCACGAGTGAATTTCATATGCATAAATATGAGAATAATTCTTACCCTTCTGAGGGGCTTTCACGTCTTCAATTCAAGTCTTCTGGATCCTGTTGCCTCTTCAACGACTGTATTATTTCAAAATGTAACTTTCAGGAGGAAGCCTTAGCTGCTCCATTAATTTTAGAATCGTTTATAAAACCAGGGACTTCAAAATTCCAGGGCACATGTCTACAAAAATGAGCGATATCGAAATGCAAATTATTTACATTTTCACTTTAAACGCTAACCACTTAGTAGTTGTAAGTTGTGTCAAGAATTTTTATTTAAAGTCCACCTCTGTATCTATTCTTAATGATACCCCGGAAATTACCTGAAATGCTGGAGTAATGAGTAGCCGGATAGTCACAAATATTATAATATGAATTAAATAAAATACATTTTACAACTGAACAGAAAACCAAAATATTTTGACTCCAAACCTTTCAAATAGGACTTACAACGTAACAAGAATTTTCTTGTAATCGCAGTCGCAGATATAATGCTTTTGAATTACTTTTGTCAGATTCCAAGGAAGAGAGGACTGACTTGGTGTGAACGTTTTCAGAGACAGTGGAAAACTAAAACAGTACTGGAGTTAACTACAACATATAAAACAAATCAACCAGAAAATTGCAATTTTATTCTATTTAAAAGGGGAGTTGTGATCTGTGCTTGCAATTGACTCTGAGCCCAATGGAATCAACCTGGACCCATTGGTATAGCGAGGTTCAGTGAGGAATGATTGAATTTCACTTTTGTTTTCAGTTGGCAGTCATCAAACATTCCCATTTGAATTAAAGTTCACTCATTTTATAAGGACACCTCTAAAAACTATGAAGAACCCGAGTCACTGCTGCTCTTATTACGGGGAAGTTTTGACGGTAATAAATGACAATTGGTGGAAATATTTCGATTCTATTTTCTTTTTACTTTACAATGCATTTGTAACGGACCAGTTTCTTTACAGATCAGAATGTCATAGCTATATACTTGTCTTGGCGGAATAAATAATTTAATACAATTCCATTGACCAGAATGTGGATCTCCCCTCATTGTCAGAGGAGACTGTCGTCATTTAAGTTCAACTTTGCTGTTTTCGGCAGCATTCTTATCTATAGAGAGATTGCACTGTATTTTGGAACAGACAATTACATTTTATCATCACTGAATTAGGATGACCAGGGGGAAATCTCATGTCCTCACTGGAGGACTCTCCGTTAAAAGAATAGATTTGCATTCAACTTTATTCCCAATAACAGCTGTGTATGTATACTTGAATCATATTTTTAACATATCCTATAATTAAATGCAAGTGTTGGAATGCAATGAGCCGGTTACATTCTTTACGATTACCTCTTATTTTCAAGTAGTAAAATCCACAATTCTCTACGTAGAGAAATCGAATAGCTCACTGAGGGTGTCTAAAAACCGAGATCACAGATAACGCTGCAGTAGAGACATTAGATTACTATTAGGTAATCATGGGTTAAATTTAACGGAAAGTTAAATTTTGTAAATGTGTAAGAGTTGGTATCTCCCTTGCCCAACAGTAATGCATTTTTGTTTATTTAAAACAAATAATCCAACTCCGAAAATCTGCAAGAAAATTTGGTACAAAAAGTTGGCTATATATAATTTATCCTTTTCACGCTTGGACAGAAATTCAAGTGATATCTTAGTGGAATAAAAATTACCTCAAACTTGCGGATTGGACAGGGAAACTGTTGTAAATGATTCTGGCCATAGCTGAAAACATGAAAAAACTATTGTCTATTGGGAGCAATAGGAAAGTGGGAATTGCGTGTGTCGTAATTCTGTACAATTTTAATGTATATATCTGTTTAGTTAACAGGGCTGGAGAATTCGAAGAAAATGAATAAAATTCTAATTAAACTTGCTTGAACCAGATTCAAATACGATTTTAAATACATTGCATTATGAGTATTTAAAAATATTGATTAAATTATTAATTTATTCCGTGTCATTTTAATGCAGTTAAACAATACATATGACATGCACAAATCTTAGAGTTTAATTTGTGAGACTCTCCGTATTGCGCTGCTATAGTTAGTCCGCTCATTTTACTTATTTTTAGTGGTTGACCTTCAGATCAAATCTCACTTTTTGATGTCCCAGAATAAATAATTATTATTATAGTTGATGGGTTATATTTCTGACTTTGAATTTATTCAACCACTGATTGTATAATACAATAAAAGCACGATCATTCGGTCCCTTCAAATGTTTAGTTTAATTACAAATTTTGTGGATGACTACAACATCCGGGAAATTCACGACACAATCCGACACTACAGCAAACGTTTTGTGTTGGTTCAGTTTTGTGGTTCAGTTTATGCAGTTTTTTCAAACTTTTAAAATCTCGGGTGATTTAACGTGTTGTTAGACAGTCGACTCTCTCTATCTGCCGCTTGTATTGTCGCAAAAACTACTATCATGAGAGCGTCGGTGTATGGAGGTTCGCCTGTATTTAAACATTCGCAGGATAGCAAAATTGTAAATGCCGTCGCATTTTCAGCATTTTCCCCATGATTTTTTCGATATGAGCTTTAGCTATCCGCTAATTTTGCAAACTAACTCATAAATTAGTACATCTCGTTCGCATGCATGATGATGTTTGCTTATAAGACAGCGACACTACAAGCAAACATTATTGTAAAAAAAAAAAAAAAAAAAATAACACAAAAATATTTAAAACTGATTAGAATTCCATAGTTTAAACGCCTAACATCTGCAAAGATGTTGCATTGTAAAATTTTAAACACCTAAAATTAGTGAGAGAGAAAATGTGTGAAAGGTCGGCTCCAATATTGTGGCGAAGAAACATTTCTTTCATTCGCATCCTCCCAGAAATTACTTTTCTCTAATTTTTCCAGCTCCATGCTCCCTGCAATAATTACATCAGGTTTAATTTCAACCCAACCTGATTGATATATTGATATTGATAATGAAGACAGTGACTGATAGTACATGCCTTTGAGTTACTCCCTTGTTCATAGAGTATTGAATAGAAGACAATCGAATTTTCTAAAAATTTGCGGTTTTCTTTCTGGTATTTATAATTTTTGTAGCCGGAGTCAGAACCTCAATTTGGATTGTAATGATTTCGATACATGCTTCAAGTCTTCAATTTTATTCTTATGTAAAATGAACGAATTTTAAGTACAAATGTTAGTAGGAAATACTTTCATATGTATTTAAACATTTTTAAAAACTCATACCAGATAAGAAATACCTTGTTAAGAGAAGGGCAGACATTTCCTGTAACTTGTAATTACTGACAGTTGGAGTACTACCATTGTGTTCGTCTGCATCTTTGAGGCATATGAGCTTCTGAAAATAAAATATTTGCTTTGTATAAACATTTCATCTGAATTAAGAGGTTTAAGAGCAGTTAATACAAATACTAGAATTTAAAAATGAAATCAGTTAAGCAGCCAGGTATGGAAGCCAATGATATTTTAAGGGTTTATATACACAATATTTCCTAACATACTATCGTTACCAGTTCACGCAAGGTATGCAATTTTCTTTAAATACCGTAAACATTATATTCACGTGAGCAGACATGGTAAAGTATTTTCCCATTAAAATTTGAAGGGCCTTCCAGCGTAGGAAGTTTATTGTCAGGACGGAACACAAGAAATTATTTTGCAATAAATGTACGGCAGTCGCTTAATACTTGTTTCGGACTTTACCTGACAGTTCTCCTATTGATTGTTATATGTTTGTACACTTGTACGGGCATCATAAAACTTATGGATGTCCAGAATTAATTATAACAGCAGTGAACACAAAAGTCCAGTCCATTTAATGTGGCACTGTGAATAACAATTACAAACACTCATGGAGTCAATCTTGGGTTTACATTATCGGAAAGTTAAATTTTGTGAGTGTGCAGGAGTTGATATTCCCCGTGCCCAACGATAATGAATTTTTGTTTATTTTAAACAAATCTTTCGATTCCGAAAGTCTGTCAGAAATTTTATACAAAAGGGTGGCTGTACATTATATCTGTACTTTTCACGCTTGGACAGAAGCGGAAAACTTGCTGAGTTGAAAATTCGAATTAGAATCGGAATCGAAAAAGTGTTCAAAAATTTAAAAGAAGTATTAGAATCGGAATCGGTGCTTAAAATAATATAAAATTAGGTATTGGAATTCTGCTCAGAATTGGAAAGTAAGTATCGGTATTGGTTTTAGAATTTAATATGATTTCCACGATTTCCAATTCCATTTTTATGAGGTTCTATTATACAACCATAGAGAGCCGTTTACGAACCATGCGTTACAATCATGGAGGTGTGTAATATTTTAAAATATTGTACTTAAATTAGTATTCGAAATACATTCCGTATTTTGTATTTGATATTTGTCTCTCCGTAAATGTTTCAAGATATTTAGTATTTCGTACTTTGTCAGCAACAAAATTTCCACTGTATCTTGCATTTCGTATTTTGAAGATCTACGAACATTATGATATTTTGTGTTTATCTATCTTGTATCGTTATCCATCTCGTATTTCAAAATCAAAATAGAATTTAAAAATACTTACATAGATCTGCAACTGCCAAAGTTGTCCGTAGTTGCAATAAATATTTTAAAGGTAAAAGCACTAATTTGAAACATTTTTATTCCAATTCTTTAACTGTTTTGGTTTGTTTGCAGTACTTTCTTATTGGATGAATACATTAAATTCAATGTATGTATGTATGTGGGGGCTATAGAAAAATAATGACGCCAACATAAAATCCGTGATAAATTACCCAGGAGCTTTAAGGTATTTCGTTTTAAGGAAAAATATTTTGTACCTAGAGTCATGTTATTTACTTTGATCTACACAGTTGCACAGCTCTAAACTCTCATCACGTGCCTGTTACCTTACGTTTCCTGAATAATTTTTGGATATCCAATGTTAGGGGTCTGAGTTGAGTGGAAATAACGTACTATAATTCCCTCAAGTTTACTTTTGGTTCCTCAAATGTTGAAGAGATTTTATTTAACTTTAGACAAATACAAAAATGGAACTTAATAATATCTTTGTTTGATTTTCTAAAATATAAATTAACACTAAGATTTAATTCTGATTATAAATATTAATTCAAAGAAGACCTTCTCTAAATCTAAATACAAAGATAATAAAGTTATAAAAGTTCAAGTGTAATTCCTATTACAAGTTATCAAAGGGTTGCCCAAAAGGTTTCCCAAAATTCCTATCAAAATTCTAAATGTTTTCTCAAAATTTCTCGAAATACAATCCACCAGCCTGAAGAGCTGTGGTAAAATCCTTCCTCTTCTGAGAGTAAAGGCTATCTTTCAGAAAAACTACTCGATTCTGAGAGCAAGAGTATTTTTGATAAAATGGGAGTAAAAAGGGAGAGAACCGAAACCCGAGTGCTATACGAAGAGGGAGAGATTTCAACGAAGTAAAACGGAGAGCCCAAGAGGACAGTACCTACAGATCGGCGTGTTCAGATCGACTATGAATCTGTAAGATTTTCCTGGGGTATTTATACTCGGCCGCAACCGTACTCTCAAAATCCGAAGTCAATTGAATAGATTTTTATGACCGGACCATCCGGCCGAAACCAAGTTCCAACCCCGCCAGCCTGGCGCCGGTTCGAGCTTGCTTTACATTTAAACACATGACAATACATACGTAGGCAATATCAGTTTCAATTACTTTCTTAATCTTAGGTCTTATCGTAACTTATTTTTATTACGATCGTAAAGATCGAGCCCGTTATTTGGGACTGACCCCAGTACTTAAGAAGGAGTCCTTAGATTCTCCCGGGAAAAATGTCTTACACTCTAAAATACAATGCTTTTAAGCTTATTACGCACTAATACCTTATATATATACATCCTAAGCATGGAGAAATCCCCTCCTCTTCTCATCCGCTCGGACTGAGAGGAGCCAAAGGGTAATTTCTACACACACAGAGGACTTTTCCAACTCTGGGTATTTTTATTAAAGCCAACGGTCAGCAAGTTTATTCGCGTGCTATTCACATGTACACCTTCCTAAGTTCATCCTAACATCCTGTTCTTAATACTACCATTACATAAAATCTTACGTTATTATGTACGTATCACCAATTATTTGGTTAAATTGTTCAAGATACTGTGTTTGAGAGAATAAACTTGAGATACAGTTACATCTCAGTTATGTACTTTGAGATGAATTTGCGAGTATTTTCAATTTATATTTACGAAGATGCTTTTTTACTGACTCGCAAAAAATAGAATTTTCAAAAAGATTTGAGGATAATTTCTACACCCTTGGATCAAATTCGAATATTAAGGGCTTAAAGTCAATGACAGAATTTGTACAAGGTACATTGCTTAACTCACCTCTTCAGCATGTATACTTTACGAGATCTGAAGCTGTTTATACCTAAGTTTTCCCTTGAGTCTACGGAATTGCCTATGCTAATACATTGCAATTTTTTTAAAGGCCTTCCCCCCAACGATTTTGATAAAAATTTGCACGCATGTCTGCCTGATTATTATAAGCTAGTGTGCAAAATCTTATGATGTGATCACAAGGGCTTGGGCCCTTAAAAATTAATTGTTTAAAAATACGAATTACGGTTGTCATAATCATAACATTCAATATTCTAGACGTGACTTGAAGTTTTTCCAATATTAACAACTAATTAAATTATTTTAACTTCATGAAAATGTTAATAATTTATTACTATTATAACGGTCTCATAGTAATATTATTATTATCAAGAAAGTTTTGAAAACAATTGAATAAAAATGGGGTTTTAAAAAAACCGAAACGAAGATGCTTTCACGGCTCTAAAATGTGAAAAACTAGCATTTGAAATGAGAAAAATTAGAGCAATAATGAACGAAACAAAGCATCTCGGGTGCAAACACAATAAACATAATATATTACTCGGTAGCACCCGAGATGCTTTGTTTCGTTCATTATCGCTCTAATTTTTCTCATATCAAATGCTAGTTTTTCACATTTTAGAGCCGTGAAAGCATCTTCGTTTCGGTTTTTTTAAAACCCCATTTTTTTATATTTCAAATATGGTATTTTCAATTCGTTTTTTCGTTGTTGTTGGAAGCAGAGTACTTAATTTTATATCTTGCCAAAATTCCTACTGATATTTGCATTTTATTTTGTATTTTAACTAATAATAAGTTACCCCTAGTATCTACTTCTTCATTGTAATATGTAATATCAATGGCACGAAAGACTACGACTACAATAGAAATACAAAAAGATGTAGTTGAAATCTATGTTTTAACGTATTCCGTGGAACAACAATGGAGTGCACAATAGACAGTTGAATTAATTTGCTGGAGTGGTGCAAAGACTCAGAATTTTCGGAAACTCTT
The DNA here is from genome assembly GCA_947179485.1 of Allacma fusca. Taxonomy (NCBI): domain Eukaryota; kingdom Metazoa; phylum Arthropoda; class Collembola; order Symphypleona; family Sminthuridae; genus Allacma; species Allacma fusca. Next base: position 72,136,902 of record OX359245.1, read on the forward strand.
CAGTATGTAACATCTGTAATCGTGAGCATTCAGATAACTCAGTTTACTGTGGAAAGACTTTTCTCTGCATTAAATATCATTTTAAACGATTGTCGAGGTCGATTACTAAGGAATCCCTGCAAAACGTTTTGTTTGTTCGAGTAAAGAAACATTTTAAATGATATGGTCGAATGACTCAAAAAATTACATAAATAATATGTTACATCCATAGAATCGGAATTGAAATCAGAATTATTTAAAAGTATTTGAATAAATCGGAATCTAAATTAAATTTAAGTAGGTATTGTAAGTAACTGGAATCGGAATTTCTATTTTTCCGGTATTTCATCCCTGAAAGCTTGTGAGTAAAAATTATGTTGTGACCAATTCTGGCCATAGCTGGAAGCCAGTAAATTAATATTTTCTATTGTTAGCAATAAGGTGAAATCTTTAAAATTCAAGACGTGCGAGCTTTGAATTGAGTTATCAAAATAGTTATTATTTACTGTAATTTGAGTGTTAACTCCAAGTCTGCCCCGAAATGAATATGTATTTTAAATAAAGTTAATGGAAATTAATTCTGACAAATTTTATTTCTGCTTCCAAATCTACAAAATACAATAAATTTCCATAAGCTGACGCTGTCATGGTCAAACTTGATAACACACATGTTGTCCTGAAAACCAGGGTCTGACTCATGTTTAAGGGGGAAGTTTGTACCATTCAGCGCCCGTTACGTTTGAACACGTGGGCTGATTTCAATCAATAACGAAATCATCCTGGGAAGTAAGGCCTAAATCGTTTTTGCAAAATATTTGACTGGAAAACGTTACACAAATCTATGTATCCAAAGTAGAGCCTCTGATGGGAATTGTTTTTGTCCCGCAGACAATTCCGTCCTATTCCGAAATCCTCGGGACAATACATAATGTGCGAAATTTTGGGACGCGTGGAAGCCATGTAACATTTTTTCGTAAATTCTTGCTTAAGTTCACAAAAAGTTACAAAAACTCATTATTGTAAATTTTCGAATAATTTTCCCGCATTTTAAGTACTAACGAAATCGCTAAAAGATTAGTTTATGTTGAAAAACGAAGGAGAAACAACCGGAGGAACATCCCCAGAGGTCTCCCAAGCAATCGCAACTTCAATTGGAAGTTTAAGTGACGGCTCAAGTGGAAGTCAAACAGGTTTAAATAGGACTGTTAAATGCTTATTCTGCTGCCCAAATGTACCAATGTAGATAATTTTTGCTTCTAATGAAAACAGTAGCTAGGTCAATTTAGTTTTAAATAGACCTGCATCTAGAACATTTTGCCTTCAGCCAAAAAGTCGAGTAGATCATTTAGACATAATTTTAAAATGCACTTAGATAATTTATTTGCCTTTTCACGGACGATCTATTCAAATCAGAACTTTTAAATAGATTTTGTAGAAGCAAATGATTTGGTAGTAGTTTTTAGAAAGTGAAACTTTCTTATAGACGAGTCATTTCCGTCCGTCCGTCTACAAAATATTGTGAGTCGCACAACTCAACAACGGAATGACATACGGAAATGGGACTTGTCCCAAAAAATCGGACAAACATTCTAGATTTGCCTTTTGATATTTTTCATGACCCAGGGTCAACCCTTTGACCTCCGAAAATTATTTTCTGGATACAATTATCAAAAAATCTTGCATTTGCTATACCATTCCAACGGACTGACGTATGGACATGCGTCCTTTACAGATAACAATCAAACTCTATTTCCCTACCCTACTAAAAATCTTTAAATATAAATTTCACTTTCCTGCACATGCAAACAAAGTTTGCCCAAATCAGTGCAGTGCACGGATTTAAATCCTGTTCCCATGTATCAAAAATACCGAATAGTGGTCCCCATAAAATTATTTGTGATACGTAATGACAATAGCTCTTAGACCAATTTTAGACTTAATGTTGTGTGGCACACTATATGTATGGTTTGTTGCAATTCATTACAAAATTTCTAATCTGGAAACCATTTAAAATTTTGAGTCTCCTTCAAGTGGTCAATCATGGAAGAATTCCAGGGGCACGCCTTCCATAAGAAGTATTTTACAGAAAAGAATTCAAGAGCTCAATCCAAAAATTTTTTCCTGCAGTGAATAACAAGCTGCTCACATTACTTACAAATTATCATTTGTGCTGATAGTTTTTATTCTTTTATTGCTCTACAGTTTAATTAATGTCATTTTGAAGCTCCAAAGTTACTTACAAATTGGAACATATCGTATGACAATGAACCATCAACATTCTCTGACGTTGGAACGAACCCAGAAACCTTGCACGGTTTGTTTTATGAGCAAACCAGTAGTCCCAATAGTAACTGCATACTTAGGAACGTACAAATACTTCATTGGAATTTTGGTGTCTATTGGTTAAGCTATACCATAAATAGTTCCCAAATCGATTGAGTAAACTACAATCCACTTATTTGTCTGCAAGGCCAAAGATGCCAAACAGGTCAGTTGACATTATTTAAAATGTAATGTATTTCAACCTTTGAATAATTACCTCAAGCAACATTTCTCAAAAGGGTGGCTTCCATTAAAAAGCAGATTAAATAATGGGGCTATACATTTTAGACGTTTAAATCTAAATGTGATGATCCTCATAAGTCGTGCTTTGCTTGAATAATAATTTACATATCTGCGCTTTCATAGTACAAATGCAGCGGCAGTAATTGTTCTAACTCTGTTTTACAGCAAAAATTCACTGATGATCTGTATCATGACAGCGGCTTTACTTGTGGTTGTAATTGTACGAGGCTCCCCTCCAACACCTACTCCGGGAGATCCTTCGGTAAGATAGTCAAAAACCTTACTCAATTTTTAAAATAATTTGTTATTTATGAAAATTGGCTCCATAAATAATAATTGTTTTTTCAGGGTGAGTGCTTAATACCACGAGCGAAATGTCAGTTCAGCATGGAATGCTGTAGTGAATGGTGTCAATTCGGTGACCAAGAGCATGGTAGATGCGTCTATTGAACCAACTCAACTGTCCTGCGTATCACCTGGTACAGATTTGCGGAATGTCTTTGAATCAAGTGATGAAGATCAAAATTCTTAACCCAGGTACCTACATACATGTACATCCCAATAATTGATAATGAACAAGAATCGTTGAAGTACCATAATATGTGGACGTCTGTAATACTAATATAACATGGTAGCCGTGGTTTATATTTTTTCGATTAAATTAATTAAATATTAATTAATAAAATCTTATTCCGATTGAACTTCCATAAATGCTATTTCCCTATTTTGTAAGCATTTGTAATTTCCACTATAGATTGATTTGGTTGATTAAGAAAACATGCCAACATTAAAAAATTTAGTGAGTTACAGGTTTGGTCCAAATTTTCGACGAGATTCATTTGTGTCTACCTTCCCAAGGTAAGCATTCGCATGGGTAACAAACATGTGCGAAATGCCATTCATCGAGCTTCAAATGTCTTTTGAGTTTGTTAGACGGAAATAATAAGAAAAACTATATAAAAGTTAATTCGACACTTGTAATATGTACCCCGGAAAATTAGTTAATTTTCTGTTTGTAATTTTTTTTCCCGAATCCGAATAAGTCTTTAATTGAAAGTTTCTATCCAGAACTATTCATACGTCAGTTTATCATCGCTGCGATGCATCGTAGTCTGGACAGTTGGGTGTGGTGAATCGACTCTGTAAGGTTGCATAGTAGAGCCGGCTTTCGAGAGTACCTCACCCCACAAATATGTCCAGGTTTTTTAACGATGAAGCGAATTTGAAATTATGGTTATGTATTATCTTTATTAAATATTCGTAAATTGTCTTTTCCGTCAATCGGTAGATGTCGCATAAACTCTAGCATGCGTTATTTTAATATTTGCGTAAGCGTTCTTCAAAATTTAATAGATGCATAATTAATCATTAGGGCTCCTCACAATTTCAAGTAGTAATTGCAACTATCAATCGCAAATACAATTTCAATTCAATTTCAACTGATGATAGTCTGCAAGTTGTAAATTGAAATAAATTTCAAATAAAAATGGCTTTTTAGTTGTTGATTCAATTTCAATTACAAATCAACTATCAATTTAGTGATTGTAATTGGGAACTTCCACAATTTCAATTTAAATAGCTGCGTTGCCAAAAATTGATAGTTGAAGTTGATAATTGACAACTAGTAAATGTTAAGGCAGGAATGTGTAATCAAATCGCGCGGAGATTACTCAACTTTCCAAAGCAATTGACACCTTAATGTGCTGCTTATTTCTTCTAATACAAAAGCAACGAAACACTGAAAAAGTAACTCCAATCCAAACCAAATGGGGAACCAACAATTACGGAATCTGAAAATCTGTTTGATATTCAAATGATTAGTTGCAAATACGATTCCAGCGACAAATTCGAGCGATATCTTTCAGAGCACCATAAAAAATTGACAGACCTGAAATTGGTGTTCTTAGTTTGCAGTTGGAAGGTGAATGAGTTTAGTTTAATTTCATAGCAAACAAATTTATCAGATGTAGCCCAGACTATTTTGTCGAATTTATTTTCATAGCCAGTTTTTCTTTTGGTACACACGGGCAAGAATTAAAAAAACAATTTCAATTCAATTTAATCCCGATTACAAGTCAATTTCAACTTGCTCAAGTTTTGAAAGTTATAATTGACAATTCAACTATTGACGCTGCTACTTGTTTAATACAAATTGATTATTTTTCAAGTATTTGATTGACAAATAATCAACTACAAATTACCACTATAAATTGAATTGAAAATTCAATTTCAATTACAAATTCAATTTCAACTAGTTCAATAAATTGAGTTGTGAGGAGCCCTAATACTCATTACGATAGATGCAGGAATTTCGAATTAATTTTTAGTTTAAAATACTACGCTCACTGGTACATATAATAAAACTTTTAGAGTAATTATTTACGAGGAGAACGTATAGTTACTAGCTTATGCTAATATTACATGCAATAGTGACGCTTCGCTCTTTAATGACTTATCACGTAATGCTGATTTTTTTCTCTCCTTGTACGCTATCGGTATGCAAATGAGGTTTGGGGACGAATTTTTAGAAGTGTTATTAGGGATAATGTTCTGTACGCTGATAAATCGATGATGGTGAATCGTTGTATTTGTGTATACTGCAACGACTTATAGTCAGGTAAAATTGTGTCCAAGGCATAGCCCTTATCTCATTCTTTGCCTGCAAAAATTCTTTCCCGACCTGTAACTTTACATTTCACACACTCCCTCTATAGCTAAATCTGCGTATGTGTGTTGTGATATAAATGCTTGCGAGGCTGCGGGACAGTGCAGGGATGTTATGTATTATAACGGGTATATGCAATGAAACTGTATGTTCATATAAAGCGAACAGCATACATACATGCAGGGGCACCTTGGCTTGCCCCTTCTTTGATAATCAGTCATGTTTGTTGGCGTGTTAACACATAGGCCGGCATTGTAGATGTGAGATCATAAAGAATAATGGAGGTATAGAAAACTCTGTGAGGCTCTTGGGTATATCAAAGTATAAACCCCGCATTATGATTATTAATCGCTTCGATGTTTACGTTCCAGAGTTAATCTTTTGAAAATATCGAGTCTTTTGTCTTCAAGAATTGTCAAAAGATCCCGGCACAATAGGATTCCATGCACTAATAATTTGCGTTTAAGAACAATTTTAAGCATTGTACATGGTCACGTACACACATTTCACAAGGGAAATTAAAGGGATTTGTCACGTTTTTATGTTACTAGAAACTGCACAGGTAACCCTTACAGTAATAACAAATATTTGCATACTATACACAAAGGTACACATTATATGATATGAAGATTTCAGCTAATTTCAGCTCATTGTCAGTAATACGCAAAAGAGTTTATCTACAGCCTAGGATTAGTTACCTCTCATACATCGCATTAAGCTATTGACAATTCAAGGAATCACTGCAATCAATAACACTGTATAGCTTTGTTACCGGATTATCTAAAATACTTTTTAAAAGTCATCATTTTCCAGGTATTTAATGCCACTTACGCCTTAATTTTAGTCAACAATTCACTGGAACCAGATTTAGATAAATAAAGCATATTAAAGGGGCTTACTTGCATCAGCATATATTTTATTTGGCTTTAAAACCCTTCAGAAAAATACAATCATAAGTATACTGCTCATATGTAAATACCCACTCTCACGATAGGATCTTTGACAATTATTGCATTGTGCAATAAAATAAAATAAGTGGATACAGCGTGTTACTCCACGGTTACTCCCTAACTCACAGGATGAAGTATGTCTCCTAAAATATTTGATTTCCCTAGTAGAAATTGTTTTCAGATTTTCTAAAATACATGTCAATGACCTATGTGAATTTTGTGACCTCAATGATCAAAAATCTTTCTTCTTAGGATCATTCCTCAGTTTCCCTCCTGAGACTGAAATTCTCCTGACCTGATCACATGATTAAGGCTCATGCTCAATATAAACGTAAAGAACAATGTAGGGATACCAATAGGTCTCTGGTAAGGTCATAAATTTTTTACAAACGCGTGTATCAAATCATTTACTTGAAAACTAAATTTCTGAATTAAACAATTGTGGCATTAAAACTCCATAAATAAAGAATTGGTCAATGAAAAAATGCTTATAAAATATGGAAATATACATATAAATTGCTACAAATTCAGGGTATCAAAAATTTTTCAGAATGTTTGAAATATGTTGCATAACAACTTTATATTTTAAAATCTACAGCCCCGACTACAACCAAATTAATTCCAAGAGCTAGTAGTGACCTGTAAGTAAGGCATTACAAGTATGGCTGCAAACAGTTCAAGAGTTTTTGAGTTACCATGGGTACGGATGTACGGACGGACACACGATATCTACTAAGGCGATTTCGCCGCCCCTGAAAATGCGCATTATGCAGAATATAGTTTACCACAAAGAAAATGACATAGAGCATGTGAACCCATACTATAGTTTACTCATAAAGCTCTAAAACTTTGTAATGAATGATAGATTCGTAGAATATATAAAGACTAGGATTTTCTATGGAAAGGATTTGTACTTAAATCTTCCTTGGAAACGTCTGATAGCAGAGGGTTAGAATTGTTTCTATGTTTATCAAATCACAGTCCTGGATGAGTATAAAAACCACGAAACCAACAATGCTTCATCAAACAAATTACCTTCTGTCCGTACTACACTCACACCTTCTATTCCGTCCCAAAAAAGTCACATTTAGCTGACAAAATGCGATCAGCAATCAAAATCTTTGTAAGTCATTTTTTAATTAAAATTTTGCATATTTCGGAAATTGATTTTAAAGTAATTATTATCCTTCTAATTCATAATTTTGATTTAGGTTTGCCTTTCTGTTATTGCGCTGGGCCTGGGAGGTGAAACCCCTTCAAAGTGTTGCGAATGGAGTTAGATTTTTTTTTCAATTTCCTAAATTAAACTTGAAATAGTTATTAATCAAAAAATATGAAAAGCGTTGTAAGGCCGCACTTGTTATATAAAAAAACTGCTTCATCAGTAACTACAATTTTTTTTGATATTTCCTTTGAACCCTTACCTACAAAAAATATTTAGGAACTGTGAAACACAGTTGCAAGTAAACATTGGGATTTTACGGGTTATTAATTAAATTACATTGGTTATGTATCTTGTATATGGATAAACAAAGTAACTTAATTCTAATTTTGCAGGTACTCCTACTACATTTATAGCGTCCCAAATCCAAGTTAAACAATATTTGATTCCAGATGAAGCAATTTATTCCCATTAATAAAACATTTGAACCTCACAATTCCCATACCTTCATGCTCACAAATTAAAAATTATTTATAGTGGTAAAATATAAATATTACCCCTGGTCTACATTCAAGGGATTTTTGTTTCACTTTTCAGGCAACACAGATACAATTGCGGACAGATGTGTTGGAACTGGGACTGGGACGTTTAAATCCCAGTCAAAATGTTTCATAAATAAAATAAATGGGATAAAGACAGATCGTTCGGATTACTTCAGATGTACCGGTTGTGGCTCAGGAAGTTGCATGGCAAGACTGAAATGCTCTCAACCATGTCTAATGTACCTGAATGGGGCACATTGCGACTGCTGGAATTATTTCAATGAGAAAACGTTGGCTTGCGATAACCTGCCCACAACTACATTACCGGAATGCCCCCCGGTAACTACTACAACACTGAGTTACCCAATGGCAGGCGAATGATTTATTTAAAAAAGCAAGAGAGCCTGTCATGTCATAATTGGTATTTAGGAATAGCTAAATGACTAATTGCAAGACTTTTGTTGATTCCTTCAAACAATAAATATTTATGTGACAAGAGACTGACATAGCTCCATAAGCACTTCATTAAAGCACGGGTACTAAAAACTGTGTACACATTCACTTCTAAGCTTTCAACGCAGCGCTTGCAATCAGCTTGTTTTTAATAAATTTGTAATTGATATGGTAATTAGACAAAACTTCATGTGTACAGCATTTTGCTGTTGATTACAAAATTCTACTTTTTTTAACCACTATACTCAAGATTCATACACACGGATTTTCGGGAATACAGAAGTTAATGTGAATAATATGCGGGAAATTTAATAAAATTTTGAACAAATTGCATCTGCATGACTTGCAGGGGGAAGTCCTCCTAATTAAGTCCCGTTCAGGTTTGAATCAAGTGCCAATGAGTCATTGCGCCTTTACCCATAACGTATAGGGTCTTCACAATTGAAATGCTCCAGGGGGAAAGGATAAAATTTTATGGGCGGTTCGAATTAGATGGAACATTATCCTAAAGTATAGTTACCTTAAAGACGTATGTAAGGAAAATAATATGGAATACTAAAACAATAACTGTATGTGAAACAATTGATAAATATTTTATGATAACTTCAGAATTCACCTCCCCAGTTAGATTACATTTTTTTAATATTAAACTAAATCCGTGTACAAACATTTCGTTGAACAAAACGCCTGTCGGTTTTATTTTTTGCCCATACCAGGAGCTGGAAAACCTTGATTTTGTCCATAATTGGGAATAGCAGGTACTCCAGAAACGGGCTTCTGATTTGCTAAATAACCTTGGCCCACAAGAGGATTTTGGGGAATGTTATTAGCAACGCCTTGGCCATTTGCTGGTACTCCGTAGGCATTTCCACCCATGCCTTGTTGAATGGGACCTTGCTGACCATAACCAACATTCTGACCGGGGACGTTAGGGTTATAATTCATATTTGGGTTGAGACCACCGGGGTTACCATATCCAGTATTTTGACCCATGCCATTGGGATTATAGACAACATTTTGACCTGGTCCATTAGGGTTATAGGGAATGTTGGGGTTAACTCCTGTATTTTGAGGGAGGCCATTGGGGTTGCCATAACCACCAATGTTTTGACCATTGGGATTACCATAAGCGCCCATATTTTGATTCGGGATATTGGGGTTAGGATAACCCCCAAGACCACTTGGATTACCCATCCCTACTGGATTTCCGCCGTACTGACAATTCTACAAGAATATCAGAAAAAACACGACAAAGTATGAGTACAAAGCAGTGTTAATGTTCTAAAATTTGCCTTCAATTATTTAATGCCTAGACATTTAGAGAAAGAACAAAAATATAGAATCTCCAGGACATTAAAAGCCAAATAACTTACAACTGCTGCTAACAGGACGGATAAAACCACAAAAAACTTCATAATTAGGACTAGGAGTGTTTCGATGACAAATTCTTTGGAACTGTAATTAAAATGTGCCTTGGATTAATTTAAATCTTTTAAATGTCCCTCTTTCGACCATTATTTAGAAATCTGTGACTGCTGCAATAATTACCTTAAACTGAATGTTATTATACCAAGAAGTACGAGTAGATGTTTAAACCGAGAAATATTCGTCCAATTTTCGAAGCTATGAATTTCTGTTACAAGAAACAGTTGGTTCAGGGTATTAGGGTTTCTATTTTTAGGTACTAAAATTTTGCTTTTGAGGGTTTGGAAACGAAGCTACGTATCAAATTTAAATATCCATATGGAAATAGAGCTGACAATGATTAGATATCCAATTGCATGTATAGCTGCAATTATATATAAAATTAGATATTGAATGGAAATCAATAAACTAAGTATCAAAGACACTTTTAATAAGGATTGATGCAGAATCAATTGATGTGTAGAATTCTATGAGTTTTCTTTCGGTACACAATGTTAAATGTTAAGATTTGTTCCTGAATACGCATTATTCGATCATAGATCAATGCCAAAGGTTACATAAACATTGGCTGCAAAGACCTGTAACTTCATTCATTGAGATTTTTGCTGTGAAATAAATAAGAATAATATACATTCATTTATCGAATGTATAGATTGTTAAGGGGAGTAGAAATGCAGTACTTCATAATAATGCATAATAATATGTATACGCATGTACACATATATCATGTAAACGATTGGAAAATCTTATTTGCGGGCTGTTCTGAATTTCAAATCTAGTTAAATGGTGAGATATGGGAACAACTTGACCCAATGAAATATTTCGAGGTCAGTACGTCAGGGGCTAATGATCTATATGGATGGAGTAGCTGGACTCGTACATATTAAAGCATAGAATGTATACCTATTCGATTTTAATCTGGAACTCAATTAATAACGGCAGGCAGGCCAGAAAATTACATTCAGTCGGAACTTTTTTTAAATAACTGAATAAGCTGTAAAAAATATTACAAAGGAAGTACTCCTTTATAATCAGAGTTTGAGTCGAAGGGTGCGGACGTACATTACAGTGAGGGGCGAAATTAAGTAACTTTTAAACAGGAAAAACAGTGATTAGTTAATTTTAAATTACACGAAACCGTGCGTAATTCTCCGGAGATTCGAGGGAGCGACAACCCAGTGACCAAAGGGTTTTTACAAAATAGATCTCATCGCAAAAGTGGTTTCCAAGACAGCAAGTAAACGATCCCAAGGAAGTACATGAATATAGAAAAGCAGCAGGGGGTCCTTTCCATCAGCCTGGCAGCTTAACAAACAAACGCAAAGCCGAGATAAGGCAAAGCAAAATAGCTGAAAACCGAATAGACCGACTTTAAAGGAGAAACAACCTGGTATTTTATGGTCTGGTTGAAAGGATTGATGAGATTCGACAGGGACTACAAGAAGTAGTGAACAATTTTATTCGTAATGAAATGGAAATAGACGAAATCTTCATAGAAAATGCCTACAGAGTGAAAACCGGGGTGAAAGGGAAACCACGGGCAGTCAAAGTGAGTTTCGCTAGAATGAGTGAACGGGAATCGGTACTGAACGGAAAAAGAGTACTGAAAGCTAAAAATATACCAGTTTTTATAGCGCTGGACATGAGCAAGGAGGAGGCGGAGAAGGCCAGAAAGATCAGAAAGGACAAAAAGAAAAAAGCCCCCACCAACACAATGAAGACCCGGCCGCCCTACACCTGCAAAAAACGTAAACACTACAAAAAAATATACTATCAATAAAATCTTTTTCTGGAACGTAAACGGGCTGACGAAAAACATGGCACTCAAAATTGCTACAATGAAGAAAGAAACCCCAGATGTATTCTGCTGCTGTGAAACATGGACTAAAGAAAATAATTTAGCTGAGTCGCTACTACATGAATATGACTAAAACTATCCTCCCAATCACTAATTACAAGAAGGGGAGGCCAAGCGGAGGGATGCTGATAGGAGTTAATAAGCAACTGAAAAACAAGATAAATTTCGGACACTTAGCAGCAAATAACGCCACTCTCATCATAAATGAAGAACCCAAGTTAAGAGTAATCTTCGGTTATTACCCGCCCACCAAAGACCAAGAAGAAAACATGCAACACTTCATAAGAAATATACAAACATTCAACACAATACTAATTGCGGACATGAAAGCCAGGGTTGGAGAGGATTCAAATGGAATCTGCATACTGAACAACTCCATTAGAGAAAATAGAAACACATCCGACAATATAGTGAACCCCAGAGGAAGGAAACTGAAAAAGATGCTACGTAACCACAACCTGACAATAATTAATGGTAGAACAAAAGGGGACATGGCGGGTAATTCAACATACCACGGAAAACAGGGAAACTCAGTCATTGACATATGTATAGCAGACGGGGTTGCAACTGAATCCATTAAAGACTTTAAGGTCCTAACAACTCATGAATCAGATCATCTCCCGATTATCTTGGAAATACACGAATATGACATGAAGCAAAGTACGCAGGTAGAGACCAAGAGAATTACATGGAGGAACGAAGCAAGGAAGAAATTAAAAAGAAAATATCAGAGAAAATGTGAATGGAGATATGAACAAACTCGTAGATAACATATCGTCGCTGAAGAGGCAAAATGGACTAAGTGCAATTTCGAATAGAAGCAAAATGGTCTACATGCCTTTTTCCTTAAAGGCAAAACGGAATAGTTGCAAGCTTTCCTGAAAGCAAAATGAACTACATGCAGTTTTCACTAAAAGCAAAATGGTCTACATGCGTGTATACTTTCATAATGTATGTAGACCATTTTGCTTTTAGACGAAATTGCACTTAGTCCATTTTGCTTTTAAAACTTGATGCATCTATTCCATTTTGCATTTAGTAAAACTGCATGTAGACCATTTTGATTTTAATCGAAAATGCATGTATTCCATTTTGCCTCTTCAGCGACGATATACCACTACGCACAACTATCCGGCATGAAAACCATGACAGTAATCAACGGGAAAAAGTCCAACGCACCCAGATGGTTCACGGCAGAATGCAAAGAAATGAAAAAAGCCTGCAACAAATATCTCAGACTTCTCCGGAAAAATAAAACCAACACAAATCAACACGCGTACATTCACCACAGGAAACAATATAAAGAAACATGCCACAAATCTAAGGAGAACTACTATGACCTCCTGAGGAAACAAATTCACGAAAGCAAAAACTCCACAGACTTTTCGAAAAGCATGAACGTATTTCGAAACAACAAGCAAGGCATGAACAACACAAACAAAATCACAACAGAGGAATGGGAAAAGCACTACAGAAAACTATTCCAAGGCGAAAAATCGGGACACATAACACAAGACTATAGGAATACATGCCCTACTCCATTCACACTGCAATAAATCAATGACGCAATAAGAAGACTAGGTAACAACAAAAGTCCCGGCACCGACGGAATCCCAAATGAGGTATGGAAGAGCTTACCACAGGAAACCAGAAAATGCCTGCAAGACTGCCTGAATAAATGTTTCACTGAAAAAATCCCGGAGGAATGGGGACAGATTATAATTGCCCCCATCTGTAAAAAAGGAGACACAGACATACCAGAAAACTACAGGCCAATATCCCTGGTCAACACAGCCCTCAAACTCTTCACATTACTCCTCACAAATAGACTACACGAATGGATACAAAGCAATAACATCATGTCGGATGCCCAATCTGCATATAGAAGGGGGCGAAGCTGCAACGACCATTTACTAGTATTCAGCACCATTGTAAGCAAAAGCATCATGAATAAGACTAGGGTATTCTGCATCTTTGTTGACCTGTCAAAAGCGTTTGATTCAATCATGAGAGAAAAACTATGGACAAGACTAGAAAATATCGGGGTGGACTCACACTTGGTAAATAAAATACAGGAGATCTATAATCATGCAAAGGCCAAAATCCGAACATATCATGGATATACACAGAACATTGACATCCTGAAGGGAGTACTACAGGGTGAAACCCTAAGCCCGACCCTCTTTACACTTTTTATTGATGAAGTTACAACAAAATGGAAAGAATCAAAAGTCAAGGGAGCTCGTATTCTTGCCACCCAAATTACAATTCTGCTATATGCTGACGACATAGTTTTGACCGCAGATAAACCAGAAGATCTGCAAACCCAAATCAACATCATGGCAAAGTTCTTCAGGCACAGTGACCTGCAGATCAACATGGCAAAGACAAACATTGTCATATTTGGGAAGGGAAGACAGAAAAAAATAAAACCATTCTACTACGAGGGGCAAGAAATAGAACGAGTCAAAAAATACAGGTATCTAGGCATTGAGTTTCATCAAAACGGCACTTTCAAGACACATCGGGAAAACATCATGAAAAAGACTGAAGCTGCGATCGGCGCACTCCTGAATACCCTTAGAGCATCCAAAACTTACGACATAAGAATAACGCTAAGATTATACAATACCTTGATAAACACAATAATACCTCTCTATGGCTTCGCGATATGGGGCATGAAGTACCTGGAAGACCTCGAAAAACTGCAGACCAAGTTTCTAAGAACAATACTGGGGGTCTCCAACTTAACACCGGGACATGTATTAAGATTGGAAACCGGATGCATATCAATTAAAGCAGCAGTCATGAAGTCCATAATTACAACCATGGAGAACTCAATCTTCTCCGAACACGCCCCAGAGGTAAATAGGGACTGCCTAAGATATTTGAAGAAGCGAGATAACCAATGCATGAACTCCAACATATACTCACAATGGAGCAACCTTTTCCAAAAGTACAACATGGAAGGGGAATTCGCTATCCTGGACAAAGAATACCTGGCATAAGAGGGCACTGGTCAACAAAATAGAGAGAGAACTAATCAATGAAGATGTAGCAATGATGCTCAGATCCGAAAATCCATCATACACCACCCTGAAGACACACGCCTTCATGGAAGCATTCTACGAAGAGAAAAGGAGCTGGTCTTTTACCAAATTCATCCAAAACTTCAGGTTTGATAAACCCAGGATATGGACGAAAAACAGGGTAACTAATCTAAATGTCATATGGACTATATGGAAGAGTGGCAAAACTGAAAAGAGCACGGCCTGTAACAAGTGCGAAGATCCCTTTGAAGACAGCTATCACATTATGTATGAGTGCAAAGAGTATGAGACTCCTAGAAGTATTTACCTACAAGACATCTCCATGAACATGCACACAAGACAGAATTACAGACAACAAATTTTCAGTAACAAAAACCACAGCACGCTACTTAAACAAATATATTCTTTCTGGATTGCCGCTATTGAAATCCGTAACAATTAAAAAATTGATAGGATAAATTGAATTACTAATTAGGAAAATTTTATAAAAGTAATTATATTAAATTTTAAGTAGGAAAAGAGAAATGAATGAAGAAAAATAACTAGAGGAAATTGTAAAATAATTATTTTGAAATGATTGTAATTGAAAAATATGCAGGTTGTAAGGGCTGAGGCCATATCGACTTAATAATTCTATCTATCTATCTAAGTACTCGTTTATTCGAAGAAATCTTAACCTGAAATGACATGATCAGTCAGAATCAATAGGCTTTGCAGCACATTTGAAACTAATCAACGCTTAAAGCATTACATTTGTCAGTTTGTAATTTTCTAAAATGTTAATATATAACAGTAATAATGCATGCATATCATGGAGGAGTTAATACAATTGTTATAACACACACTGGCTGGATCAGCAATAACAGTTCATGTTTTCTGAAGTTCATGTATTGTTGCTCACAGTCCTTTGCATTGATCCGTAACCTCGAAGTCAGGTAGCTCACTCTAAGGTCCAGAGAGACATGAAGTTCAGAAGATTAGGCATTACGCTTCGTCCCAAATTTCGTTCACATATGTATAGTTCTATGATTTCAGAGTCCATTCGATATATAATTCCAAATAAATTTGCAATGCGTTCCAAAGCCTTTAAATCTAAACAATCAAACTGACGATGAGTCCGCTGTGCATCTTACAGTACAAAGCACTGTCTTCATTTAAACTGCTATGCTGAATGAGCCATATGTTTACGAAATAACGGACGTGTCAAAATTTGCAGACGTTGATTATCCCTATCTGACCATATTACCTTGCATTGTTTGAATCTCTGGATTTGAACTGGCTGGCTGTCAGAAATGATATGTAAAGTAAAAGCGTGGCTCGCAGGCCAACTCAACCCGAGTCTTACCTGAACACAGAAGTGTAAACCGTGGAAACCGAAGAATAAATATTGTTTCAGTTTTTCAAATGTTTTAATATCCGTAGCTGGTTTCATTTTTAATTCGTGTCATTTTGAACTAATTATAAGAATACTGCAGTAAGAAATTTTACATGCTTTTACTTTTGAGTTCACAGCAGCAACTTGAAAACGTTACAAGTCACAGTCACCCAATGATAAGCGAGAAACAAGGTAAAACACAAATAGTAACAACCAACACTAACAAAGGCACTAAAATGTGAGCAATCACAAATGGGCCCAAACCATATAATTCTCCTGCGAAAAGCCTAAACGTCGTTGGTTGAAATTTAAACATTCCCAACGTATATTTCAATCCAGCCCGAACCCGCCCGCAACCCGCACAATGTGCATAAAGTACAACCCAACCCGCCCCGTTGAAATACGATAAAAACCCAACCCGATCAGCAACTTGCAACACGACAAAGCATTAAACCCGAACCCGCTCATAACCCGCACGGGAGGTTGGGTCTTGGCCCGACCCGAATTTTTACCCGCGGGCCACACCTTTAATGTAAAGGTTTTTAAAAAAGTTGAAACAAAAACAATTAAGAAAAAACAAAAGCTTGTGCTTAAACTTCGAAATATGAAACCAATATTTATTTCAACGCTTCAAAATACTTACAGAATATATTTGAAAGATTACTTCAGTATTCAGCGATTGTAAAACATTAATTATTCCGAATTTTTAAATAAAACCCCAGGTGTCTTTACATTTTGTTCGTACAAAAATTTGGAAGAGTTTGATTATGTTCGAAATTGGGACCGCCAGGTTATTCAATAACGGGCTTGTGAGTTTCAAGATTTCCTTGGGCGACCGGAGGGTCTTGGTGTTCTTGCGGATTGCTGTTGACAACTCCTGGGCTAATTGCTGCTGATCTTGCTCCGTATAAACCCCCCATACCAGGCTGAATGAACACTTGCTGACCATAACCAATATTTTGGCCGAGGCCACTGGGGTTACCAAAGCCAACATTTTGAACAAGGTTAGGCGGGTTACCATAGCCCATGTTTGGATTATACCCAACAATTTGACCCACTACATTAGGATTATAGACAACATTTTGACCCACGCCACTGGGGTTACCAAACCCCACGTTTTGACCCTGGTTGTTGGGAATATAGCCTATAATTTGACCAGGGATATTTTGGTTATATCCAATGTTCTGCCCGAGGCTATTCGGGTTCCCATAACCTCCGTACTGGCAGTTCTGCAACAATTTCAGAAAAGCATGATAACATTTGCGTGCAAAGCAGAGTTAAAGTTCCTTGTCTTTATTTGAATGTCAATTGATTTATTTTATGTAAGGACAATACATATTTGGAAATGTGCATCATTTTTTAAAAACAAAATAACTAACAGCCGCCTCAATAATGACCCATAAAACCACGGAGAACTTCATAGCTAGGATTTGGAGTGTGTTGACGGCAGGTTCTGGGTTGCTGAAATCCAAATAAAATGTTTCTTTGAATTTACAACATTTAAATGTTCCTTAACATACAATTAATTAGAAATTAGTAGTGGTTTCCCGGAATTAGCTCACAATTTATGTTATTACCACAGAACAACAATATTCCAAGTTAACCATTTGTTACAACACCAGCTGAAACGGTTTAGTAGAACTATTGTTTTTAGACCATTTGGTATTAACTATACGAAAATGCATACGTCTGTAGTCCAAAAATATTAAAATCAATATGGGCACAGAACTGACAATGGTCAGGCATCCAATATCTACATGTATGAGACATTGAATGTTTATAAATAAACTATTAGAGAGACAGTTTTCATCCTCATTGATAATAAAACAATTGAGGCATAGAATTCATAGACTTTTCGTTGGGCACTCAATGTTAAGATTTTAACGCTTGTAAATGAACATACCTAATTACACACAATGTCAATGGTAACACCAACATTGAGTTTTGATACCTATAGATATTGTTCGTTCAGTGAGATTTCTGCTATGAAATCAAAAAGAATCGCATACACAAATATATGAATTGTGGAGATTGTGGAAATGCAATAATTCAAAATGATGTACATACGTATCTACACATTGTTTAGTATAAATTAACAAATGTAAAATTTTGTTGTTAAATAATTATTATACGATTTAGCTTATGTACGAAAAACTCTATATATATCCAGAAGTACTAAGGATAGAATCAAGTACAACACCTTGTTCAAACTGTAGTGTTGTTCCTTAATCTAATACTGATTTCCCGTGTTGGGTTTTCAAAGCAGTAACAAAAAAATTTTGGAAACACCGTCAATTTTGACTTATTATTTCGGATCACCTCCGTGGTTTTTTGATGTAGTTATCGTATAACCCAAAGGTGCACATCCTTCCTCGAAGGATAGGACTTATAAGCATATAAATAGGATAGGCATTAAAATCGAGCTTCTTATGTAGGTAGGATAGGATAGTAACCGAAATATTCAGCGTGCAAAAATAGGAATAGGATAGGCAACGTTTTGTACTGAAAATATAAAGGAATATAGGCAGGACTTGGTTTCATATAAATGCTGCCTAAAATATAGGAAGGAATCCTCGGATTTAGTGTATATGTATGTCGGATAAGGGAGCGTCCATAAATGATGTCATTAAAATTTTGTATGTTTTAAGAAGACCCCCTCATAATGCCATCACCTCCTGTCATCAAATAGTGTAGTGACGGACCCACCCATGATGATGACGTCAGCAAGACTGAGCGCACTCCAGAATCACCCAAAAATTATGAATGTCTTACCTTTGTTAGGTGGAAACCATTGCAATACGATTTTCGCTGGAGGAGCCGTGGGTAATACATAACTTGCTAACAAGACATGCACAATTTTTGGGCGATTCTGCAGTATTTTCAGGCTCTTTAAACGTTGTAAATTCAGTGTGGTTTCTGCGGTTTCAGAATGAGTATTCATTAGTATCGTTGCGATTCATTCTTCTCAACAGCTTTAAAATATTTAATTTTCTTTTTCTGATTGCTGCTTAGTTTTTTCATTTTGATAGGTTTGAGCAATGTTTAATTTTCCATACAGACTATTATGTCGAGTCGGAGGTGGTTAAAAGATGAATGAACAAATTAATTGATAAACTAATTGCTTGGTAATAATTTTGATTAAAATGCAGAAATTATCAATTATTAATATGTTGCTTACACTTTAACACATTGTTATTAACTTCCTGAGATAGTTGGATTTTTTAACTGATTTAAGGAGTATACATAAGTAATGTGCTGACGCAAAAGGATCGCTGGTCATACACAGAATGAAATTTATAGCATAGGAATAGGCATGTATGCTGCTATTGTATCCTTTATAGGAAATAGGTAGGCAGCTTGAGTAGGTTTGCCAATCCTATATCTATATATAGGGGGATCGAGAGTTTTCCATTACTTTAAATAGGATATGCAGGATGTATTCTTAGTTCCCATTTGTAGGAAGGTTATAGGAATGCGGACACATATGTGCATCTTTGGTATAACCAATTGCAATATCTCGTATAACCCATATAACTATATATAACTTTATTATAACTATACACAACTAACTATAACTCGTATAAACCGCGTTTGTAACTTAAACTCAGATATTTGTATTGACTTATAAATTTTCAAAATTCTAACCGCTAAATTTGGAAAAAATCGGGAATTTGGACCAGTTTTTTGATATGCCATTTTCGTCCTTTAGAAGAAATCATCTGAGATATTGTCCTCCCTTAGAACAATTTGCCTTACGTCGAAGTTTTTAAATAATTTCAAACAAAAATTACATCGTATCCTTTGCTGTTCAAAATTTCAAAAACAACGATTTTAAAGTCTCGAAACATTTTCACAAACTGGAATAATTTTAGACTCACAAGGTACATTTTGGTGGATGTTAAACTTTTTTAACGTATTTAATTGCTCTACAAGATTAAATGATGTTAGGCTAAATTTCGAAATACTAGACAAATTGCTTGGTGGGGTATTCAAATTTACCAATTTTTGGATCAAAATGTTAACATTTAATTTTATCTAGAAGAATTATCTGATTTTTAGCCACTCTTAGGACAATTTATTTTTTGATAAAGTATTTGATAATATAAAAAGATTTCAAATTCATTCCGACTGGTGTTCAAAATTTCGAAAAAAACTAATTTTCCAGCAAATTGAGATTCTCAAAAAACCCAAAAACGTTTAAAAGATATGATGTTTCTAGATCACTGATACCTCATTTAAAGATTACACCTCTAAACGCATAAAAGCTAAACGTATAACAGCTAATACGCATAATCAGCTAAACGTATAAGGTATCTAAACGTATAATCATCTATACGTATAAAGTATCTAAACGCATAATCGTCTAAACCAGTGCTCGGACTGGGTACAGAAATTGTGTACCCGTACCCATACCCGAATTTCGGATACGACAAAATGCTGTACCTATACCCGTACCCATACCCGAATACCCGGGTAAATTATTTCAGTACCCGTACCCATACTTGAAACTGCAATGTAGTACCTGTACGCACGAATTACCCGTAATGTACCCAAAACCTGTACCCATACCCGAGTACCTAGTGTTTGTACCCGGGTAATACTCGGGTACTGGAAGTTTGGCCAATCAAAAGTACCCAAAGACATTTGCCTGTTCAGCTGAAAATGTTTAATTGTCCATTTTTCGACTTCCATTAGAAATGTCCGGAATTTTGAAAATTTTCCGTAGGCGTTAAGGGTATCCTATTTCAAATGGTTTAAAAAATCATTTAAAGTCATTTATGATTTATTTTAACACTGACGAAATTCAAATGCTACTACGTCAAAATATTAACTTACTGAATGAAATGAATCGAGGGTGAGTACTCGGGTAGTACCCGCGTACTTGCGAGTACTCAAATTCTGTACCCGGGTAGTACCCATGCCAGTACCCATACCCATTTACCCGAGTATTACCCGTACCCATTCCGAGCACTGGACTTGTGTTAAAAGATTTTTGAGAAAAGGATTTGTCACAAACAAAATTGTTTCATGTTCTCGAAGCTGGAAAGCAAGTTATAGAGAGTTTAGTATTAAAGAATTCGTCCCAATTGTGTATCCTTACACCATACAAGAATTTTTCAATAACCAATTCGCGAGAACTCATTTCATTTCATTCAGCAAGTTACTATTTTGGCGTAGTAGCATTTGAATTTCGTCAGTGATCATTAAAAATAAATCACAAAAGGCCTTAAATGATTTTTAAAAATTGAAATAGAATACGATTAACAACTATGGAAAATTCTCAAAATCCAGGGCATTTTTAAAGAAGGTCAAAAAATTGATGAATTAAAAATGTTCAGCTGGGCAGGCAAATGTCGTCGGGGATTTTAAATCGGCCAAACTTCCAGTAGCCGAGTAATACCCGGGTGCAAACATTAGGTACTTGGGTACGGGTACAGATTTTGGGTACATTACGGGTACGAGTAAATTGTGGGTACAGGTACTACATTGTAGTTTCAGGTACGGGTACGGGTACTGAAATAATTCACCCGGGTACTCGGGTATGGGTACGGGTATAGGTACACCAATTTGTCGTACCCGACATTCGGGTACGGGTACAGGCAGGCGCGTAGCCAGGAATTGGCCAAGGGGGGGGCAACATTAATTAGAACGTACCTATGTAAACTGACACATTCTATGGGAAATCCAATTCACGAATGTAAACCTCATCAAATTTTGCAAGCGTAATTTCAGATTTTAAAATTATCCACGTTTTACGATTCCATCAAATTTGAATAATTTTGGACCAGATTTTTAATTGGGCTTGATCCGATTTCGGAGAATTTCGAGACCTGGGTTCGCTTCGCATTCAAATCACCCGCTAAGCAAGGATGAACACAATAAAAATATACTCTAGAATCACCCAAAACGTCTCTTTATTGAATGGTTTATTACCCACGGCTTCTTCCCGTCAAAAGTTGACCCATCCATACTCGCGAAAATCGTATCGAAATGCTTTTCCATTTCGATAGAAATTTATTGATCTAGAAATCCTTTGCTTTCGCAA
This sequence comes from Allacma fusca, assembly GCA_947179485.1. Classification (NCBI taxonomy): domain Eukaryota; kingdom Metazoa; phylum Arthropoda; class Collembola; order Symphypleona; family Sminthuridae; genus Allacma; species Allacma fusca. Next base: position 72,158,972 of record OX359245.1, read on the forward strand.
TGGACAAACATTGCGATACGATTTTCGCGCGTATGGATGGGTCAATTAATGACGGGAGAAGCCGTGGGTAAGAAATCATTCACACGAAACATGCAAATTTCATGGGTGATTCTAGAGTTATGCTGTTTATACAAAGATATTGACATGGAATACTGCATATGTTGAGTTTCGAAGTGATGTTTTTTACAAATAAAAAAAAATTGTACTGTCAAATCACTAAAAAGGTTTGCATGTCTCGGTATGAACTGATTTATTTTTAACGTTTTGAGTGATTTGAGAGTATTTTATTTCGAATGGGGGGGGGGCAATTGCCCCATTTGCCCCCCCCCCTTGGCTACGCGCCTGGGTACAGGTACACGGTTTCGGTACCCAGTCCGAGCACTGCGCTGGAGTAACACTCTGTATATACTTATTTTATTTTATTGCACAATGCTATTGTCAAAGATCCTATCGTGAGAGTGCGTATTTACATGTGTGCAGTATACTTATGATTGTATTTTTCTGAAGGGTTTTAAAGCCAAATAAAAAATATGCCGACACAAGTAAGCCCCTTAAATTTCGTTTATTTATCTAAATCTTGTTCCAGTGAATTGTTGACTAAAATTAAGGCGTATAAGTGGCATTAAATACCTGGAAAATGATTACTTTTAAAAAGTATTTTAGATAATCCGGTAATAAAGCTATACAATGTTATTGATTGCAGTGATTCCTTGAATTGTCAATAGCTTAATGCGATGCATGAGAGGTAACTAATCCTAGGCTGTAGATAAATTCTTTTGCGTATTACTGACAATGAGCCGAAATTAAATGAAATCTTCATATCATATAATGTGTACCTTTGTGTATAGTATGCAAATATTTGTTATTACTATAAGGGTTACCCTGTGCAGTTTCTAGTAACATGAAAACGTGACAAATCCCTTTAATTTCCCTTGTGAAATGTGTGTACGTGACCATGTACAATGCTTACAATTGTTCTTAAACGCAAATTATTAGTGCATGGAATCCTATTGTGCCGGGATCTTTTGACAATTCTTGAAGACAAAAGACTCGATATTTTCAAAAGATTAACTCTGGAACGTAAACATCGAAGCGATTAATAGTCATAATGCGGAGTTTATACTTTAATATACCCAAAAGTCTCACAGGGTTTACTATACCTCTATTATTCTTTATGATCTCACATCTCCAATGCCGGCCTATGTGTTAACACGCCAACAAACATGACTGATGATCGAAGAAGGGGCAAGGTGCCCCTGCATGTATGTATGCTGTTCGCTTTATAAGAACATACAGTTTCATTGCATGTACCCGTTATAATACACAACATCCCTGCACTGTCCCGCAGCCTCGCAAGCATTTTATATCACAACACACATACGCAGATTTAGCTATAGAGGGAGTGTGTGAAATGTAAAGTTACAGGTCGGAAGAGAAGGTTTTTGCAGGCAAAGAATGAGATACGGGCTATGCACTGGACACAATTTTACCTGACTATCAGTCGTTGCAGTATACACAAATACAACGATTCATCATCATCGATTTATCAGCGTACAGAACATTATCCCTAATAACACTTGTAAAAATTCGTCCCCAAACCTCATTTGCATACCGGTAGCGTACAAGGAGAGAAAAAAATCAGCATTACGTGATAAGTCGTTAAAGAGCGAAGCGTCACTATTGCATGTAAATTAGCATAAGCTAGTAACTATACGTTCTCCTCGTAAATAATTACTCTAAAAGGCTTATTATACATATATACCAGTGAGCGTAGTATTTTAAACTAAAAATTAATTCGAAATTCCTGCATCTATCGTAATGAGTAATTATGCATCGATTAAATTTTGAAGAACGCTTACGCAAATATTAAAATAACTCATGCTCGAGTTTATGCGACATCTACCGATTAACGGAAAAGACAATTTACGAATATTTAATAAAGATAATACATAACCATAATTTCAAATTCGCTTCATCGTTAAACAACCTGGACATATTTGTACTCTGGTACTCTCGAAAGCCGGCTCTACTATGCAACCTTACAGAGTCGATTCACCACCCAACTGTCCAGACTACGATGCATCGCAGCGATGATAAACTGACGTATGAAGAGTTCTGGATAGGAACTTTCAATTAAAGACTTATTCGGATTCGGGAAAAAAAATTACAAACAGAAAAGTAACTAATTTTTCGGGGTACATATTAAAAGTGACGAATTAACTTTCATATAGTTTTTCTTATTATTTCCGTCCTCCAAACTCATTCCAAAGACACTTGAAGCTCGATTAATGACACTTAGCACGTGTTTGTTGCCCATGCCAATGTTTACCTTACGAAGGTAGACATAAATGAATCTCGTAGAAAATTTGGAACAAACTCCCTGAATTTTTTAAATGTTGGCATGTTTTCTTAATTAACCAAATCAATCTATAGTGGAAATTAATGTTTTCTTAATTAACCAAATCAATCTATAGTGGAAATTAATGTTTTCTTAATTAACCAAATCAATCTATAGTGGAAATTACAAATGCTTACAAAATAGGGAAATAGCATTTATGGAAGTTCAATCGGAATAAGATTTTATTAATTAATATTTAATACCTTAATCGAAAAAATATAAACCAAGGCTACCATGTTATATTAGTATTACAGACGTCCACATATTATGATACTTCAACGATTCTTGTTCATTATCAATTATTGGGATGTAATAAATTACATATACATAGGTATCTGGGTTAAGAATTTTGATCTTCATCACTGGATTCAAAGACATTCCGCAAATCTGTACCAGGTGATACGCAGGACACTTGAGTTGGTTCAATAGACGCGTCTACCATGCTCTTGGTCACACACATGTGTTAACACGCCAACAAACATGACTGATGATCGAAGAAGGGAAAAGGTGCTCCTGCATGTATGTATGCTGTTCGCTTTATAAGAACATACAGTTTCATGATTACACCTCTAAACGCAAAAAAGCTAAACGTATAACAGCTAAACGTATAAGCTCAATACGCATAATCAGCTAAACGTATAAGGTATCTAAACGCATAATCACCTATACGTATAGGGTATCTAAACGCATAAGGTAGCAAAATGTATAATAATGTACAAGTATATATTGACATTCGTTTGAAGAAGGGCAGTATTTTAATTCAGGGATCAAAACAATATTCTACACATAAATAATATAATGTTCTACACATTCCCTTGCAGCAGCATCGTCGTTAAAGGGATCAAATTGTCTATTGTATATTAAACCCATGTTAACATGTAATTTAAATAAAAGGAATATATACTAATATTTAATAATAATAGTCTAAGTACAGGCAATGTGTACAGGCAAGTCCTCTAACTCTAATAGTCCCAAGTATGCATTCTAACATTCTGTCAGTCCACTCAGTCGTGTAGTATCCATGCGTTAGTCCCTACCAGTCTCAGTCCTAGCAAAAATCTCAGTCAGTCCATTATGTATTTCGTATGCATTTAAGTCCAGAAGAGTACCACGTGTTGAGCATACACGTCTTCATGGACTCAATGTCGACAATTTTATTACTTCTCGAACTCACCATTTGCAATAATTTTTTTACATTCAGTGTACTAGTAATTTGATAAATAATTATGGAAAGAACAGGTTTTAGCACATATTGGCTAAAAGTCTAAATAACGGAAAAAATACTGGTCGAATAATAAAAAATTTCCAGATTTTCCAAAAATACCCGCAGCTCCAATACTTTATCACGTTGTCAAACATTTCAGATCCTACAACCTTAATTTTGGTCAAAATTTTTCCCTTACCGCATTTCTTTTAATTTGGCTCCGGATAGAGTTTTTTGTCTTATTTGTTTCATATTTTTGCTGGCGTCTCAAAATACAATACTATTACAGGGATCGTCTAATATACATACGTGCAAACTGTCATTGAAATTTTCTAGAACCAAGCGCCAAAATTAATTTTTTCAAGCAGTTTTAGGATAATAGCAAATATAATTTTGAATTCCCGATTGAATGATGATCTTATTTATTTATTATCCTGCTTCAATGAGGTCACCGGAGCCAAAAATGTAACGCATGGTTTAATTTTTTTATATTCAATTTTACTTACTAAACTAAACTTTACAGCATTTCAGCGGAAATCCTACAAGAATTCCAGCAAACATATTAATTTTGAGTTTAGAAAAATTCAGGGGTGGATTTACGGGGTGGCCCACCCTGTAAAACATTTAGGGCCAGGGTAACACAAATGTTGACTAAGGCCCTCAGATTACATACATAAATGCAAAGGCCCACAAATCCATTTTGGGGGTTAGGGCCAGGGTACAAATTATTTTATTAATCCACCCCCGGAACAATCCATACGTGTACCCTTTTTGTGGCTCAAATTACCCAAACGTTGACGCAGTTCAATGACGTAAATTTTGGAAAAACTTGGCAAGATCGGTTCAAGAAAATCAAATATATTATAAGCCACTCCCGGAAATATAGTCAGGCAAATATCAGTAACTGGCGTAAATACTGATTTTTACGGGGTCATCAACGGCTCCTGATAAACAGTGGGATTCAAACTATTTGCGTGCGTTTTACCTGTACGCATTGCCTGTACGTAGACTATTTTCCTTTTATTGAAATTACATGTAGACGTTGGTTGAATATGCATAAGACAATTTGGTCTCTTTAGCAACGATGGTCTTGCAAGGACATGTATTAAATGTAATTACATATAAATGCTTTTAAATAGATACCCTATACGTTTGGCCGATTATACGTTTTTAAAGCCTATACGTTTAGACGATTATATGTTTAGATACCTTATACGTATAGATGATTATGCGTTTAGATACCTTATACGTTTAGCTGATTATGCGTATAACTCTATGCGTTTAGCTGTTATACGTTTAGCTCTTTATGCGTTTAGCTAGGATACCCATTTAAAAGCTACTTACGTGCTCTATAAGCTGAAATAATGCCAACCGAAATTTAAAAATTATAGTCCAGGCCATGGATATTCAAATTTACCAATTTTTACCCCAAAATTCTTTTTACCAACAGGGAAGAAACTGAGACTCCGCCCCCCAGAAAAAATTGTCTTCCAAAAAAGTTGTTGAATAATTTAAAATAATCCAAATCATCCTTATGGATCTTAAAAATTTTCAAAAAGCACATTTTGGAAGCGATTGTGAAAGTTGAAAAAACCACAGTACATTTTGACCTGGCTGTCACAATAACTCGGTTAATAATACCCCATTAAAAAGTTGTATAATTGCTTTAAATCCTAAAACCATTTCGAACAAAATTTCGAAATCCTCGTCCTTATTTTGGCAGGATATTCAAAATCATTAATTATTTTAACCAAAATTTTCTCTATTTTGCCTGAAAGAAATCATCTGAGAGCTGGCCATCCAACTATACTTGTGGTCATCTAAGAGCTCATTATAAAGCTCTTAGATATATATAAAGCATTAAAAACTTAAGTATTTTCACAACAATAAAAGTATAAAATATTATATATTAATTAAACCTTTACATTATGCTCAGAAACGCCGACTTGACATATATTCCCACAATCTGAACATTTTCTTCAGGGTATAGAAAACATTATTATCATTGTATGCTCATAGAGTTAAAATCTGACGGAATTATCCCGTGAATTAATTTCTGAATTCGATTGAGAATAATGAGTCGCACTCAGACTCTTTCCTCAGTTGAGATTGAAATCAGAGAAATCCTTACTCATGATTTCCACACGCTCTAGAATTAGATCACGCTCGCAAATTATAATAATTATGCACCAGTTCTTCAATTAGTTTTCTTCTTCAGGAATGAAAGATTCAATTAATTGATTTTTATCAACACTCATCACCAATGACAATGATTGATGAGCAAACTTTGAGTATACGTTCAGGATTCATTCAGTGTTCCCGTTAAATAATTATGCAGATGTAATTATTAAAGAATGAGTGAGACATGGTCTGCAGATAAATTACGCTTATCTCCCATTCAGATATCTGAATTTTTTTTTAATCAGTTGTAGCTGATAGGGGCGATATTCGGTGCTTGAAAAATATCTACTTCATAATAACCAATAAATAATTATTATATTCATACAAAACTGTCAAAATCTAATCCCTTTGGGATATCTTGCTTATTGACGATTAATCAGATAGAAGAGCTACAGAGCGCACATTGATGTACATCCGCACCTGGAAATAATAGGAACTCTTTGTATGTTGTTACAGCAAAAGTCATTCCCCCATAAATTCAACCAAAATGAAAGTCTTAATATTTCTATCAGTCCTTGCCTTAGGAGCTGCTGTGATTCAGGAAATAATTCTTCACGAGAGTAATAATGGTGATCATGATGGGAACTTCTATACTTTTCGGAGGGGAATCCCAGACGTTACTATTTACCCCTTTGCAAAGGACATTGTTCGGTATTGTCAAAAGTCGAGGTAAATATAATCCTTAAATTATTTTAGGATCACTTCAACCCTTCATACGCTTTTAATAATTACATTATGCTTCTGAAAATTGGTAAAGCTAATTATATCATAGAATGTTTGTTTGAAAACAATTACTAGAGTTACCTTCTACTCCGGTATCAATTACACGGGGTCAATATATAACAATTTTGAGGGACAGTTATGCTACGCCTTTGATTCGGGATTGCTCAAATCCGCCCGTTTTCATGGGAATTCAAATACAACAATGGACGGCGTGAGCCTCTACCCTGAAACTAATTTACGAGGAGACGAAATCCATGTTGACCGGTCACCATTTGCAGGGATTACCCAAAAAGTTTCGTCCCTGGGATATACGGGGGGATCAGCCTGGACTGTGTTTGAAGGGATTAATTTCAATGGCAAATCGTCATGTCTCAAACCAGCGACATACATTAGCGATTCGTCTTATTATTATAACATCACGAGGGATTTAAACGTCACTACCATCGGATCCCTTTTCAAAGGCTGCGTCACACATGTGACTCCAGAGATAAGAAGACAGCTGCTGGAGGGAGCTTTCAAAAATTAATTAATTTGTGAATTATGATGAACAAGAATGAACTAGTAAAAAGCCCTGCTTCGCAGGAGTAATTGCTTCGTGTTCAGGCATAAAACAGTGAGATTGAAGCTAAATTAGAACATTAGCACATCACAAAGTTGTAATTATCATGGTTGAGCGCACATGGAAACTATCCACCAAGGCCCTGCCCATGCCCCATGTTCGATCCGTAGATCGCAGCTAGGAGTTAGTCCCGCATATCGGAAGATAAAGTTATTCATCGATTTACAACTTCTTTAAATACAACGTTCGTTGTAAATTATTCATTACATAGAACATAGTACATAGAAAAACTCAATGAAATTCTGGAATGTTAACCAAATTTGCAATCCACGGTGGAATCAAATATTTCTGTGAAGTAGGGCTTCTACTCGGGACGGGACCGGGACAGTTTCGGGACCAACGATTTGTCCCCATGTTATTTCGGGACTGAATCGGGACGAATTTGTTTGTCCACAAGATTTCGGGACGGGACGGAACAATAGATCGGGACAGAAACCAATACCTGTGCAGTATACTATTGCTGTGAAAATGAATAGTTATGGGAATCGTTTTATATGTAAATATTTTTTAAAGTAATATTTCGCTATTATTGGAGGTATTCTTAAAGAAATCAAGAAATTTGGAGCATTTTATAAGACTGGTATTATAACCGGGACGGGGCAGTTTCGGGACAAAATGTTTGTCCCCATGCAATGTCGGGACTGAATCGGGAAATGTTTTTGTCCCGAGGATCTCGGGACGGGACGGAATTGTCGACGGGACAAAAAATTGTCCCTAGTAGAAGCCCTACTGTGAAGAGAATTTTTGTACGTAAACATACTGACTCTTGACTAACTAAACTAATTTAAATTGTGTGCATTTGTGTTTTATTACATTTCCCGTTTTTCATTTAAATCTATCCTGCCGCTCGGTTACATCCAACATGTATAAGCTTCTTTGGTAGAAGTATTGTTTTAGTAGCTCCGTTTCTAATTCATTAGAAAACGTTAAGCGTTTACATCTATGACTCACATACTTACAAACTTACAATTAGGTAGATATTAGAAACCAATTATTCAACAATAATTTCATATATATTACAGACTAACGTTAAGAACAATTGCAAATATATTAGAGACTCAAAATAATAATGAGTGCGGAATAGTTCTGTCAATAGAAACAACATAAAATTCGGGATTTAGAGACTCAAGATAATAATGAGTGCGGAATAGTTCGATCAATAGAAACAACATAAAATTCGGGAGTTTTCCAACCACGTACAAATTTTAGCGAAGCATTTACTCACAAAGATTACTATTGTGAAGTTATTTGATGTTGGCTTCGGTCCGATTATTTTTCCGGTACCTTATTTCTGACTGAAAACCAAGCAAGAAATTCATGAGGAATTTTAGCATCATAGCTTTATATAATGCTGACATTTCAATACAGTCATAATATTTAGGATACTTGAGATAATTGGAATACTCAATTTTGAAAATTGAGTACAGTGAAAAACAAATGTTTTCACCAATATTACATATAATCAAAATACTTACACTGTCCCGAATTTTTATCCGCACCCGCAAGTCTCGAGCTAGCGTTAACCAAATGTTTGTGGGTGAGCAATGCCATACCTCTGGAAAATATTTGATCCCGAAATATTAGTAATCACAAAGGTTTCCAGAAGTCTCATTGTTAAATAACATAAGTTAAGAATATTTTATTTCCCCAAGAAATGAACAGGATTATCTTCAAGCACCCGTATAGTTATGTCATTGATTATTCAATTTCCCAACTTCGCCTAGATTTGTGATTCATTGTGCAACCTGAAAAGTAAAAATAAAACCAGGTTCACCTAAATGAATTCATTTGAAATTCGGAAATAATAGCATTTCTTTTATGACAGTTTTTACTGTCATTATTATATAAGTCAATCAAAATTACACAATGGCACTGAATTAATGAAATCTCAAAATGGAATATAAATAAATAAACTCACATAACGATTAATTAAACGGACGTGTAGACATTTCAGTAATTTGGAAGCGATGGGTACACTTAATGACTACGAAGGATGCAGGATAGTGTGGTTCGACTTGATTTGATTGTGACCATTGTTTGGCATGCCACCTTTTGGGCGTCGTGTAATGTTATTGAACTATGAAAGTGCGAAACTTTAAATAAATGGACAGAAAGTGCTCTTTAAAAATAAAGGATTAAACCTATTTCTGGATTTTTACGTTAATGAGAGCGGCTCAGAAAGCTATATTAAATGAGCAGCTTTAATTAATGATAATGTCGTACTACGTATTTATTGTATTATAGACCATTTTTGGGTCGCAGGGGTAACAAGCTCCTGGAAGCTAGGCATTTTTAGAAAGCAAGCGTCTCATTCTCAAGTAAAACTAAAGTTATCAAGTTTTTTGATGCTCATTTGTGAAAATGTGTTTTTGGCACTGCTCCATGATAGGAGTAATACACAACTTTCGTATTGTTAGTGGGGCTACTTTATTATGTATGATATTATCTAGTAAGTTTCTGATGAATTAATAAACGTATAACGCAAGCAGAATCTCAATTTGACATAGGGGAAATGATTGTGTAGGAAGAGAACTTAGGCGTTCCTATATCAGCATAGTTTCCAACCAATATCCATAATCACCAGCATCCTAATATTATACAGGCAAAATGAACTGGGTGCAAGCCTCTTTAAAAGCAAACTGATCTACATACAATTTTCCTTAAAAGCAAAATGATCTAAGTGCTGGTATATTTTTTTTTGTGAGAAAACTAGCATCTGTAAGGAGGACACGTGGCTTATAAGGACTAACCATGACTGTAATTGACCTAGGGTTGTGGGTTAATATTCTCTGAAGGGTTTGCTATTACCTTCATATATATATTATTGGATCATTCCGGCAACTAAAGTTAATTTCACTTATTGTATCTAATACATTTTTAGTTACGAAAACTGCAACATTCATTTATTTCAAAATCGACGAATTAAAAGACGAATCAAAATCACAGTAAGCTAATGTGTGTGCACATTGAATTGGTTTTCCCTTTAATAATTCTCAACGAGGAGTTTTTTCAAATCGTATTCTACGATCATCACCATTATCATAACATTCGGAATCATTTTCAAATGTTAAATCATAATTGACAACTTGTTTTTCAATGTTACTGAAAGAAAGAAATGGAGGCTTTGGGGAATTAAATGCATATATAAAAAATTTTTGAATACCTCGCATTTTTGTACACCGGCATTAGAATGTGTTTACTTATATTGTTTTTATTATAATTTGTATCTACAGTGCCAGTCAATTGAAGTTGGACGCCCAACGTTATTTTGAATAACTGCTAATAACGTTTTACAGAGTTACGCGAATCTTGTCAAAAATTCAGGTTTTAATACCGAACATATGGGGATTCGATACTTGTACGTATTAACGTACACAGTACATCTCATACACTGTAAAAAAATTTCAAAAAAAATTGTTTTAAAAAATCGGCGCCATTTGAAGTTGGACGATTGCATTTAACTAATTTTTTACCTCAATTCCAACTTAACTACTGTACTTTAGTACCACGTAGGCCTACCTCTGACTGCTAGGACAGCTGCTATCCTCCTAAGCATGGTCCCCACTTGCTTCCGGGTAACCTCGGGGGAATCTTTCCCCGTATTTCGGTGACCAGATTTTTCGACGTGGGTTTCCCAGAAATGTTGAAATTTTGCAACTCCATCTCAATAAAATATCAAAATTGTTCAATTGGGATCATGTCTGGGCTTCTGAATTCTGAATGTTACCAAGCAATATTGGATTGCAATATCAAGCCTGCTGCGCAAAAACTTGGTCTAGGTTGCCGTTTTGTTTCAGGAGGATAATGATCCTAAACACACATCTAAGTTAACATCATCATTCTTCCAGAAATTTTTTTTTGGTGATGAAATGGCCAGCACAAAGTTCACAGTTAGTTCAGTTGGTACAGCCGGGGTCGGATTTTTGTAAATCTCGCTGGAAGGTCATTTTTGAGTTTCCCTGCTGAATCAAATGTCCCAGTGTGGAGGTCCTCAACGATTTCAAACATCCCTGTATGACACAATTTCCTGACAAATAACAAATTAAAAAACCCCAGCCAAAAAAAGATAAAAAGATAAACGAATTTTAAGAATCTTGGTGGCAAAATAGAATTCCTTCTTATTGAGATTTTCCCTGCCAAAAATATTTTTTCGGTGGGAAGAATCTTCCCGTGTTCCCACAAAAAAAACCGAACACTGGGAAATTGCAAATTTATATATGATTGCACCAATAAGTACAATTGTAATTTCTAAGTTAACTTATATGCAGTATATATTAAGTACTCCAAAAAAGGGAGCTTATTTATAAATTCGTTTCTTTATTTTGCTAGTGGCGACATACATACATACGCATGTAGCGTAATAGTGCATATGTGTTACTCATTGGTCATACAGTATGACAATATTTGTTATCGTATTCTTGTGCTGACACATTTATGGGAGTCGATTTTTCAGCGCCATATACATATTTATGTGTGATAAAAATCTTTTAGTGGTGATTCCAGAGCACCAGATGTATCATGTCGGTATGTACACGCATACTAACAGTACACACAGAATGAGAACAGCAAGTCTACATGCCGGAAATGAGTTTGAATTGACTTCCACTCCCAGGACCAAAGGTGGGCAAAATATGTTGCCTGGTTTATATCCTACATATATTTTTAATGCCTAATCCTGCTTACAATTACCCTACACTGGTGCCTATTTATTTCTAGTAAAAAATCATCGTCCCCATGTACGCCCATATATTTTAAAAAAACAACAAGATACGTTTACAACTAGTAATATGTAGTTAAGCTATGCTGATATATGAATGCCGGAGTGTTCTCCTTAAAACAACACTTCTTCTATAATGACAACTTGAGAATATCCCGGCGATCTGTATTTTACTAATTCTTCACTAGCTTAAGAACAGTATAAATAATGCTTACATATATATATATGATTACACCAATAAAGACGTTTGTAGCTCCCCATCCACCCAAGACATCACTTGAGAGAAACCCAAGCTGCACCTATTCTTAATACTATAGGTATTTACTACTATTGTCCACGAATTTACTTAATGAGTGAAATTAATTACGTATTTTTAAAATATATGAATCCTCTACCTCATGTTGGATGGTTACATACATGGTAAGCTATGCAATTATTAGATGTTAAATAATTAAACTCACAATTAGCCTGACCCCTAAGAGTGCCCTTCAGATCCAGATGACGCCAAATGGTTGGTATCTTGCGGTGAGTTTTTATATCACTGTTACGTAAGTGAAATTATGTTTTTGCATCTACAGTTTCTGCTTTTCTCATCTAGGCACTACAAGTGAAATACATATTTTGGATTGATTAATTTTATTTACTGGTGTATAAGGATTATCACGGCATAGGAAACCAGATACCGATTGCTGACGCAAGCCAGGACTGGACGTTACTTTCTGCATATGAAAATGTAACCCATACTACCTGTGATAACGAGGACATTTCCATTAGCGTAAGTTCTCTGTTCAGCAACATTTTACTTTGATGAGAATTTCCAGCTAAGCGGACAATAATAATTATTAAAGAATAAGCGTCAACGATGAGTTGGTTTCAGGAAAAAATAAATATTTTAAAAAAATGTTCATCCATTTGCTATTTATGAGCCTATTTTGTTAAATGAAGGAAAGTTTTAGCAGATGCTCCTTTTCACGAGAGCAAGATTTAATTACCACTTCCAGTTCTTTTCAAAAAATTATTATCCTTGTTTGTAGAACATTACTTTCGTTGTGATTAGTAGGAAATAAAATTTGCTGGACCCATGAATTTGATTCTTCTAATTGTTTCGAGAATCATGATTTCAGTCCTAATATTTGCGGGAGATTTAAGTTGTGCCAGGGACAAAATGTGTTATTTCCAATGGATAAAACTAAAATTGACAAGTTAAATAAGGATTTTAATTCCCTTGGAATGTTACTCTGTATATAAAAATACTTTGCATGCATATATCAATATAAAAGTACTCTACCGAGCCTGCGGTCTGGTGGTGTAGCGAATCTGTAAGGTTGCAGATGAGCCGGCTTTCGACTCTAGCTCACCCAACATAATTTCAGGTCCTTTCTATCTGTCCCTTTACACTATCGGTATGCAAATGAGGTTTGGAGGTATGTTGCGCATTCTTGGAAGAGTAGCAGTAGTTGTAGTGTGTGCCGTACACCGATAATGATTCGTAAGATGAATCGGTGTATATGTACATACTGCGAATGCTGACATTCGGATAAGATTGTGTCCTTGGCATATCCCTTATCTCTTCCCTTATCTGCATATCTTCTCTCTCTACCTGTAGCTTACATTCACTCTCTCTCTCTATAGCTAAGTCTGCGAATGTGTGTTGTGATATACATGCTTGCGAGACTGCGGGGATGCTGTGTTACACCGGGTATATGCATGAAACTGTATGTTATATAGCGGACCGCATACGTAGCGGAGGCCTTTGTCTCTACCTTCGGTAATTAGTCATATGATGACGAGTTAGCATACAGGCCTGCGGTTAAAGTAAATTGTGGAATGGACGGACGTCCCACTTCACAGTATGTAGCTAATGGGCCTGAATGGCTCCAAGTTGTGAAATTATAAAGAGAATAAAGGAGGTAAAGAAAACTCTGTAAGACCTTACGGTAAATCGGAGTATAAACCCCCCCTTTTTTTACTCTACCAACAGAATGACACAACAAAAATTATATGGGCCATCGGAAACACAGTAAACATTCTCCAACATGGGAAACGTGGCACTGCTTCCGTCAATATACTGGACGCTCCTTACTCTGAGTGGAATCCAAGAGGGTATCGTATATCATTATTTAAATACATTTTTGTATTCAAACATCATTGCATTACCTAATACATTTATTTCATATTGGCCCTCGATAGTCCTGACATATGGCATATTGATGTAAAAACAAAGCTGCCTTCCGAAGATACCATCTACTGGTGTACTGCACACAAAAGCCCACCATTTGATGTCAAGAGACATGTTGTTGGGGTATATCTGTACTTATAAATCTGTTTTCTTTAAATGATAGTTTATTATAGATGTGACAATATTTTTATGTGGGATTCGTACTTTAGCTCCGGGTTAAGTTAGAGAGCGACGAGGCACGCACCCACACACACCAATTTGTCCTTCACCATTGTACTGGAACCTCGGACCAACTTAAGACATTTTATGAGGAAATGCTAAATAAATGTTAATAACATGTATTTTTTGGTAGCCATTGATTCTCCCCGAAGGCATTGGCTTTCCATTGAATGAGTTGGGTATCCCGGAATACTTCTTACTGGAAGTGCATTATGATAATCCCAACCAGCTATCAAATTTAAAATTCACCACGGGCATTGAAATGTACACAGCAACACATTTGCGGTAAGACGAATTCCTTGAGTGTTGAGAATTTAATAAGCGCGTCTTAATAAATTTGAACCTTCTGTTTTAGCAAACAAGATGCGGGAATAATTCGAATTGGCTATGAAACTGGAATTGGATTGATGATTCCGCCCAGTACATCTAACTATATTGTTGCTGGCCCATGCAGCGCCACCTGTACTGAGGATCGAGTTCCTGACGACGGAATTCAAGTTTTTACGCTAATACTCCATTCACATCTGGCTGGTAAAATTGTTAAATGAATTTGGTCACGTAATATTTTTGTTAATATTTTTCAATTTAAAAACTCAAATGAAGAACGCACCACGTAATGCATTCCGTTCAGTTTAGCACGTTTGCGCAACGCGAATTAATTGTTTGACCGGCCTGACCATTCCAGGGTTAAATATTTATTGTAAGGATAAATATTAATTCACGAAGACCCTCAGACTACGGTCTACAAATCTATTTTGTATATTAGTGTCGGCGTGAATTTTTTAGTATTCGCCCTGTGTAGCATTATTATTTACTTTCCCATGATTGCATTGTTAGTTACATAACCATTCCGCACAGCTAACACGTAAATACTTATTGAGACTCTATATTGCTCAAGACTGACCAACCCTTCAAACGCATTAGAATATTCTTTGACCATTTTCGGACACATGAATACAAGAGGTTACATGTAGGCGCAACAATTTTGCAACTAATACAAATTACTTGTAAACGATGTCAAGCGGCTGTTCCAGGAACTGGATCGTGAATGTTTAAAATATTTAGGAAGCATTGGTTTAAACAGTTGGATTCAGGCTTCAGTATCTCGTATGAAAACACAGTTGGAAATAAATGACTGCAACAGTAATATTTTTTAAAAATTAAGTGATATCAAATTCTATCAAGTGTGTTCTATTTTGTTGAAACCACGTGGGGATAGCCAAAAATAACAATGTTTTTTAAATGCCTATGAAATCCAAACGTCTTCAAAGTCGTGATTATCCATGGCTTTGCGTTGGGGTCTCGCATTGAAGCTTTTTAGCTACTCAATAGAAATACATTTTTTGAATTTAGAATATGAAATTTTATAGGGATTGTACCATTTAAATATTTTTCTTCTTTGAGACACGTAAAATGGTCCATTGCGACTTCAAGTAAATAAGAACAGCAAAATTAACTAACGGCAATTTAATTATTTTCAGTATTTTTGTTTTGATCATTGTAACATTACTAATTATAGTTGTTGTATTTTGCATCAACAGGAATGAAATAAGTCTCATTTGTTTTAACACTTGGCAGGTCGCAGAATGAAGCTTCGTCAGTACAGAAATGGAATCGAGCTTCCATGGTGGGCATACGACAACAACTATGACTTCAACTTCCAGCAAAATTGATTATTACCAACGCATCAAGAGATTCTCAAAGGGGATCATTTAACTTTTGGTACAAATACGAACATTGTTTGTTATGTTGGATCTTTGTTTTGGATTTATACCGGCAACGTGTATAATTTTATGCAGAGTGTACTTACGATTCTTCACACCTTACTCCCCCTGCGGCTATTCGCGGCGGTTTAAGCACACGTCGGGAAATTTGCATAGCTTTTTTGATGTATTACCCGCGGATGTCGAGACTTGATAACTGGGAAAGCAGTTTTTACGAAGAAACTAATCTGCTGAAAAAACTTGGAATAGAAGGAACTGACAAGTTTGTGATTTTAAATGTCATTAACTTATAAACTTACATATCTTATGAAACAACAGTATTTTAAATCCATGTGATAATAATATTCCAAAGGCAACCACTGGTAAAAATGTGAATTGGATAGCCCTGATGTGATTCTACTCAAGCGACTAGTTTCGCATTTTTATTTGCATCATCAGGCTGTGAAGAAAAAATGACGTTCATTAGGACATTGAAGTAGAATTAAAATTAAATTAATAAGCGTGAATATATTACAAATCTTCAATTCATATCATGATTAAAATTAAATTAATAAGCGTGAAGATATTAGAAATCTGAACTTAGCTAAAATAGTTAAAATAGTGACCTTGAGTTAGAAAAGTCCTAGAAGTAGTTTACAAATTGAATTAACAGGACCACGCATCAATCAAAAAAATATCTGAAAAAGCAACCCACATTATATTAGCCACACAATGTGAATTAAGATTACGAAAGCTCGTGATTATGTGTATACATATATATAGTCGCAGTAATTTGAGTATCAATATAATAATTATTATATAATGTAATCAACAGAATTTTTCTTCACACGTTTCGGAGAACATTTCTTAAATTGTGAACCTTACTCCCAGACTACTGTGAGTTTACAAGGAATAGTAACCTATCCTGTATTCCAACCATACATCCCAAATAACTATTGCGACGAAGATTCAATCATGCCAAGAAATTAGCTTGCTTTGACAAATGCTACCGTAGTCCATGTATATATAATGCATGTAGCAAGTATGTGTAAGTACTTATGTCGTATGTATGAAACAATTTTTTTTCATATAAAGAATTAATTTTGAGAGAACTTTTCATCAAATATGGCTGCCTTAATTGTTCATCTTATCTGTAATTTCGGTCCACTTTATAATTACCAAATTCACAAGAGAACAATAAAAGGATTTATAGCTACTGATCACTTGGACGCCACTACTAATATAGATCATTAACTGATCGATTTCGGTTACCTTTAAATAAAATCGAATCAAACCAATACAAAAGTTGTATTCAAATTATTAAAAAATACAACCCTTAAGTTGTATTCGAATTCCATTTGATTTTTATCCATATCGATTATTCGGTTTGATTCAAAGTTAGTCTGTTAGTGTAACTTATGCCTTCTGTGATCGAAATAGGATTAAATCATT
The DNA here is from genome assembly GCA_947179485.1 of Allacma fusca. NCBI lineage: Eukaryota > Metazoa > Arthropoda > Collembola > Symphypleona > Sminthuridae > Allacma > Allacma fusca. The sequence goes on from OX359245.1 coordinate 72,176,367, forward strand.
TCAAGACTTTGAACTTGAAACAAGCCATTAGTATTGAAGGTCAATGTTTATTTAAATGTTAAATCGAATCAATGAATTTACTTTTTGTTAGTAAATACATAATATTCAGGTGGAACAGCACTCTCTACACATAAGGTATCACTAACATCTAACTAATCATCTAGCTCGCCCTTCATCTTGTTAACATTATCAGTATATATTACGATCTTCACCCAACTCAAGTGTTACTAAATTTAAGCCAAGCTTTTAAGCTTGGCTTAGAAGTAAAAATAATTGCAGGGGGGAAAACTTAATCTCATGACCTCGAAAAAACTCTCTGCACTTGTCCGTACTTAACAGAAAAGTCGTTCCTTCTATTCTATTTTACAGTCTCGGTTTGAAAAAATCAGAAACTATTTCTTTCCAAGTTATGTTCTATATTTGTTGAATTATTGAGCAGCTAGGTGTCAGTGATTGGAAGATAGGTACAAAAAATTGTTACTATGATTTGAGGGAATTCCTCATCGCTGGTCTTATTTTGCGGCCTTCTGATCCGTATGTGCTAATTCAGGAATCGAACCAATCGTTTTGGCGGAACCCAAGCACAGTTCTGAAGATTACGAAGGTTACTGTATAATTGATCAAAAATAAAAACAACCTGAAGCAAGGGAAGTGCAACAATTTCTATTAATAACATCACCCGAAAATCTCCTGTTGTAGACTGACTGACTACAAAGACTTTCATTCAACGTCCACAGAAATGACTCTCTGTGACGTCACGTGCCTTGTATGGACATACATATGTATGTAAGTGCTGCCCAGAGGATATACTATTTTCCATTACTTTCCTACTCGGATGAAGATTCGATATTTTATGAGGGACTTGAATGCTACAATGAGGACAATTTATTACCCTGTTCCTTTGTACCTATGTATGTATGTATGTACCAGGGACGGGATATCGGAAAAATATTTTAAATTCGGAATCGAATGCTTTCTAGCTTCGATTTCAATTTTAAATATTTTTTATAATACTTAAAAATTTGAATTCCGATAAAAATTCCAATATATTTGAATACTCCCTGAATTTGAATTCCGATACGAATTCCAATATATTTGAATACTCCCTGAATTTGAATTCCGATAAAAATTCCTATATATTTGAATACTCCCTGAATTTGAATTCCGATACGAATTCCAATATATTTGAATACTCCCTGAATTTGAATTCCGATAAAAATTCCTATATATTTGAATACTCCCTGAATTTTAACTTTGAAGTACTTTTCGGAAATTCGTACAAAAAATGGGAATTTATTCAAAAGAACTATTTAATCGCAAAAAAATAAGCGACACATAACACATTAAGCGTTGTACGGAAGACTTATTTCATTTTATATCAGCTGTCTCACAAAACAACTCACTTTCCAGCCTGTCAGGAAGATATTTTAAAAAAATATTTAAATATAGCATTGATTTTTTAAAATTTAGTTAAATTTCAGTATTAAATTTAATATTTAAATATTATTGTTTACTGCAAGTTTACTCTACATGTGGATTATAAGGTGAGTATAATACATATGTTGATAACTTATCTGATACTGTTGAGGTGTGTGTGACTGATAAATAGTAAAATCCCGATGTAGTTTGATTTACTATGATAGTTGCAGATTGCACGTGTAATTAAGTAATTGACTTGCCCGAATACAAGAATTACTATTCTAAAGATTAACAAGAGAGTATTTATTGAGATGTTAACAGTTCCGTGTCTTAATGCATTCTGTTACAAGCGCTAGTCATCATTGCATCTTAACCAGATCAATGTACTAATACTTACATGCGCTTGCTATGCTACATTCATAATACTTGCCTTACAATTATTACTATGAAAGTAATATTCAATACTTTTGCTATTGTCAAATAACTTAGAAATGACAAAAATAGCTAAATAAAATAATTTCACTTTCTTCAATTAAAACTAATAGCAGTAACAATTACTACTGCTACACAGTAGCAAAACTATGCCATTTCACTTCTCAACATTCCGCCCATCTTGAAATAATTATTTCAACCCTACCGCCCATCGTGAAATAAAATTGGTCAGTCCGATGCATCGCTGTCAATTGATTGTGATGGACATATTCCTCCGACTGCATAACCCCACACAGTAAATAGTCCGATTGGGTTACCTTTTGCTCCAGTTACTCTTCCACATCTCATAACATCGAAGAATACATCAGCCCCCAAAAGTATATCGATGTATCCCGGTACCATAAATCCAGGATCTGCTAAAGGCAAACCTCTTAAATGGCTTACTTCATCTTCATTAACTTTTCGCTTCGGTAACATCGTTGTAACCTTGGGAAGAATGTATGCATTGACTTTCATCTCGAAATCATCTTCTTGGTTTGATCTTAAACCAAGTGCGATCGAAGAATTGGAAATTCCCGCTTTCGATTCTCCAACTCCAGAAATATTAACATCACAAATCTTCCGTTCTAACTTCAAAGATTTTTCTGTTCTCTCCGAAACAAAACTGACATCGGAGCCTGGATCAAGGAGTGCTCTGAACTCTTGCAACCTTCCTTTGTTATCTTCAACAGCAATCGTTGCAGTAGCCATCAATCCTTTCTTTGATGTTGCCGATACAGAACTAATTCCAATATGTGCTGTCACCGATTCTGTCCTGACCTCGGTTCCCGAATTCCTCCGTATGTGTAAAAGTGATTGATGCGCTCCTTGACAAATGCTGTTGTACATGTTGTACTGCTAAAACACTTCGTTGCCAAATGACCCGCTCGCATGCATTTGTAGCATAACTTCAATTCTACTACCTTTGCCCTTCTGTCTGCAACCGTCATTTTTAAAAATGCTTCGCAGTCCCCAATCAGGTGCTCCTTACTTGAGCATAATAGACAGCAAGCATTGACATTCGTATGATGAGCATGCACAATTTTCTTGATGCTGCCCAGCTGCTTTTCCGGCATAGTTTCACTGATTGGCAACTTCTTTCCAAATTCCGATGAGCACAGAATAACAGCACGATCATCCAGGAACTCAATCAGCTCCGCCATCTTTGGAATTCTTTCCCGTCCAATTTTCGTTTCCCACAACTTATGTGTTTCGTTGTCCAACTTTGTAGTAATGAGCAACATTGCCAAGTCACTATCTTCATCAATCGGCCTTTCCAGTGCCCTTAATGCTCTCACTACCGATGAAGCAATATCCACCATCCTCCGCAGCTCGATTCCTGAATCTCTTTCCAGAATAGGCATATCGATTAGTCGATTTAAATGAGTTTTAATTAACTCACGCGTGTTATGGTATCTTCGATTCAATGTGGCCCATGCTTCTTCATAATTGGCATCAGAAATTGAAAACGGCTGCAACAATTCTGCTGGACTTCCCTTCAGACAACCTTTGAGATAACTTAATTTCTCTGCGCCCCTAAGTGTCGGATGATTATGAATACTTGACATAAACAGGTCCCTGAATGAAGTCCACTCCAACATACTACCAGAAAATGTTGGCGTCTCCAATTTTGGTAACTTCACCGTCACAGCATGCTCCGATGCTCCATCAGCCGACATCCTCCTTTTCGATGCTTGAGGTTCAGTGCCAGACATCCTTCCGATGATGCGCTTCACTGCCACCTTAACTTCATCAAACCGATCCGCTATTTCATCATACTGTTGAAGATGTACTTCCTCCTCCTGCTCCGGGCATGAAGACATAATTTCTTCAAATAATGAATTGAAGTCCTTCCACATATCCGTAATTTGTTGATCATAGACCCCAGCTGTTGCCGCATTCCACAGTTGCGCATTCTCATGGTCAACCTTAGCCTTTACTCTTGTTAACTTGGACTTCACCAACTTTCTTCTTGCAATCAGAGCATCCATAATGTCAGTCACCACAATAACTCCTCAGTAAAAATATGATTCAGACACTATCCGGTTCGAAGGACCAAATGTTGAGGTCTGTGTGACTGATAAATAGTAAAATCCCGATGTAGTTTGATTTACTATGATAGTTGCAGATTGCACGTGTAATTAAGTAATTGACTTGCCCGAATACAAGAATTACTATTCTAAAGATTAACGAGAGTATTTATTGAGATGTTAACAGTTCCGTGTCTTAATGCATTCTGTTACAAGCGCTAGTCATCATTGCATCTTAACCAGATCAATGTACTAATACTTACATGCGCTTGCTATGCTACATTCATAATACTTGCCTTACAATTATTACTATGAAAGTAATATTCAATACTTTTGCTATTGTCAAATAACTTAGAAATGACAAAAATAGCTAAATAAAATAATTTCACTTTCTTCAATTAAAACTAATAGCAGTAACAATTACTACTGCTACACAGTAGCAAAACTATGCCATTTCACTTCTCAACAGATACATTCCACTCCCACCTATTTTTGATAATTCTATTTTGACTTATATATTGTTTCAGCTTGTTTGTCGGTCTAAATAAATAATTAAAATATATTTAAGTATATGACATTTGCGCAACAAACTTACGCGTGGTCCCAAAAACGAACCCGAAATCATGTTTTAGGCTTAGGCTCTAATGGATCCAGGCTCATTCCGAAGGTTGTGGGTGCCAAACATTATAATCATGGCTGAAGATTTTCAATTATACGAATATTTATATAAATAACAGGAGTATAAATGGCATAGGTTTCTGGAGCTTTTATTTCAGAAATTATTGTGATTGATGACTCATTAGTAATTTATATGCTCTTCGAAAAAATATGTATATTTGGTTTCTGAAATGACTGATTGAACCTGTATTTCAGTTTTGTATAAACGATTTCCTCGACGTGGTATTTGATGCATAATTGTTTTTTCCAGAACGCTTAGTTTCCCTCCTTGCAATCTTTGTTTTTGATAAGTGCAAGGTATACAACTTTGTCCGAGCCATATGTTTATGCCAGCTCTGTATAACCCTTGTACCAGTTGAAACCGCGTTTATTTCTTAAATTCATGTTTTGCTGATCTAGTTGTTTAGTATTTATTCGCACGTTACACATAAATACACAATGCTCGTAGTAACAAAATCTATGGAAATGATCGTTCTATGTTGTATGCTATCTTGTATATACTGCTGTATGCCGCATGCTAAGTTGACGTTCTTTATATATGCCAACGTGAATCAACTGTTGTATGTTGTATGCCAACTTGAATCATTGGTTGTTTGCTTAATGCTCGCTTGAAGTAAATGTATACCTGTATGCTGTCTGCTGTAACATACAATTGTATGCTAAGTTGTCTCCACGAATGTATGTTGTACACCAACTTGGACCTTACATGGATATTTATTTATTCTTATTTACATGGATTACTGCATATGTTGAGTTTCGCAATGATTTTTTTACAAATAAAAAAATCAGTACTGTGAAATCACTGAAAAGGTTTGCATGTCTTGGTATGGACTGATTTATTTATAACTTTTTGAGTGATTTGAGAGTATTTTATTTCGAATATGGGGGCAATTGCCCCCTTAGTTACGCGCCTGGAGATAACTAACAAGCAGGTTTTGGCTTAGGATTTGGCGACTAGAGTTTTCACTTTTTGATTTATTGTCTTTTCCACTAATTTTCTCATCTCAGTAGCTCTATATACATATAACTCATTAATATTTAGTTAAAAATACCGGTAAAAAACAAACAAAAACTTCACCTGATCAACTACCAATAACATAAAATAACTTGCCATCCAACTTATCAGAACTCTAATTTGTAAATTGCATTCATGACTAATGAGGTATCATGTAAGTATGCTACACACGCTTTATGTAATTAGTGACAAAATACTGTATTATGAAAACGGTTTGTACAAAATTTCATTGAATCCTTTTCTTCACTTCTGTTTTGTTATTATTCTTCGTTTGCGTTTATTTATTTATACTTATTAAAACGTGTACTTAAAAGCATATATTTTAGCTACACATTCCAAAATACATTTACTCTATGTTATAAGGTTAAAAGTGTATTAAAAATAAGCTACATGTATTTAAAATCACTAAAAATACCGACAGAAGTTTCCAACGTCCACCAAAATGTCACAATTCTCAACGTACCCTAATACTCCGGTTCAATGGTCGCGGGTACGAGTAAATGATCCTACTATACACGTACCCGGTGGTTATTTGCCCATTTTGAAAATCTTACCCGTACCCATATCCGTATCGACACCCGAAATTTTGAGCCGACCAAAGTATACCCGGGTAGTACCCACAAAATACACAAAGTACACAAGGTACACAAAATCGGTACCCGGGTAGTACCCATACTCATACCCGTACCCGTTTACCCGAGTATTACCCATACCTGTGCCGAGCACTGCAAGAAACCCCGTCTGTTTCACTGTCATTGACACCGGTGACCTTACAATTAACATTGAGGAAGATTTTAGAAAACCAGAAATTATGTTTCCTGCCACGAGGGACAATCAAATAATTTCCGAGTCCCTCCCCTCCTCTGTATCCCACATATTTTCAATACTCAATGCAGTATGCTTCTTAGATTTTTAGTGTTAAAATTGTATAAACTCATACGTAAATATAATTCCCGCATGCAGTTTCAATGCATTGCTTCATATTTGATGTAGATATTTGCATCTCAGTACCAATAATTTCTGGAAGTATATCTACTTATTTTTATAAGTGTTCAAAAATTAGATTTTTAAGAAAGCTGATGAAGTTGAATTTACTATTTTGAATAATATTTTAAACAGTCCTTTGTCACTCCATTGAAAAACACTTACAGCGGCGCCTTCACCCAAATGGCAATTCTTGATGGTAGACATATGAATCATTTTGACACAGTGTTTGCAAATGCGAAATTTGAGAACCCGAGAGGAGAGTATTTTCTAATAGTTGTATTCTGGTATTTCCAAATGTTCACATCGCATTATACTTGTACTTCGAGAAATTTTTCCCAAGGTATTTTATTTTGCAATACTTATTTTGCTTTTTCCGTGAAATATTTCTGTGCTTTTTTTGGCATTTTGACTTTTTTGAGGAATGCACATATTTCATTTTATGCTTTGACCACAGAGACATCGTTTTAATCATAGCTCAGCTTAAGTAATTATATAAGCGGGGAATAATTGCAAAATTCAAAATTGCATTTATTATTGATTTTCTTCCAGTGGTACATTTACAACTCAACACTTAAAGTGGGTGTTAAAACATTTGCCTCCGACAGCGTATACAAATTCTTTTGGTGAAGGGTACAATTCTTAAAATTGTCTAGAATTGGAAGAAGAAACACGAAAGGAAAACATGGAGTCGTTTTATGTAATTATTGAAGTTGAAGTTGCTATTCCTGATAAATTTCCAGAACGGCAAATCTTTCGCAAATCGAAAAAAATTTTGCAACAAAATATTTGCAACAATTGCAACATAGCAAACGAATCTGAAAGTAAAAACGAAACCAATTGAAGCAAGCATTAACTTAATTACTAATTGCATATCAAACTTGCAAACAGAAAATGTGAGGATGATTTGTATAAAAACCACAGCTCTATTTCAAACTTCTGTTGTCAAAAAGTCTTGCATTCAATAACCTGGTCCAAGATTTTCCGACTAGGCACCATGCAGCATACTTCTCAAACAATGAATGTAGGCATTTTGACTACTAGAGTATCCCTGAAGACGAACTTACCCAGTGAATCAACAAGTCATATATGGTTATGGTACTTGTGTAGATTAAGTAGTGCTGCCTTTAATTGGTATTCGTAATTCCCAAATTTAGGCCCTTTCAGTTTTAAATTTAGTTGTAAAGTTATGATATTTTTCTGGCCTCTAGTACCTCCAGGTATTAATATTTATTACCTAAAGTATTTGAATTGTATTGAAATTTATAGACAATATTTGAATAACTTACACATTTAAACGAAAATATGGGCATGAAATACGAAAGTGGCTATATTAGCAAAACGGTTTGCAATGCAGTTTATTGTATAAAATAGTCAATCCATTCCATGAACTGCAGACAAGTAGACAATTTGTTCTTATCAGCGTCGATCCTTGTATTAGAAAATGCATTAAAGAGTAATTATAGCAAATATTTTTAATTCCCGGATTGAAACATCAGCATAAATCAAACGAATGCGAAGTTTCTTATATCCCTTATGAAATATTATGCATAATTACTGCTTTCTAGTGCTTCTATTGGGGACAAACTTCCTGTCCCGTCCCGTCCCGTCACGATATTTTTTCAAACATTTGTCCCCAGTAGTGCCTCACATGGGTACGAAAATGTTGTACCTGGACCTGAACCTGTACCTGAATCATGGGTACATGGAATTTTAGAACCTATACCCGTACCTGTACCTGAATACCTGGGTTCAATTTTCCTGAACCTGTACCTGTACTCAAACTAAATCGGGAGTACCTGTACCTGAAAAGTACCTGTACCCAAAAAGTACCCAAAAAAGTACCTGTACCCGGGTATAATTTAAAAGTACCTGAACATACCCGGGTATTTTCGATTGTAATAATTTAAACGATTATAAAAAATTTAAATACCTGCAACTAAGATATTTTGACTTAATAAATTTATTTATCCTATTTGATTTACTTTATTTGCCATTCTTCGATATCATAACTAAGTACTGGAATTATCAGCAGTTATAAATGATTAGATAAAGGTTGAAAAGGTAACACATAGGAAAATCTACGATATAAATTACTAAGTTCAATGCAACAATACAATTGCAGTATCACATTTTCTAAAAGTTCAATAATGCCGAGAAATTAATAAACGATTAAGAATTTGTTTTGCTACCTGCAATTGCTTTCGCAATGTGAAACATTTTTTTGCATTCAAACTGGCTAGATTTAATTTCAGCCAAGCTTTGAGACAAAAACATTTCCTACCGTATCTTATATTATCGTTTAGGCGTCAGAAGATCTGAGCCATAGGAGAAGGCTCGCTCTATATGTACTCCAGTTCCAGGAACTACTAAAAAATCTCTGGTCATTCCAGCTATTAATGTTGGGTAGCTAACCACATGTTCCTGTATGGTGGAATTAGTTTTCATGAGTGAACTTATACATACAAATTTTAATGTAACATGTTTCAAGGGCAAAAATTTGGATGGAAGTTTGAAGCTCAACAACATTTTTACAGGCGTTACTTGGAGATTATTATTGACTTAAAAGTACCTGAAATTTCAGGTATTTTACATTCAGGTTCAGGTATTTACCCTGTGAGTACCCGTACCTGATGGGTATATACCCAAAATATTGAATTTTGTACCTGTACCCATACCTGAACCTGAACCTGAATTTTCAGGTATCTAACGACTGAACCTGAACCTGTACCCAAATTGGGTGGGTACAAAAAGTATGTACCTGATACGCACCTGTACCTGAACCTGTACCCAAATACCCGGGTAAAACCTGTACCCATGAGGGGCACTGGTCCCCAGTCCCGCCCCCAAAAAATTAAAGAACGTTGTCCCCGGTCCCGTCCCGAAAGTCGGGAGATGGGGACAAAAATCTTGTCCCCGTCCCGACCCCAATATTTAAAAAAAACGTTGTCCCCGATCCCGAAAATCGGGGCATGTGAACAAAATTCCTGTCCCGTCCCAATAATTACTAAAAACAGTAGTCCACATTCTCATACCGAAAATCGGAACATATAAAACGCATCGTAGTTCCAAGATTCTTCCTAAAGGCAGCTTAAATTACGGTTATATTTCAACAATTTTTACTATTCTGTTCTTGTTCTATTTCGGTCACCAAAATTATTCTGTCACTCAAGTTTCGAATCCGTTTTCAAATAATGTTTATGATTACTTACTTCAATTATGATTGTAAATATATAGATATCTTGTCTTTATTCGCTCTAATGCCAAAATCTAATAATCATAAAACCATTATGAAGTACCTGTCCTTTTTTAGCAATAAGCTTCATTTTCGACAGCCTAAAATCAAATGTCTTACATTCGGTGAAATAGAACTCACAGTACAGTTTACTCACGAGCATTAAAAGCTGAAACGTTATCCTTTTTCTGCAATGCTTGCTCGTCCCGTCCCGTTATACACACGACCAAAACGCATGTCCTGTCCCGAATATAATGGGGACAACTTTTTTCCCGTCCCGTCCCGAATTTAATGGGGACAATTTTTTCTGTCCCCGTCCCGTCCCGAATATAATGGGGGCAATTGTTTTGTCCCCGACTCGTCCCGAATACGACATGGGGACAATTATTTTGTCCCCGGGGACGTCCCGTCCCGGTCCGTCCAGTGTCCCGACGGGACGTCCCCGTCCCCGGCAGAAGCTCTGCTGCTTTCTTATGCTATTAGATACATTATGCGATTGGTTATGTTTTGTGTTTAGAAGTTTCATTGGAATTAATTTGAATCTATTATGAATTTCCTACATCACAAATTTCTGAAAAACATTTACGAATATGTGTGATTAATTTTTCTGTCAACAGGTGGAGTCTACAATTTTATGCGTCACTCCTTCACGTGAGCTAGAGGGGGGAATGACAATTGCAACCTGATGACTGTTATTTATAAACGTAACAGTTCAGCAGAGTAATTCTCCTTTAAAGAAACGGTTACACACCTGAAAAGATACCAAATGTTCAAGTGAGAATTCTATTATGGACAACTGATAAATCCTGAGCGTATTTAGTAAACATGTAAAACACGTGGTCACATAAAGTCAGTCATTCTTGTGGATGTCGAATTTGTAATCAGTTAGTCAGTCTCAAATGGGAGATTTTTAAGTGACATCACCCATAAATGTCATAAAGTGTGTAATTTTCACACTTATTTTATATTAGTATATTTTTATTTTTGAGCAATTCAACACAAACCTTCGTAATCCTCAGAACTGACCGCGGTCTCCTCCGGAACAACTGGTTGAATTCCCGAATTGGCACTGACGTATGGGAAGACCGAAAAAAGAAGAACAACGAAGACTGTTTCCTTTAAGTAGGTAATCATTGTGACAAACATTCGTAGTATTCTTCCAGCTAGTGATGCCAATGGTCTGGTCTGAACCAGATTTTATGAGACTGGTCTGGTCCGAAGCTCAGACCAGATCAATGGTCTGGTCCAGTTTTTCGGACCAGACACGAACAAAGACCATGGTCCGGACCATGGTCCAGAAAACAATAGAGTGCAATTAAACAATCACTATTTATTAAGTAAAATTCTTGTTTTATTACCAGAAATGACATTTTTAATTTGTTCCATAGGATTTCGTTGACTCATAATTTTTTATTTTGCATACTTTCTGGACCATGGTCCTCGTGGTGTGGTCTGGTCTGGTCCTGAAGCTGGACCAATTGTATCTGGTCTGGTCTAAGTGTTGGATCAGACCGGACCAGACCAATAACGGACCATTATAAATGGTCCGGACCAGACCATTTTCATCCCTACTTCCAGCCACCGGCACTTGCTCTTTCAATAAATAAATATTTGTCGACTAAAACTTGTGAAGAAATATTTCAGACTGTGACTGTAAAGGAGAGTAAAAGGAATATATTTTTTTTGAGTATGGACAAGTGCAGGGAGTTTTCGAGGTGAAGAGATTAAGTTTTCCGTCCTGCCATCGTTTTTACTACTGCCATATCCTCACTGTGAGGAAATGCTGTGTGCACTTTTATTCATTGACTATTTCCACAGAAATGGAACTTCATTTAAAACTGAAGATCTGCAGCTTCTGACCGTTTTACTGCATTACGAAAACCATTTTTGATGAGCAGGAAATTTTCAAATAAATATTCTTGAAGTTCTAATTTATCTTTGAAGTGGCGCAGTTCGGCCATAAAAGCATCCTAGTCCGTGATCTGCAAATCTGACTTAAAAGGTTCACACCAGTTTATTTCCCCATAGACGTTCCTTCTTAAACAAAACATTTCATATCCCTTCAGCCAAGCTTACATCCAATAAAATCATACTTTTTATTTATTCCACGAATTTTTTTTCCGTCTACCGAGAAGCCTACCCCAATCTGCTCAACCAGAAAAGGTCATACCTTCCTCATACCTGGCTAAATATTTTCTCTAGAAATTCTCACCTTTCAGAACTTTCCCTCTCGCCCAGCATGCTGGCTGGCAGGATAGGGCAATTTTCTCATGCCTACTCTGAAAGAGTTTGTTTGATCCCATATTCTATCGAGAGAGTATATTGCAGGTAACACGTATATACAAATCCGTGCACTGCACTGATTTGGTGAAACTTTGTTTGCCTGTGCAGGAAATTGAAACTTATATTAAAAGATTTACAGTAGGGTAGGGAAATAGAGCTGGATTGTTATCCTTCGCATGTCCGTATGTCAATCAGTCAAAGATGAGATGTATGTAAGGCTGTACTAACATAAAGCATGTGCTGTTTGTACACGTAAAATTTTACGGAGAGACCTATCACATAGGTTCAGACCGTATGTAATTCCTTACGGAAACGTGAATGTGAGCCTGCTCGTAAGCGGTTGAAATGTTGTTTCCGTTTAGTTCCTTCCGTGACGCCGACTAAAATATGTACGGTTACGAAGGAACATGTTTTATGTAAGTACCCCTTAAGATTTTTTTCATAACCGTGTCCAGAAAATAAATGTCGGAGGACAAACGGTTGACACCATGTCGCCGGGGTTATCAGAAGACACAATTAGATTTAATTGCCGACGTTTTGGTGAAGGTCACATGTCCGTACGCCAATCCGTAGTAAAGCAAACAATTAGAACTTAATTTATGACATGTTTCCCCCTTAATTTTAACCATTTCAGTGTAAATTCTAATAGTGTTTCTTATCGAGACAAAAAAACCGTCCCGACCGTTCTGTACCGTTCTGCACCGAATGAATTCTTGCGATTCAGGAACCGTTACCGTTCGGATACCCGAAATTATTATCCCAAAACGGCGAAAAATTATTTTTTGGTCCTGGTATCGATAATAACCCGAAGCCGAATGACCCGATATTGGTTTATCCCGAACAGAGTTTTTCCCGAACCGTTCCGAATCAGTATCGTTAACGAATTAAAGTATTTAATCCACAATTTTAAGTATAAGTTCACATTCTGTGTATTCATTGGTTCATACTCAAGTTCACAAACAAAAAACATTTCACACTTTCCACGCACTATTTTAATCTACAATTAGTGTTAAAAGGTGTTCCAATCAACTTATTTTACACGCCAGAATCCTCGTGTTTTGACCCAGCCATACTTTCAAATAATACTTTGGTACCTATAATAAGTTGGACCTGGTTTCGTAATTGGTTTCCTGTCTTTCGACATCCAATATTATTTTTGTTGGATATTGGGTTTACATGACAAAGTATAATTTGGTTCATCTTATTTAAAACACTAATTTATGACCCATAAAAAAATACTAGACAATAGGAAGTAAAGAAGAGTTCACATGGGATAGCAAAAATCTGTGTTGAATGCAAAGCGCACATGGTAGGTAATTAAAACCATGTGCATTCTGGTTTCGAATTTTCTGCTTCACTTTTTCCCCGCCTAGTTGTGTTACGTGTTCACGGCTATCGGCACGAACACTTTGGTTGCGGTACATTTAGCTTGTCAATCCTTTCCCGATAGGTACTACATTACCGATTTCTATTTCGGTACGGAATCCCAAAACGAATACGCTCCGTTGTTATAGGAACTGATTCAGTTTTCTCGTTTCCGTCCAGGTAGTGCAAACGGAACCATTTCGTGGGGATACCGTTAGTATTCCCGTCTCGATAAGAAACTCTAGTAGACAAATGCATTTGCCCAAATCAGTGCTCGTCACGCGAACGACTATTTTCAAGTCTAAAGTCAATTTATTGAACCTAAAATTTATATCACAGTATCCAGGAATGCTATCCAAGTTTCAAATACCTAAACCCAAACCTTTTATTTCGGTTGCCAACGTTTAAAATTACTGCTATTACTAGGGCGTTCTCTGTTCGGGACGGGACGTCCAGAGGTTTTCGGGACGGGACCGTGATCGGGACAGTTTCGGGACAACATTTTTGTCCCCATATTATTTCGGGACTGAATCGGGACGATTGTTTTTGTCCCGAGGATTTCGGGACGGGACGGAACAATAGATCGGGACAGAAAAATATACATATACAGTTTACTATTGCTGTAAAAATGAATATGTATGGGAATCGTTCCGTTTAAAATTTGTTATTCTATATATAAATATTTTTTAAAGTAAAATTTCGCTATTATTTGAGGTATTCTTGTAAAAATAAAGGAATTTGGAGCATTTCATAAGACTGGGATTATAATCTTGCCGTCCCGTCCCGAGGTTTTCGGGACGAGACCGGGATCGGGACAGTTTCGGGACAAAATATTTGTCCCCATGTAATTTCGGGACTGAATCGGGACGATTTTTTTTGTCCCGAGGATTTCGGGACGGGACAGAATTGCTACCGGGACAATAATATTGTCCCCAGTAGAAGCCCTACTGCTAACGTTACCTCGAAATACGAATTTATGACCCTTAATAGTTACTTGGAAGTTCCTACGACCATTTCTTTGAAATAATGTTCTCCCGGATCGGTCTTCAATGACAAAATGAGAACATCAGAAATTCCTCCTCAACAACTTCAATGACGTTTAAACATAATCTTCAACGGTTAATCTCTCCAACCTTGTCCCGATTCAAATAGATTTTTGTAAATCTCCCTGGGAGTTCTAAATTTCCCGGCTGAATCTTCCCGAGTAGAAATTTTGGTCAGTACACGGTTATTAGTACGTTAAAAATTAACGTCAATTGGTCAGAACAAAGTCCAGTTGTGGCGTCCAGCTGAATACAATATGTCCGCTCTGACAACGACAGCTGAACGTCACCACCTTGCGAAAATATAACTATAGAAATAACGTCTGGTTTACGCCAAATACTATCGTTAATGCAACGCAATTTAACCTCCCTGTTCACGTGGGTTGAAATATAATTTACTGATTAAATTCCATCCCCAAAAAATAATTAAATAGTTAAAAAGTCATCATTCAAAGTTGTCCGCAGCATTCTTCTATGCGTATTCCTGATTCCAAATCTCAATTTCTGCCCACCGATCGTCAAAATGAAACCTGAAAATAAGAAATATTTCACTTTTAGATTTAGTTGCAACTTAAAGAAAGGTACAACAATTAATTATCTGCATCTTTTAAAAACTTACAACTAATTATCATATTTGAGGAAATTATTTGCTTTGAATTCACAATTAAATTATTTATTGTTTATTTGTCCTTCTGCATTAGAAACTATTTGCTGGAAAGAATGTTGATTGTTGATATGGTAGGGATATACTTGATAGTGTTGGCGACACACTATCAGTTATTAAAAATGTTGAAAATTGTCACAAATTGAAACCCTATAATTATTCCAAATAAATATTAGGGTTTCCTACCTTTCAACATTAATAATAGCTAACATTAAGCGTTGCCTTACAAGTACATACTTCCTTAACCATAATCATTTAAAAATTACTTACCTTTGATAAACAGGGACATATTTAGTATTTACATTCTAATAATAACTGTTATCATAAAACTCGTTGCTTCAAATAATACACACGACTTACACTTTGATATAAAATAATAATTTGTTTTGCTAACCTGAAATAATTGACGAAAAGAAGTAATCTTTGGCTGTTAGAAGTTACAGGCAAGTAACAGATCAGAGCCAAGTCATTTAAAGTTTTGACTATAGTGCGCTCTCGGCCAGTTTGTAAATACGCATGTGCCGAGTTTACTATGTTTGACCAAAATTTGACGTTGCATTAACGACCGGGCTTGACGTATGTATGTAATGGGTCTATAGAAAGCAATTGCTAGGAGGCACTATTATTTACGTCAAGTTTACGTAAATATAACCATTGGTATAGTTGCTGTCGTTATTTGGCCGGGATTTTGCGTTAACTAAACGTCGTGATTGTTCTATTGATTAACGTTAGGTCCTGATGTTAAAAGAACGTTGTATTTTTGTTGAGAATTGCGATAATATTTGTGATAGTCTCATTGACGTTCCTGGGACATCGCATCTGTGACCAAAAATTTGAACTTAGTCAGTTTAACGTCAACTAACGTCAATTCACATTTTCAGACGTAAATCTGACCAGTCATTTCTACTCGGGTTATGTTGCTAGCGATTTTCAAAATTCTTGTAGTCAAATATAATTGCCTTACAAGGCGTCAAATCAAAAATATACTAAAATAAGGAAAGTTTGATAATTTCACACCACATGACATTAAAGGGTCACACCACTCAAAATTCACCGGGTTTAGACTGACTAACCGATTAAAAAGTCATTCATTCGTCATCGTCAAGAATGATTGACTGTATGTGTTCTCTGTATTTTATAAATACGCTCAGGGTATATTGCTTGAATGTGATAGTATTCACATATCATGACATACTATCTTCTGTGATGTGTAACTGTTTCTTTGAGGGAAAATTATTCAGCTGATCTGTTACTTCTATGTATCACAGTCATTATGCGTATAGGGTGACCATTATCATTGGCCCCTCTTACTCATATGACGGAGTGACGTATAAATTATTAGTTTGTCTGTAGTTAGAAAAATTAGTCTCAGGTATTCCAAAATCTTCTTTAGACTTGTCATTTTTTGCGCTCACAGCGGGTAATAAACTGAATCAAATGTTAGTTCTTTTGAGTTTGTGCGAAATATTTTGATATCGGAAATCCATAATAGATAAAAATTAATCCCAATGATATTTTCTAAACACACTATGTATTTAAATGCGTACGATAGCAGATTGCATAATTATTCTTAACGGAAACAAAGCATTTGATTTTCTCTTTAATGCATTTTCTTCTAAGAGAACCTAGTTGAGACCAATTGAATAATTACACCTTCAGGCCATGTACGTTTGCAATTTCAATAAACGAAAAATAGTTTATGCAATGAATCCCCTGTTTTATAAAATACACTGTATGCAAACAATTTGTTGAAACCCGAAAATGGTTATTTTTGGGGTGGCGTCAGAAGAGGTGTGGAAAATACACTCAATTTATTATTAAAATACAAATACATTTCCAGAAGCATTAAAATACAAAGATGAAATACAGATACTAGGAACAACTTAATTAAGACGCAAAATAAAATACAAATATCCGGAGGAATTTTGTCAAGATACAAAAGAAAACACTTTGCCTCCAACAGAACCAAAAATACGAAATAAAAATGCCGTATTTGAAATCCAAAATACATAGTGAAAATACTCGCAAATTTATCTCAAAATATATGTCCGAGATGTGACTGTGTTCTCTCAAGCACAGTATTTTGGGCAATTTAAAGAAATAATTAGATATCCGAAAATCATTCAGGAAACGTAAGGTAACATATGCACGTGATTAGAGTTTAGAGCTGTTCATCTGTGCAGATCAAAGTAAATAATATGACCCTAGATACAGAATATTTTTGCTTAAAATGAATAATCTTATAACTGCTGGGTAACGTATCACTGCTTTTATGTTGGCGTCACTAAGTTTTTATGGCCTCACATACGTACAATGAAATTATTGTTTTTATCCGATAAGTTAGTATTGCAAACAAGCCTAAACCGTTAAAGAATTAGTTTCAAATTGTTTCAAATTAGTGCTTTTATCGTTAAAATATTTGTTTGAACATGTGATACAGACAACTTTAGCAGTTACCAGGGATATGTACTGTGACATTGTATTTTGTATTTGGAATACGGGATTGATAACGTTACAAGATAAATAAATAAAAAATATCACAAAGTTCGTTGATCTTGAAAACACGAAATTCAAAATACAGTCGAAATTTTGGTGCCGACAAAATACGAAATACAAAATATCTTGAAACATTTACGGCGAGAAAAATACCAAATACAAGATACGGAATGTCTTTCAAATACTAATTTATATACAATATTTTAAAATATTCCACACCTCTGGGCGTCAGCCCCCTAGTAAAATAGCCTTGTCCGTACGTCGGTATGTGTGTCCTTCCGCACGATTACGCACAAACAACTGGCCCGATTTCAATGAACTTTTTTATGGATATTACTTGTGTCAAAAGTAAAGCTGCGTTTGTATTTGGGTGAAATCGACCGAATAGTTTTTGAGAAATTATTGAAATTTTGCACTTCAAGAAAATCATTACAGTTTATCTTCAAAACTACTGAATGTATTTCAACGAATGTAATTGTGAATATCGCTTAAGTAGTAGTAGCTGTTGGTCATGTTGTTGAAATCGGCCTTATAGTTTTTTCGAAAAAATACGTGAAATTTTGAAATTCAAGTCAAACGAATAAAAAATCTCTAAAGCTACTGAATAGATTTCAACGAAATATGTGGTTGAAACCGATAGTATGGATAGTTTTTTCGAAAAAAAATCGGAAATTTTGAAAAAAGTTTCAAATACATCCTGCTTTGACAGCTATAGCTGACGCTACTCTGCGCGAAACCACAAATTATTGTGTAGCGATGATTTTTTACCTTCATACGCATGATATAATGTAATCATCGAAAGGGTTACTTGAATTGAGAAAGGTACTTAAAACAAGTACAAAATTGTTTACTCACTTCTTCATGAAATGCATATTCATTTACACTGTCATTGAATGTTTCAAACCCATTGAACGTATACAGAAATGCGCCAAAATAGTCTGAAATTAAAAATCCCTGGCGTAAAACTGCAATAGAGTAATTATGTCCTCCACGATTACTTTTCGCTACCTTATACACGTCAGGGAGTAGCAACATTTCACCCTATCGATTTTCTCATATACCAGGACAACAATGTGAGCTTTTTCGCGTGGATTCATCATTTTGCGCGCCCTTGTACGTTCTGTGTGAAATCCGATTGCGTGGAACACCTACCACTTAAATTCCGTGTCGCAGAAATGCACTACACGAGCATAGATCGATCTCACATAAACTTAAACATACAAACAATTTCAAGTGCTCGAATAGACAGTATGTATTACACGTGTTTAATGATATCTGCGATATTAATTTTTTACAATTTCATGGTAAATTCCAAAAGAGTATGACACTCAAAAAGAAGAAACTTCATGTTCTAATGTTAGTAAATAGGTAATAGGATTTTGATAAGGCTCCGATTTTCTTTCCCAGTATCTGCTTAATAGTATTAGTATTAGTACTATAGTACTATTAGTATACTAGTATACTATACTAATACTAGTATACTATACTACTATGTATTAGTAAAAGTATAAGTACTTACATATTTTTACTACATACGTCAATGCCAGCTAATTTGTCGTCATGATTGCATCTTTGTCGCAATCATTCTTTGGAATGTATGGTTTGAATTCTGGGTAAGTAACTACTGTTTGTGGATTCTCAGCCATCAGATCTTGAGGTTGACAAACTTCGATATGATCTCCGAAACGTGTGAGTTTCTGGACTTCAAGCTTTAAGGTGTCATTCCATGGTATCTCGTAACTTAAAACTTCCGAATAAAGTTTGTTGGCGTATTCAGGTGGTGATGTCACTACGATGTCCCAGGGATCGGACCTTTTTGAGAGTTAGACATCAAAGTAAAATTTTGCTGTGTGTTCTGCTTAAAACAATCGAATGTTTAATATTTAGAAAACTATTGAAATTTAAAATCACACACTGGTTTTTGAATCCCTCTATTCCGAGTTTCTTCATCAAGTCTTTTTCGTCAAAATGACTTCCACAATTATCAAGCCTTGACATACGCGGGTAATACATCAAAAACGCCATGCACATTTCCTGACTTGTGCTCAAACCACCGAGAATAGCCCCAGGGGGAGAAAGGTGTGAAGAATCGTAAGTACACTCTACATACACATATATATTGTCGGAATAAATCCGATAGATCTAATATAACAAATAATGTTGATATTATTACCTAAAGTTAAATGATCTCCTTTGTAAATCTCCTGATGTGCCGGTAATAATCGGTTTTGCTGAAAGTTAAAGTCATAGTTGTTGTCATAGGCCCACCAAGGAAGCTCGATTGCATTTCTAAACTGCCGAAGCTTCATTTTGCGGCCTGTGAAATGCCCCAAAGAAAAATGCTGTAAAATTCGTATTGTTGTAAAATATTATAATCTTTCAAGTGCTGAAAACAAAAATACGGAATAAATTGTTATTTTCGTCAAATAATATTTCTCTTATTTACATGAACCTGCAATTGCTTCTACGAAACTCAGCAAAACAATAATATTCAGAAAATCTATTTATTAACAGACTTTCTAAGTCAAATTTAATAAAGCAAATTTCTATTGAATAATTTAAAATCTATTATCAGGAAAGTAAAACTGCTAATTTAAAAACGTCATTTCCAAAAAACGCAAAAGCAAAATACATTTAGATTTTTTACATAAAATGACATTGCAAAAATCAAGGTTGTAGTCATTTACTGCCCACGAATACTTTCGCTTCCGCTACTGAAGCTAACTATTCCTCTCTAGATACAATTCACTATCTAGATTTTCAGGACACTCACTTTAACACTAAATTGCTATTAATTGCAAAATTAGTACGAAATTGAGTGATAGAATGTTCCAATGGGTTTTGCTTATGCGCAAACATTTCCGGCTGGGTTTTTTAAGCCTGAGAAATATTTGGTCTTAAGATATAAAGGTGGGATTAGCTATGTAGAATCTTTTAAAAAATGTTTTCGAATGTTTGTTTCAATCTCGATTTCAAAACACAAAGGGGTGAATAGGGACTCCTCGCGTATGACTTAAACTGACAAAAATGCATCGGGTGGTAGATTCTTCATTTTTAAAATGTCTACCAGCCAAATGAGAATGAAGAAATAGCGTAAAGACGTTAATTCCTTCTTCGGGAAGGAGATCCTCAGTACATGTACCGCTGCAATGTCCTGGAATAATATAGTTCGATGTATTGGGTGGAATCATCAATCCAGGTCCAGTCTTTTGGGCAATTCGAATTATTCCTGCCTCTTGTTTGCTAACACAAAGGTTCAAATTTTTTCAGCTACATGTGGCAAAACTGTATTAGTGTTTGCTGTACTTCAGAAATCCGTCTTACCGCAAATTTGTGGTTGTGTAAATTTCAATGCCTGTGTTGAATTTTAAATCGGATAGCTTGCTGGGATTAACGTAATGCACTTCCAATAAAAAGTACTCTGGCAAACCTAACGCATTTATTGGAATGCCAATATTTTCGGGTAAAATCAATGGCTGGAAAACAGTATCACTTAACATTTCAGGCCTTATAATGACATATACTAAATCATATGGTTAATTTGCGCATAAATTGTACTAACGTCTCCACCAACCGCCCAGGCATACAGGTATTTCTTGCAGGTACGTTGCATTTTAAACATGTCGTTGGGTTTATAACAATGGTCTCCATGCGTCTTTAACATGCGTTCATAAAACTTCTTAAGTTGGTCCGATGATCCAGTACAATGTTGGAGGACAAGGTGGTGCGTATAGGTGCGAGCTTCGATGGTCTCCAACTTAACCCGGAACTAAAGTACAATTAATACATGACTATTTAGTCACACTTGTAAAATTTACCATTGAAATGAAAACACGTAATTGTAAGTAAAGGATACATATAATCGAAACACTGATTTACTCCAACAATATGTCTCTTGACATCAAAACGTGGGCTTTTGTGCGCAGTACACCAGTAGACGGTATCTTCTGAAGGCAATTCCATTTTTACATCGATATGCCATTCGTCAGATCTGTTTTGGGTCAATATATATTAAACGTATAACAGTAAAATTCTATTGCATGTCATCTCCGACCTAATCAAAAGAATCAAGCAAAATGTAATCGGATAATATTACTCTGTTGAATTCCATTCAGAAGCAGGAGCGTCCAATATATTAACGGAAGCAGCGCCACGTCTCTGATGGTAGAGGATGTTATCTGAGTTTCCGATGGCCCATATGATTTTTGTCGTGTCATTCTGTTTTTAGAGCGCGTACATGTATACAATGAATTTATTATTTAGTCATGCAAAATAAAAGGCCTTATTAGAATTCCTAACTACTATTTCATGTATTTATGTATGTAAAACATGTTTTCCAATTCACACAAAAATTCTTTTAAAAAGTATACAGGGGTCGGATTTTTGCAGTAAGCCAATAAGTTTCTTCCTAGGGAAAAATCATTTTTGGTAGGAAGAATCTCAAAAGGAAGGATTTCTTTTTACGAAAAGAGATTTTGAAATTCGTGTTCCTTTGAATTTACAAGTTTTGTGCATGTGTCAGGGGAATACGCTTTGAATACAGGGATTTTTATATTGATTGACTTTTCTAGCAGTGATTTGTTGCTTCGCAGGGAAATAAGTTTGTGAATTCCTTGCGGACTTTAAATAAGGCAAATTATGAAATAATTTTCCTGGGAGATTTACAAAAATCCAACCCCCCAAAAAATATAAGCACCGACTTACTTATTATCACAAATGATTAGAGGAATCTAATTAATGAGCTCGGGAATTTTATTTTCTACTAACAATAATTGATATGAAACTTGTATTGGTGTTTGTCTAATGGTTTAAAATGACTGCAAGCTTAAAAATTCTTATCAAATTCTCAACATTTCCGAAAAATATCTTACGTTGATTGAAACATCCTCGTTATCACAGGTGTTAAATACCCGTGTGACCTTTAAAGTAGTATGGGTTTCATTTTCAGATGCAGAAAGTAAGGCCCAGTCCTGCCTAGCATCAACAATTGGTGCCTGCTTTCCAATGGCATGATAGTCCTGCAAAACCAGAAAAAAATTAATCAATACGTAATATGCATTCCACGTTTTGTGTATAGACTGGAAGAGCAAAAAAATGAAGTAATTTTACTTAAATAGCAGGGAAATGATACTTTACCGCAAAATAAGGCTTTCCATGCTGAATTCCACCAATAATGATGTCCGCGCCCTTCATGCCTCCCGCCGGGGAAATTCCAAATCCAACAAACCCTAATGTTTTTGCCGTGATAGTGAAAGTAATGTTTTGGGTCTGAAAATCAGCCCTCCATTCAACGTGATAATCATCATCAAGTATTTTTAACCTGTTTATATCACATTTAATTCCGGGGCAATGTGCGAAATAAAATATGATGAGAAGCCCATATTGAAGGCATACAGACATTTCCGAATCAGTTTTAGTTCGTGTATAAGAATTAGTCGATTTGCTCGGTATTGATGTTATCCTGCTCGAATTGATTTGACAATGAAACGTAAGCACAGAATGGGAGAAGTGTAAGTTGTGACAATTATGTATTAAAATCTTCTGGATTTTGTTTAAAAATATAAACATATGTTCAAGAAAATGTACGTACTTTCCCCAGTTGGCTTAAAACTGTGGGTAGCATAAGTGGTTCGGCTAAACGTTGCACAAAATAAATAATTACTCACATTGAGAATCCCGAAATGATATAAAATCTGAACGACACGTAGCACAAGTTTTTATTTTATTAAAATGACATCTCCAGCAGCTTAATAGTATGCTTTAAAGTTTACGCTTTGCACGTATTGTATGTATATCCTTGGGAAATGATACGCTAAGTTTTATTGCTTGAAACAGAAGGTCTTGTTTTGGAATGTGCTTTTCGTTCCCGTGCTTAAACTGGTTGGGAACAAAATAGTCGTTCCCGTGACGAGCACTGATTCAGGCAAATACATTTATCCACACTGAAAAGGTTACATTTAAGTGGAATACCTATAAAACGACAAAAGGGTCTGGACGTATTTTAGAATTAAAGCAATGTAGCTTACATCTATTGTCTCTTAACGCAAAACAGTTCACATACTTGTATTTTTACCTGTTAATGGAGCATTATTTTTTGTGAAACTGCAATTACATCGTTTGGCTTTCAACCGAAAATACAACAATACCCTATTACATTTCCACCAAGGGCATGTAGCTTAATAGGTAATTTGTGTTACTCATCAATATGCAATCCTTTGAGGGATGTATCATACTGTTCTGTAGATACAGTTTCATTTCCGTATGCACTTCAAACTTTACAGACTTGAACAGTATAGTGTTCATATATATGTAGTACATACATATACCTGTCACAGATTTTGCCATTTGCTAAGGCAAACATCATAATTTTATTTTGGGAAATCTGATCACGCAATATCTGGAAGTAAGTGATAATTTTGTTTTGCCAGTCCGAATCTTAAATTAAAGTTCGGACGCATATATGTATGTATTTATTGTGTTTACGAGAAAGCTAATACACAAGTTATATAGATCATACGTATTACATATTACAGATACGGTTTTGTAAAAAACGATAAACGCTGCAAGCATTTAACGTTAACTACGTTTAGTTTCATATTTTACTGACATTAGTTTTGCAGATTTCGATGAAAAAATCATAAATCTTATTTAATGAGTTTGTTTCTGACGTGCATAGTAATTCCTCAAATACTTTTGTAGGATTCCTCTTACCTAGTACAAAGCCCAAACATTTACTGTCTCGGCTTTTGCATGTATATACACTCCATAAATAAGTGTAGGATTGGTTGGTTAGGTCTACCACATCGGGAGCAGACGTTTTTACCCCTTGTGCATATTACATAGTTCCTAAATCTAATTTCAGCTGCGTCGACATCTAGAAGCCTAATCTGCGCTATAAGCTTCATTTTATAGAAATGTAGGTCAGACTGTAAGTATAATGGGTACACAGTATATTTAAGTAAGAACTTATACATAGGATTTTGTTTTGAAAACATTATTCTATCTATATCCTTCATATATGATTGTAATCGACTTGCTTCAATTATTAATTCAAAGTTTTCCTTTGGCCAACTACTGTTTAATTCGCCCCAAGATGTATTAAATCCTAAAGATTCGATTTCATTTATAATCGCCATTATCCAATTCCAAGCTGCTGGATAAACGCTGCTTTTTGCTATTTGAATCATTTTTGAAAGCACCAAATTTGGGTACCTGTTACCCACCATATCTAGCATTTTGTGTAAATACATGAGAGAAAATTTAAGAATTGTACAGCTAATGTTACATCGTACACTCCATTCTTATCGAGTGATTTGAAGTGCGTGGAGACAGCCCTAAACACTTTCTGATGAAGGTTGTCTGTACCGGCTCTAAATCCCCGTCTAGCCCTATGCCCCACACCGCTGCGCAATACAAAAGATTTGATGTACATAACAACTCAAATAATTTACAAATAGCCTCCCATGAGTTACATCGAGACATTTTAAGTATTCGTGTTCACTACTAATTGGTTTTTCAGACAATATTCTTCTAGTATTAATAATTTCTGTTTCAAATCGCCAGGACTGTGTGCCAAAATAATAGTATCGTCTGCATACATTAAAACTAGTATTGCTTATCTTTCATTTATACTAATACCATATGAACATCTTTTATCAAAGAATGACCCAATGTCCGAAATGAAGAGCGCAAAGAGCATTTCTCCTTGGAGCATAAGATCTTATAATCTTACCACTCAGGCCTAACTTGTGTACCTTATTCCATAGCAATTTTTGCGATACAGAATCAAATGCCCTTTTGTGGTCAACAAATATAGCAAAAACCACCCGCTTCGGGATTCTGATATGTTTATGTACAATTCCTGCCAACGTGAATAATTGATCCATATATGATCTGTTTTTTTGGAAACCTGCTTGCGATTCAGGAATCACTTGGCAATTGTCAGCCCATCCAATTACTCTATTCAATAAAGCCTGTGTGAACAACTTTGTAATACAGCTCAATAATGATATTCCTCTGTAATTTGCCGGATCGTCACTACTACCGTTTTTGAAAAGCGTTATAATTTCAATTTCCGACATTTGCGAAGGACATACCCCAGAGTTAATTATTTTATTGTAAAAATCTAGTAGTGCTTCGTTTTAATTTTCAGGCAGCGTTTTTTAGGAGTCATTAGTGACTCCATCTAATCCTGGGGTTTTACCAGAACTTATTGATTTTAGCGTTACTTTTAATTCGTACATAGTTATATCTTCCTCTAAATAAGATTCACTTACGTTGCTGTAATAATTATTATAGCTTTCACGTGCTGGCATTACCTTCGCATAGAAACTTTCCCAGGCTTTAATACCTACTTTTGAGCTTTGAATGGGTTTAAACCTACATTTTTTAACTGATTCCAGAAAACTTTGCTATTTCTACTATCACTAACCTCTTTTTGAATCTTGTCAAAATATTGGACCCTTTTCTTCCTACACATATTTCGATACAACTTTCTATACCTAACTAGCTCCTCACGATAACGCCTATTGTATTGAGATTTTTTAATGCGCCTAGATATTCTTCGCACTTCTCTCTTCAACCCTTTGTACTTCTCATTGAACCATGGCTTGTCTATCCATGGGGTTAATCTGATTCGTGGTTTTGTACACTAATGTTCTTTTGCCATATCAGTTTGAGATCTTGTGATAGATTCAAACATACTCTCCGAAATTCCTTTCAAGTCTGGAGTGACTTTTTATATTCCTTGGGAGTAATCTTCTGATTGTTTAATTTGAATAGGTTTGTTACCACCGTATAATGGTCAGAGTTTCCAATCGTTACGACTTTAAATCGGTGCACTGCTGAGAAAAGACTGGGGCTAATTACGCAAAAATCTAGCCCACTCGCAGAATTGTGGCCGATAAATGTAAAACTTCCCATTTCATCTCCTGTAGTCCTACCATTCAAAACTGTTAGACAACCTTCATTGAAAATACTCAGCATCATTTCCGCCCTCGGACTTACAACAATATATTGTGACACTCGCCTTGATGAAAGGCGTGTATTTGCAGCTGCCTCCACAGAAAGTATGACCTTTGAGCCAATGCGACAATTGAAATCTCCTCCTATAATTATATTCAGGTTAGGTTCATTATATATATTCTTTAAGCAGGTTTTTAAATTATTACAAGCTACTTTCCATTCCATTTCTTCTATCGGAAAATACACACTATCATTAACCAAATACCTTCCTTCTGCTATACATTTAATTTTAATTATAACAAAATATTTATTCACATCAATATTTTGAACAAGCTTAAATTTCAAATTATACAAAATTCCTACACCTCCTGAGGTCCTCCCTTTCACTTCTCTTCTAACAGCAGGCGCATGCACATAAATATAATTATTTAAATAACTTCCTAGCGTTAATGTTTCTTGTTTGGTCCATGTTTCACTCACACCAATAATGTCCCACATTAGATTAGTTTCTCCTTCAATACTTTCTAGATCCATTAAATTTTTAATACCATGAAGATTCCAAAAAGATAAACTAACCGGTTGTTTATTACTGTTCCTTGCGTATGAGCGTAATTCCTATGGGAGAGCCCATCGCTGGTATACTTTGTACCCTTAATTGTGACCACAGTTGAAGAAATAAATTTAGCCTCTTTCCCCGAATTTTTCGCTCGGTAACGTTTTAGCTCTTCATGTAGTCTCTTGTTAATATCCCGGTCCTTCTGAATTAGAGCCCTGTTTATGTAGACGTCAGACATATTTTTCTTCATGTTTCCCTTTGCTTTCATTTTCGCTACCACGTCGAATCTGTCCGTCAGCTTGACCAAAAGCGGCGGGGCCTTTCCTTTTGCCTTTGACCTACCAGACACTCTCCTTGCATCTATAATCACAGCAGAATTAACACCTAAAGTTCCATTAATAAGAACAGCAGCGTCAGCTGTAGCTGCTGTATCCCCCAAAACCCAGGGAGGACCACGGTTGAATGTAACTCCTTTCTCTCTATTTTTTCAATGGTTATTTGCTGACTACTGACCACTCGCTCCAGGTTTTCAATCATTCTATCCGCTTCTCCAATTTTTGCATCTGTTGCAACACATCTGTTATCGTACTGAATCATAAAATCGCTAAACCGTGCGATGTGTTGATTTATTGGTTCCATTATGGCTGCAGTGCTGCTCCGAGTCCCGCAAAATCATGTACTTTACTGAAATCATATACTTCCATCCTGTTGTATAGATTGTCCTCAGTTCTACGTATACAATATTTCAAGTGCTAGCACACACAAGATAGCAAATAACTAATAAATGGAGCTGCTTTCCACCCTTTACGTATACCCTAAAAATTACACTTAGCTGTTAATTTTGAGTAGTCCCTCCTTTTGCTGCTATAAGAGTGCTTGACGGAATGTATGAACCCGTTATAATTTCTTGTCTTCTCCAGATTTTTCTCAAACGATTAACTTTCAAGTCTGTCACTTCTGCTTATACTCCCTTCCCCCACCCACGTGACAATTAATACTAGAAACCGTTTTCAAATTCTAAAAACGTTCAGAGTAGAAATTAGTGTGACTTGCTGGTCTGTATCCAAGGAAAACTCGAGATCGATCTATGTTCGTGTAGTGCATTTCTGCGACACGGCATTTAAGTGGTTGGTCTTCAAGCAATTGGATTTTGCACAGAACGTACATGGTAAGTCTCAATATATCTAGTCTTGATAATTTCAGGTAATTTTTGCTTTATAGTTTTAAAAATTTGATTTATATTATCCTATTTCAAGAGTACCAGCCAAAATCCTTATGCGCTTTAAGCAAAATTGAGATACTTTGTGGATTGTGGAAAAAAGTAGAAACATATTTTTTGAAATGTTTTGAAGCATGGTTGTAGCAAATCTCATTTGATTTCCAGGAGATATTTAAAGCAGTGTTAGGACCGGGCACTGTAGATGCACGCGTAAATGGGTACGGGAACAGAATTTGCATACTTGCAAGTACCCGGGCAGTACCGGGTTCCTTGAATTTGAAACAGCAACATGTATATAGATGCAAAGTATGGATACCTACTCATGAGTAATTAGGTAGTATCCAATAAATAAGTGCATTCTATGTAATATATCTGCACACGAGTACTTTTGGGTAATTCTAAGATTCGTACTGAGATGGATTACTACGGCTAAAACCTTCAAGCCTAGACGCCTTACGATTGAAAACGACTGCAACTGCAGTATTTTAGAAATTACAATATTAAAACTGTTATGGTACCCGGAATCCAATTTCGAAAATAATTGAACAATTTTCAAGAGTCTGGTAGCGGAATTTTTAAAAACCTTTTAATTTGGACAAAATTGTTAGCACGAAAAATTTTCCTAGACGGAATAACCCCACACCAGCCCCCTCTCTCAGGACAAATAGTGTTTTGAATGAAGATTTTGAATATATTTAAAAAATTTCTAATCGCTATTACCAATTACGCATCTTACACTTACTACAACTTGTGTTTCCCAAGATAAATGAACCTGCGAGTAATTTCAAATGGATGTGTATCAAAACAAGGTAATCGTTTATTTAATTTCGACGGACCAATATTTGATCAGCCAATTTTTATGAGCGATTTTCTTTTCTTGTGTCCAATATTCACCTTTGCATACTAAGGAATATTCGAATCTCGTAAATTGGAAGACATGAACTTCTTTTTAACTGTTTCAATAACGCCGAGAAGTTTTGTTGGATAAATTCTCGCACTGAGACAATCTAAATATGGAGGGCGCGCAAAATGATGAATCCACGCGAAAAAGCTCACATTTTTGTCCTGGTATATGAGAAAATCGATAGGGTGAAATGTTGCTACTTCCTGACGTGTATAAGGAAGAGAAAAGTAATCGTGGAGCACATAATTACTCTATTGCAGTTTTACGCCAGGGATTTTTAATTTTAGACTATTTTGGCGCATTTCTGTATACGTTCAATGGGTTTGAAACATTCAATGACAGTGTAAATAAATATGCATTTCATGAAGAAGTGAGTTAACAATTTTGTACTTGTTTTAAGTACCTTTCTCAATTCAAGTAACCCTTTCGAAGATTACATTATATCATGCGTATGAAGGTAAAAAATCATCGCTACGCGATAATTTGAGGTTTCGCGTAGGGTAGCGTCAGCCACAGCTGTCAAAGTAGGATGTATTTTAAACTTTTTTCAAAATTTCCGATTTTTTTTCGAAAAACTATCCATACTATCGGTTTCAACCACATAAGCAATAACCATATCCATTTACATAAGTAATATTCACAAAATATTTCGTTGAAATCTATTCAGTAGTTTTAGAGATTTTTCGACTTGAATTTCAAAATTTCAAGTATGTTTTCGAAAACACTATAAGGCCGATTTCAACAACATGACCAACAGCTCTTACTATTTACCAGAGGTGTGGAATATTTTGAAATTTTGTATTTGAAATAGTATTTGAAATACATTTAGTATTTAGTATTTTTCTAGCCGTAAATTGTTTAAGGTATTTTGTATGTAGTCAGCACTAACATGTCTACTGTATTTTGCATTTCGTATTTTGAAGATTACGAACGTGATAGTATTTTGTATTTATTTATCTTGTAAAGTTTACCCACCCCGTATTTCAAATACAAAATATAGTTTTAAAATCCATTACTCTGGCAATTGTTAAGGTCGTCTCTAAAACATATTCAAATAAATATTTTGAAGGTAAGAGCACTAATTTAGAACATTTTGAAACCAGTTTTTGAAACTTGTTTGGCGGAGGGTTTCTGAGGCTGAGAACTAAAAAGTTAACTAAATTGGTGACTCGAATATAAATACATTACCCAGGAGTTAAGATTATTTGTTTAAGGGAAAATATTCTTTACCTAGGGACATGTTAATTTACTCACACACAAATGTGATACACACAAATGCACAACTCTAAGTCAAATAACTTGCAGTTACCTTGCGTTAGCCGATTCATGTTTAAATGTCATATTATTTGGCCGAATTATACAAAATACGTTGAGAGAATAAACTGTAAAAAGCCTCAGATGTGTACTTTGAGAGTATTTTTATTATAAATTTCGTATTTCAAATCCGGTATTTTATATCGTATTTTCTCTTTTTGTCGGCAGCAAAATATCTTATTTTGTATCTTGCCCAGATGACTCCGAATATTTGTATTTTATTTTGTATCTTAACTAAGTTGCACCTGGTTTTTGTATTTTATACTTGTGTTTTAACTTTTTTGTAAATGTATTTGTATTTTGCATTTCAATAGTAAATTGCATGTATTTTCCGCACCTCTGTTTATTACTCATATTTAAGACAATTACCAGGACGCCTTCGATCCAATGCCGGAATTCAGCCCTTGCAAAAATAAACGAAAGACTAGATCGTATGGAAATTAGTAATGCATTGGGAATTAAGTATTCTTGAAGGTAAACTAAAGATTACGTTGTGCTAGCTGGAGATAGTTTGGAATAACAAATTACTGATGCGTAATGCTCATACAATTTTAACCAGAGATGTACAAATGAAAAAGTCTTCCTTTAAACCTTCGAAGGGATTTTTTTGAAAAACGCATTCCTTCATCTTTCTTTTAAATGAAGCCTTTAAAATATAATTCATTACCTCAGCCTTATTTTGCTTATTAATTTAATGCCTCCAACCTTCAGCCCTAAATAAAATCAGCCTTTGCCACTCAGCCTTCATAACACGAAATATCATAACAATTTATTTAAACAGCCCTTTTGCATGGCAAACACCTTAAAATAAGCAATAAAATTCAAAATTGCACGATTACTAGGGATGTCATTAAACAATCGTACTCAAATTCGTCCGAAGCATAAATTCCATGAGTATATCAATAGCTGGTTACTGTTTTTTATTGTGCATGTGCATAAAACTATGTACATCATGCAGTTGCAGTGTTTTCAGTAGCACTCTCATTGTTTTATTTGTGACACGATCTATTGTCTTAATTGTACATGCAAAGCCTTTTAAATAGCAGAGGGATTTTTTACAGACGTCCTTCCTTCCCCTACCACTTTTGGTTAATACAAGGAAGCCTTCATATAGCCTTCCCAAATTAATTCAACCAAACTGCCTTCCCTTCCCAATTCTCTGAAAAATTGATCTTCCGTCTTCAGCCTTCAATGATGCCTTCATTGAAGGCTAGCCTACGAAGGCTGGACATGTCTGCTTCAAAAGTTCCTCCCCTTCATCAATTGCATTTAATTTTGTTCCTTCAGCGGAATTTGTCAATCATTTTTCTCTATTTTTCAGGGCTGGAGTATTCAAAAAAATATGGATACAATTCCGATTAAGACTAATCGTAACGGGTTCCAATCATAATTCAAATTTATTTGTTTCTTGAAATGAAAATTCCAATACAATTTATTCAAACATTTTCTATAAATCTCAATACAATTCAAATATTTTCTATAAAATTTCAATACAATTCAAATATTTTCTATAAATTTCAATACAATTGAAATATTTTCTATAAAATTTCAATACAATTCAAATATTTTCTATAAATTTCAATACAATTCAAATATTTTCTATAAATTTCAAAACAATTCAAATATTTTCTATAAATCTCAATACAATTCAAATATTTTCTATAAAATTTCAATACAATTCAAATATTTTCTATAAATTTCAATACAATTCAAATATTTTCTATAAATTTCAATACAATTCAAATATTTTCTATAAATTTCAATACAATTCAAATATTTTCTATAAATTTCAATACAATTCAAATATTTTCTATAAATTTCAAAACAATTCAAATATTTTCTATAAATTTCAATACAATTCAAATATTTTCTATAAATTTCAATACAATTCAAATATTTTCTATAAATTTCAATACAATTCAAATATTTTCTATAAATTTCAATACAATTCAAATATTTTCTATAAATTTCAATACAATTCAAATATTTTCTATAAATTTCAAAACAATTCAAATATTTTCTATAAATTTCAATACAATTCAAATATTTTCTATAAATTTCAATACAATTCAAATATTTTCTATAAATTTCAATACAATTCAAATATTTTCTATAAATTTCAATACAATTCAAATATTTTCTATAAATTTCAATACAATTCAAATATTTTCTATAAATTTCAATACAATTCAAATATTTTCTATAAATTTCAATACAATTCAAATATTTTCTATAAATTTCAATACAATTCAAATATTTTCTATAAATTTCAATCAATTCAAATACTTTAGGTAAAAAATTTCAATACAATTCAAATATTTTCTATAAATTTCAATACAATTCAAATATTTTCTATAAATTTCAATACAATTCAAATATTTTCTATAAATTTCAATACAATTCAAATATTTTCTATAAATTTCAATACAATTCAAATATTTTCTATAAATTTCAATACAATTCAAATATTTTCTATAAATTTCAATACAATTCAAATATTTTCTATAAATTTCAATCAATTCAAATACTTTAGGTAAAAAATTTCAATACAATTCAAATACTTTAGGTAAAAAATTTCAATACAATTCAAATACTTTAGGTAAAAAATTTCAATACAATTCAAATACTTTAGGTAAAAAATTTCAATACAATTCAAATACTTTAGGTAAAAAATTTCAATACAATTCAAATACTTTAGGTAATAAATATTAATACCTTTTTTTAAGTCAAAACCAAACCCAAACGTAGCTTAAATGCGTCACATACATATTGATACAGTATTCAAATATAATTTAAATACTAATTCGAATACAGCTATTTCATTTCGATTCAATACGGATTTAAATACTTAAAAAAATATATTTAAGTATACCACTTCCGATAAAAATGCCAAAAAATAGGAATGAAATACCGATTCCAATTCTAATTCCGTTTCGAATGACCAGCCCTGCTATTTTTACTGGTGATAACCCGATTGCTAATAGTGAGGAATTATACCGGAAACTCCCTGCAAAATCTACACAGCTCTCTGTAAAGATTCCTGTAAGGAAACGTTCGACGGAAAATTGTCAGTGAGAATGTATAGTGAAAACTAGTGGAAATAAATTATAGTTGATGGGTCAACCAGGTTATTGAATGCAAGATTTTTTGAAAACAGAAGTTTGGAAGGGAGCTGTGGTTTTTATAAAAATCATCCTCACATTTTTTGTTTGCAAGTTTGAAATGCAATTAGTAATTAAGTTATCGCTTGCTTCAATTGGTTCAGTTTTTACTTTCAGAGTTGTCTACTAAGTTGCGATTGTTGCAAATATTTTGTTACAAAGTTGCAATTTTGAATTTTGCAATTCCCCGCTTATGTACGTATACCCTTAAGCTGAGCTATGATTAAAACGAGGTCTCTGTGGTCAAAGCATGAAATGAAATATGTACATTCCTCAAAAAAGCTAAAATGCCGGAGAAAGCACAGAAATATTTCACGCAAAAAGCAAAATAAGAATTGCAAAGTAAATTACCTGGGAAACAATTCCTCGAAGTACAAATACACAGAGCTGTGCAATATTTTCAAATAAAGTATTTTAAAATACGTACTTTCAGACCACAAAGTATTTTGTATTTAAAAGTTGGTAAGCAGTAAGCAAGTATTTTGTACTTAGTATTTTGAGAGCCAGGAAGTACAAAAGTATTTCGTATTTACTTACTCTCAATGAAATGGAATGATGTAATTCAAATAAAGTATTTTGCTCAAAATACTTTTCGCTGGTATTATTTGTGATTTTGACACTGTATGTAGCTTATACGATGAGCAAAATATCTGTGAAAATTCCATTTTACACATTGGAATAACATACGGTGGAATGAATCCCTTGGCTACATCAAACATGTTCAGATTCTCGATACTGCATATTGTCGTTGAAGAGGCGAAATGGTCTACGTGCGTATGGTTTTTACAGCTCAGACCATTTTGCCTCTCCAACAACGATATTAAAGATACGCCGAAGACGAATACCTACTCGATTTAATTTCCAGTTACTAGCCCCTTTTTATAATAATTATTCCGAAAACACATTTCATTTACTACTTAATAAAAATTTCATATTAATATGTTACTTGATTAACATTCAAAACGACTTAAAATATAATTGTAATGGACAGACCTATTCAGCAACCGTTGAACAATTTGTTACTACGCATGTCTGATACGCAGTCTTTTAAATTGTCTACCAAGTATTGTGTTTTTATTTGTATTTTAGCAATGTCACCTGAAGTATTTTACTTTGTATTTTGTATTTTCCATATTTTAATTCGGGTATTTAATTTTGTATTTTGGCATCGAAGACAAAGTATTTTGCATAGCTCTGCAAATACAAATATAATGCGATGAGAACATTTGGAAATACCAGAATACAACTATTAGAAAATAATCTCCTCTCGGGTTCTCAAATTGCGCATTTAAAAAGACTGTGTCAAAATGATTCATATGTCTACCATCAAGAATTTCCAATTTGGGTGAAGGCGCCGCTGTAATTGTCTTCCCGTGGAGTGACAATGCACTCTTCACATTCTAAAATAGTATTCAAAACAGTAATTCAACATCATCAGCTTTCTGAAAAAATGCTAATTCAAAATTTTGTTCACTTTTGAAAATCAGTATACTTCCAGAAACTAGTGGTACTGAGACGCAAATTTCTCCATTGATTATTAAGCAATGCATTGAAATTGATACTTAATATAGGAATTATATTTCCGGATGAATTTACATAATTTTAATACTTAAAATCTAATTGTAAGTATACTGCATCGAGTTTTGCAAATATGTGGGACACCGAGGCGAGGAGCGACTCGTAAATTATTTGATTGTCCCTCGTGGCTGGAAACATAATTTCTGGTTTACTAAAATCTCCAACATTGTTAATTTTAAGGTCACCGGGGTCAATGACAGTGAAACAAATGGGGTTTCTTGCAGTGCTCGGCACAGGTATGGGTAATACTTGGGTAAATGGGTACGGGTATGAGTATGGGTACTATCTGGGTACCGATTTTTGGTACCCGAACAATTCCGGGTACTACCCGGGTACACCTTGGTCGGCTCAAAATTTCGGGTATGCATACGGGTATGGGTACGGGTACAAGAATTTCAAAACGGGTATATAATCACCTGGGAAGGGTATGGTGGGGTCACATACTCGTAGCGCGGCCATTGTACCGGAGTATTTGGGTACATTGAGACATTTTGATGAATTTTATGTCATCATGCCCGTACGTTGGAAGTTTTATTTCCTAAACATTTTCTAAAAATGGTATTTTTAGTAATTTTAAATACATGTAGCTTATTGTTAATACCCTTTTAACCTTATAACAAATAGTAAATGTATGTATTTTGGAATGTGAAGCTAAAATATATGCTTTTAGTTAAACAAGTTTTAGGAATTATAAATAAATAAACGCAAACGAAGAATAATAACAAAACAGAAGTGGAGAATAGGATTCAGCGAAATTTTGTACAAACCGTTTTCATAATACAGTATGTTATTGTCACTAATTACAAAAAGAATATGTAACACACTTTCATAAAGAATATGTGACACACTTAGTTGATATTTAATTAGTCACAATGAATGCAATTTACAAATTAGAGTTCTGATGAGTTAGATGGCAAGTTATTTTGTGTTATTGGTAGTTGATAAGGAGAAGTTTTTTATTTGTTTTTTACCGGTATTTTTAACTAGATATTAATGAGTTATATGTAGACAGAGCTACTGAGATGAGAAAATTAGTGGAAAAGGCGTAAATCAAGAAGTGAAAAATCGAGTCGCCAAATCCAAAACCTGCTTGTTAGTTATCTCTATGTACAAAAATACATATACATACATATGGGCTGGGTGCAGAGCTTCTAATGGGGACAAAATTCCAGCCCCGTCCCCAAGAATTTAAAAAACAGTTGTCCCCGGTCTCGTCCTGCAAATCGGGACATGGAGAAACTTCGTACAAGAAAATATATGTACCAAAAACATAAAAACGCATTTAAAAAATCGTAGTTCCCAGATTCCTCTTTAAGACAGCTTAGCTTACGGCCATATTTCAACAAGCAGTACTATTATCCTTCTATTTCGGCCACCAAAATTATTCTATCGCTCAAGTTTCGAATCCGTTGTCAAATAATGCGATGATTACTTACTTCAGTAATGATTGTAAACATGTCATATTGTGTTGTTCAGAACGTTATACATGTAAAATAGTGTTCACATATTAGTTTACGCATGAGCATAAAAAGCTGAAACGTTATCCTTGTTCCCCTATGCTTGCTCGTCCCGTTATACACACGGCCAAATGGCATGACCCGTCCCGAATTTAATGAGAACAATTTTTTTTGTCCCCGTCCCGTCCCAAATATAATGTGGAAAATTTGTCTGTCCCCGCTCCGTCCCGAATACGATATGGGGACATTTATTTTGTCCTTGGGAACGTCCCGCACCGGTTCGTCCCGTCTCCCGACGTGACGTCCCCGTCCTCGGTAGAACCCCTATAGCTGGGCTCCACAAAACACTTCGCTCACATCAGCCCATAAACAACCAAAGGGGTAAAATATTTGACTTCCCTACTTTTTAGTAGTGTGTTGCAAATTTTTCAAAATTAGTTCCATACTTGTAGCTCAAAACCATACAGCGGTCAAGAAAGTAACGTTTACATTACTATTTTGCTTACAAGTTTGCTGAACAGAAATGTTTTGATATAATTTAAATTTAGAAAACGCTATCCTCATCTTTACAGATCATCTGTAACATTTCCACGTTTATTAGGGACCTGTTTGGTAATTGAGTCCTTGAGATTTTACAAATGCAGCAAAATTAACATTTAGAATCATTCTTTTAGACAAAATACCAAGACACATTTCTAGAAACAAGTGGAGAATATTGGGAAATGCAATATTTATTTTACCTCTTCTCCTATGCTGATGATGTAACTCTTCTACAACTTGTAAATACTTAGTGGATGTGGGGCATGCTAAAAGACGTGATACTATGTATGATACAATGTTCAGTTTGCTTTAAAGATCTTCACCTATACCATTCCACTTTTGATTCTGAAACACTTCTGTGGGTAATATTTTGGTGGATCTGCAAGTAGGCAAGTTAATTTTATTTCTAATCAAAAACACTTAGTTTTTCTGCTCTTCTATGAAAATACACAATAGTAAATACCGCTTTAGCTAGTCAAAATTACACACTAATTACTGTCATAATAACTGTCATGAATTATTACATATAACGTACTACTTAGACATTTAGACCATTTAAACAAATCTGGATAAAGTACCAGGGTACCTGTATACGTGTACGACACTGAGATACCTGAGTATGGGTACAATTTTCGTGTCTTTTTCGGGTACGAGTACAATGCGGGTACAGATAAATGGTTTGAGATCCTATTGAGGGTACGGGTATGAAAAATATGTCCCCGGATACTCGGGTATGGGTATAGATAATAGATATTGCAATATCCGCACTTCGGTCACGAGTACGGGTACCGATTTTTTGTACCCGTGCAGAGCAGTGGTTTCTTGACAGACGAATTTCTTCGACTTTTTTTATTCTCAAACCAAACAGAAATGCTTTTCAAAAAAAGTGCGACTGTCATTGGTATGAAATTTGATTGATTCCTAATTTAATTCGGTGCATGCCTAGTGCGTTGAAAAATATTAACGTGACCTAGTCCTTGAGAAAAGGAAATAAAATTTTCTTGAATTTAAGCTTAATTTTTTAAGCTAAGCTCCAACCGTTCCCCGCATCCTTCTGGACCACATCTCTTCATGTTCACAATTATCAACATAAAGACCTATGAAATGGCTCCCTGGCAAGCTCTTACACGTTCCTCCAAAAAAATCTCAAACGATTTATGTAAAACAATTTTATCTGATAATGGCATGAGGAAATTAAAATTACCAAAAAACTACTTTTCTTCATCCTCATGACCCCAGTGACTTAAAGTAATCACACAGGACAAATCAAATGGTTCTAGAAATTCGTGAGCCGAATTTACTACAAAATGGAGAAATCAAATACACGAGGCTTCCCCTAGTGTGGACTATATGGTTATTTAATGACTATATGTAGATACATAATTATACACACATATGCATATACAGTACAAGGGAACAGAATAATTTGTCCTCATCGCAGCATTCAAGCCCCTCAAAAAATATCGAATCTTCATCCGAGTAGGAAAGTAATGGAAAAAGGTATATCCTCAAAGCAGCACATAAATATAGATTTTCATAGAAGACACGCGACGTCACAGGGAGTCACTCATTACTGTAGACGGTTAATCAATGGCTTTGTAGTCAGTCAGTCTAAAATAGGAGATTTTTGGGTGAGGTTAATAATAAAAATTGTTGCCCTTCTTATGCTTCCGATTATTTTTATTTTTGATCAATTTTATACAAAAAGTCGTAATCTTCAGAACTGTACGTGGTCTCCCTCACAACGACTGGTTCCCGAATTAGCACACACGTATGAGAAGGTCACAAAAATAAGACCAGCGACGAGCATTTTGCTGAAATCACAGTGACAATACTTTGTACACTTATCTGCCAGGGACTGACACCTAGTTACTCAATAATTAAACAAGTATTTGGGCGCATGCGCATAAAAGGGTCCAGGCTACTAATTTGCCCTCACAGGAATATTTCAGCCCCTTATAAAGTATCAAATCTTCATTTATGTGGAATAGTATGGGGAAATGATATATCCTTAGCGCAGCACATATTAAAGGCACGTGACGGCACAAGGATTCAGTCATTCTTGTGGATGACGAATGGATGACTTTGTAGTAAGTTAATTTTAAATGGAATATTTTCTGAATTTTGTCAAAATGTAATTGCAAACTTGCCTAATTTGCGTAAATTTAGAATTAGTAAATTAGGGCATTTAGAATTTAGAAAAAATAGATCCGCCTGAGAATATTTTAAAATTCTATTTAGTCAAATTGCTCTGAAAGCAGTTACAATGTATTTCCTTTATAATGGCTTCCACGGGATAGTGACAACCCTTTCACTGTGTAAAGATGCCTCTGTAAGATAAAATTACACGTCCAAGCCTAAATGTTGTTTATGAATGTTTTCCGCTCATCTGCACTCAGAAACTATGTACGTTTCTTGAAATAAGATCAAATATGAGCTCCTGATGATAGTAATGCTCACAAATATAGTTTTTGCGTAAGACATTCCAAACGACCATTAATTTATGCAATTTTAGATTTTTAGATAATTATAGACATTAAAGTTCACACTATATACAATTATATTACTAGAGTATAGTTACAGCTATAGAAATGACTTACATTCTTTCGAAATTTAAACATTTGTTCTTTGTTTAAAAAAAATATTGGTTGATGTCACTGCTCGTAATACGTAATTGTCACCACACAAATCTACACTTTGCTAAAATCGGTGGGAAATCGCAGTTTGTCAGATTTTATGTATTTTAAAATTTTGAACCATTCCATGCGTGCAACGTTTTTCAGTCAAAGCGTTCTACATAATTATGTGTAACACACAACGGCCCTTTCAATTTGTGCCGATTCACACTATAAATTCCCAAATCCCTTAATCATTTAAAATCATGACATTACAGAGGGAAAACTGGCCCTGAGAAATACAATGATAGTTAGAAGTGTATATGAAGTGTAGTGTAGTAAGAAGTTACAAATGATTGCATTTCGACATTAAACCTATTGTATTAGAAAATATTTTAATTTGAAATATAGATATATACCCCCGGCACTTTGTACCAATCAGAAACTAACGTGTTTATTAATTAGGGGGAAAATAATTTGCAACGATTTCATATCAGAATACAGAATGAGGCACATAACCATTACATTATTTAATTACACTGCGATTTCCGTAATCCAAGACAATAGTTCAACTTCAACCTGGAAATTTGTAGGATAAGAACTTCAGAGTGTGAAGTTAAAAACCTCAACGGTCAGAGTGCTTGGCGTCTCTTTTGGGGTGAAAGTCAGCTTGGCGTAAACATTTCCCTCATGAATTAGCAGACTCTTCGTTGTATTGTAAATCACCTACAAACAAAATTATGGACTCGATTTGAACTGTTGTATTTAAAGAAATGCGTGAGTGTGACTATTTTCTACAAACTCAACACTTTCAGGAAATAAATTATTTAAGACTTAGTAAACGAAACAATATTAGCAAAATAAATCAGAATGCAATTTTCTCACGAACATCTGTTTCACATCGATACTTTTCAATTGGTTGAGTGGGTCTTCCAGGATGTGTGCATCTATTCCATCCTATAGTGAAATCGGGAGCATTTTTCGACAAGAAAGATGCCGCAAACGTTCGACCATAAATACCATGAACATCAAAGAACACGTGCAGGGAGGAATTTGTTCCCTCTATGCGGTACAACATCGTTGCAGTGACGTCACCATCACTTTGTAATATTTAATAAAAAACCAGTTTAAAAATTAATTAAATATGTCCACAATATTGAAAGCGCAGTGCTCGTTCCGTATTAATCCAAATTGAGAGCAACCCCGAACGGAATTATCCTCAGTCTCAAAGAAAATGATTAAATGTCG
This sequence comes from Allacma fusca, assembly GCA_947179485.1. Classification (NCBI taxonomy): domain Eukaryota; kingdom Metazoa; phylum Arthropoda; class Collembola; order Symphypleona; family Sminthuridae; genus Allacma; species Allacma fusca. The sequence continues at coordinate 72,217,606 of OX359245.1, forward strand.
AAATCAAAATACGTGTTTTGAATTTGTTTTCGATTTGTATAATTGCCAAAATTTGGGTAACTAAAATTGTCATTTTTCATGAACTTACTTATCCGGTGTGAATGTGGCCACTTGAGCTGCTTGAGAAGGAACGTTGTTCGGAGGATTAATTTGAGCAGAACCGTAATGAAGATCTAACTGGCATCCTATTAAGGCAGTTTCCATGTAGTTTACTGTAAATAAGTGTTTTCGGAAATTCTCATCGTTTCAAGAATCGTTTTACTTTAGAATTTTAAAATTCTAACATTTTATGATTATATTCTTGGATGTTGTTTTAGTTCCGAGTGATTCTACGGAATTGGGGTTGGACTCAACTACATTTGGTTGCAGCATAAAGAGTTTTCACAAGACCCCCAAAATAATGCTCGTTGATTTTTCAGATAAAGTTGTATATTATATTGTTTTTGAGTTTAATTTTTGAAACTTCATGATAGAGCAAAACTTCTCAAACAATATATTCAATCCAGCCTACCCTATTGTGAGCAGTTCCACTGGACACAAATTGACTTGAATTCTCTCGTGTTATGTTGGATTCCTGTTATGATTCAATGATTATGGTCAAAGTAAAAATTGGATTGAGTACTAAACAAATATGCGATTTTTAGGGGGTCATACCATTGGAATGACGTTGCCAGAATTAGATTGAACCAATTCGTGAAATTTAAAAGAATTTACATGGAACTTAACAAGCTAATTTTGCAATGACATGATCTGGAACAAATATGAAAATTTGACATTTCCCACTTGCCTTCTATTTCTTATAAAATATTATTTCGCATGGAACAATGTATTTTTAATCAGGGCTGGTCATTCGAATCGGAATTAGAATTTGAATCGGTATTTCATTCCTATTTTTTGGTATTTTTATCGGAATTGGTATTTTTAATTATATTTTTTCAAGTATTTAAATCTATATTGAATCGAAAAGAAATAACTTTATTCGAATCAGTATTCAAAATATATTTGAATACTGTATCGAATACTTGGATATTCGAAAAATCCGTGACATTTTGAAGTTTATCTCGTAAATTTAAACAACAAAAGAAATTTTCAGACAGCCATTACATAACTTTTTAAAACTAATTACTCATTGAAATACAAAATTTAGGATTACGTTTGACTCCATAAAATAACGCAGAGCAATAGTACTAATTTTTTATGGAAATTAATTTGCTGCAATCTGTTTCCAATTAATTCATTTGTCAGTAATTATCTCAATTGATAAAAACGGGTCTAATATTGTCGGGGGAAAAAGCATGCAGCTCACGTTTTTACTACTAGAGTATCTCTGAAAAACAAATTGAATCAACAAGTTCTATACGGTTATGGTGTACTTGTGTAGATTAAGCAGTAAAGCTATTATAAAATGGTTTCGCATATTCACTGGCTTCTTTTCAATCGTAATTGCCGAATTCAGATGTTACGATGTTTTTTGGGACTCTAGTAATTCCAGGTATTAATATTTAATAAAAAAAATATTTAAATTATATTGGAATTCATAAAAAATATTCGAATAAATTGGATTGCAATTTTCATTTTTTGAAACAAATACATTTGAATTGGGATTGGAATCCGTTAGGGTTAATCTTAATCAGAATCGTATCCATATTTTTCGAATACTCCAGCCCTGTTTTTATTACAGTTTCAGTATTTACTGTGTGAAATTACTAACATACAAGTAGCAAATTCGATAACATTAAAAGATAGGGAATGTAAATATCAAAAGAGTTCTGAACGTCTATTTTAAATTATTTTAAATTTGGGCTAATTCTAGTTACAATGCTTGTCAACATTTAATTAGGAATTTCCATCAAGTACAACCCAACGTAAGTATAAATTACATCTTAAAGACAGACGCTAAAACGCAGAACAACTAAAAGCAGGGTTCATTTTGGGATAACACTGGACAAACGAAGAATTTTAAGTAAAGCTCACATGAGACATGGCATAAGAGAAAAATCTGATTTTAATTACCAAGTTTAACCGCCGTGGAATGGCTCGGAAGTGCATCTACAATCTGTGCAAATGTGGATCCATGAAAAGAATATCCGTTTGTTGGCCGAGGTAAAGATTTAAGGAATGCTTCCACAGGGTGATTCATTAGAAACGCGTTAATTTCCCCAACAGCTGACTGGAACCAATTGAACATTTTCAATTTGAAATTCTATTTCCTGCTTAGAATTTTGTCAAAACCTTTTTCACAATTCATTTCAAACGCTCCTCCTTCTCATCAGTAGCTTTGTATTCTATTCCTTAAAGGGGAATTTGTCAATCCTTGTTTTCTGTTTTGACTGGTAATGACCCGATTGTTAATAGTGAGGACTTTTAGCCACAGGTCTCTGCAAAACTCATACAGCTCGCCGTAAAGCTTCATGTAAGAAACCTTTCGACAGAGGTTATGTCAATGAAAAATTATAGTGGAAACTAAATGAATCAAATAATAATTGATGGGTCATCCCGACTATGGATTGGAATATTTTTTGACAACAAAAGTTCGGGAGATATCTGGGGTTTTTATAAAAGCCATCTTTACATTTTCTGTTTCCAAGTTTGATATGCGATTAGGAATTGAGGTAATGCTTGCCTCAATTGGTCCTGTTTTTACTTTCAAATTCGTCTGTTCTGTTGTAATTGTTGCAATATTTTGTTCCAAAGTTGTAAGTTTTTCTTCTATTTGCGAAAACTTTGCCGTTCTGGAAATCTACAAAGAATAGCAACTTCAACTTAATTATATTAAACGGGTATAAGTTCTCCTTTCGTGTATTTCTTATTCTAGACAATTGTTGGAATTACATCGGATCACATATAATTTATACCAACCCTCCGCCTAATGAATTTATATTCGCTGTCGGTGATAAATGTGTAACCGGGGAAATTGAGACACTTATGATTACGTGTATGAGTGGTAATTAACACTATGTACTTACGTGTCTCTATACCCAAGATTACCGGATGCCAATACTTGATGCAAGTATGAAGGAATAACAGGTTCCGAACGTTTCCAAAATTTCAATAAGAAATAAAATTAATATTTTATTTTTATTAAAGATTTCCGAAGATAGAAAGGAGACTCTTGATGTTGATCTGACAAAATTGAAATACTGATTGATTTCTGTCAAGAGTCTCCGGATTATTTATATACATAATTGGAATGTGTAAAATCTAAACTATTTACAAAACGTTCTCGGATGTATCCGGTTTCGGACACATTCCGAAACCGAATTACGTTTCAACTATATTTACATAAAGGGAAGACAAATTCTTCCTTTTTTAATTATACAATTACGACTTACTACTAATCTACTTATTTACATATGTTTGTGTAATCACCTGGTTACACTATCCCCCCGAGAAGAACAATTGGGAATACGATGTCCCAATTGTTGTCTGTAATCAAATCTCTGCTTTCGAATTGGCCTTGAATTCTTATCCTTCGAATTTTGCGGTACCTTATGCGTTTCCGTTTGAACGTCTTCGTTCGGCTTGGGCTGTATTCGTTCTCTGGGTACGTACATTTTCAAATTTGACACATGTTGTCTGCCCATAAATCTACCATTTTTATCCGATATTTCGTACGTAACCTCTGACAATTTCTTTGAAATTCTGTAAGGGCCTTCCCACAACGGGGCTAATTTCTTTGCAAATTTTCTTGAAGCATCTGACAACGGATGAGTTCGAACCCATATTTTATCGTTTTCCTGAAACTCTCCTGCTCGTCTGGACTTGTTATAATATTCGCGTTGTTTTAATTGTTTTTTATCTACATTGATTTTAGTGTTTGCGTAACTCATTGTTAGCTCCTTGTTTATATGCTTAACATATTCTTGAAAGCACGCGAAATGTTTCTCATTTTGTATGTGTAGTGCATTGTCTATTGGTATTCTTAATTCTCTCCCATAAAACAACTTAGCCGGAGAGAAACCAGTAGTGTCATTCACCGTGGATCGAAAACTGAAAGCAATTTCTTGTAAATGTTCATCCCACTTTGAATGACAATCATTAAGAAACATTCTCATCCTAGTTTCTAAGCTCTGGTTATATCTTTCGGTCAAATTAGCTTGTGCATGGTATGGGGAGATATATTTAATTTGTATCTGCCATTGTTTACAGAAATCCTGAAATTCGTGAGAAGTAAAACACGTACCATTATCTACTGTTACAAATTCCATGCAACCGTATCTAGTAATAACATCGTATTTTAACTTATTTAAAATTACTCTTGTCGTTCCCAATCTTAATGGAAAAATTTCAACAATTTTCGTAAAATTATCGACCAAAACTAATATCATTGTGTATCCTTTTTGTGTCTTTGGTAGAGGACCGATTAAATCTAAATATACAGTATGCCAGGGTCTGGACGGTGGGCTAGACTTCATAAGTCCTAGTGGCTTCCTTCTGTCCACTTTAAATTTTTGACAGACACTGCATGACTTTACATATAACTCTATATCACCATGCATGCCTTTCCACCAAAACCGACGTTTAATATTACTATACAATTTTTCCATGCCCACATGTCCCTGTAATGGTAAGTCATGCATTTCATGTAAAATAAAATGTCTTAGTGCTAATGGTAACACTATTTTCCAATCACTAATTTTGTAATCTTTAGATATATCTTTAAATAAGACACCATCTTGGAATTTGAATCCGAAAGTGATTTTGTTTGACCCCTTGGACTGCAACACTTTTTGAATTTCCGGATCTTCTTTTTGAGTTTGCTTGATTTTTTCCAAACTTATTTCTTCCAGTGAGACTGCATTTATGACTGGTAAATATTTTTCTACATTATCAATAGTCTCTTCTTGAATTGTGTCAGAACAGGGATATCTAGACAACGAGTCTGGTATTACATTTTGTTTGCCCGGAATATGAATTATGTCAAAATCGAATTCTTCTAATTTTAAATTCCATCTAGCTAATTTTTTATTATCCTCAGTTAACCTATACATCCAAGTTAAGCTTTTGTTATCTGTATACAAATTGAATTTTGAGCCGTCCAGATATTCTCGAAAATGTTGCTGTGGCATATAATATTGCAAGTAGTTCTCTTTCCATTGCTGATCTGTTTCTTTGACTTTTGTTTAAAGTTGCACTACAAAACGCAATAATGTGTTTTCTTCCCCCATATTCTTGAAACAACATAGCTCCTACTCCATGATCGCTGGCATCACAAGCGAGATTAAATGTTTGTCTATAATTTGGATATGACAATACTCTCTGAGAAATTATTGCATTCTTAAGATTTTTAAAAGCCTGTTGTTCAACCTGTGTCCAATTCCACTTGACACCTTTTCTGGTTAATTTGGTTAAAGGTTCCGCAATTGTGCTTTGATGCGGAATAAATTCTCTGAGCCAACTTGTCATGCCTAAAAAACTTTTTAACGCCTTTGGGGTATTTTGTGACGGAAATTCTTTAATAGCCTTAACTTTGCTCTGATTCATTTTTATGCCGTTGGCTGACAGTATGTAACCCAAGTACTTAATTTCGGTTTTTCCAAATTCGCATTTATCTACTCGGCAAGTTAGCTTTGCTTTCTGTAACCTACTAGCAACTATTTGTATATGATGGAGATGGTCCTCGTATGTCTCACTAAAAATGAGAATATCATCTAAATATACATACACAAACTTGCCAATAACATCAGAGAATATTGTATTCATCATGAATTGAAAAGCAGCGGGTGCGTTTTTTAGTCCGAAAGGCATCCGCCGAAACTGATATAATTTACCGTCAGCCGTAAACGCTGTATATTTCCTACTTGACTCCTCAATTAGCATTTGATGATAACCTTTCAAGAGGTCAAGTTTAGACAAGTATCTTGCGTTACCCAATTTGTTTAGAATTGATCTAATGGACGGCATAGGATACGCCCAGGATTTACTTTGTAAATTTACGTATCTCATATCACACACCATCCTCCATTCTTTAGTTCCAGGTTTCGGGACAAGAAAACAGCTACTGCTCCAATCTGATTCGGATGGCTCTATTAATTCCTCGGTTAGATATTGTTGAACTTGGTCTTGAATTATTTTTTCCTTAAATGGAGTGGTCTTGTACTGTTTTTGCTTTTTGGACTTTGCGCCGTCTATTAACTCAATTTTAAATTTGCACACGTCGGTTTCACCGATTTTGTCCGTAAATACCATCGGAAATCTTTCTAACACTTTAAATATTTCTTTATTCTGAGTACTCGACAACTTTGACAGTGTATTTATATCTCTACTATGTACTCTGATCTTGGATTTATTTACATCTTTAAAAACAATTTGTCCTTGAATGTTTTTAAGGAAATCACATCCTAGTATTAACTCTGTATTAAGTTTCTCAAATACAAAAAATCGTTGCAACATTTGTTTATTTTTTAACGTAAACGTAGCCATTATATATCCTAATGGTTTCATTGAATTTCCTGAGGCAACATTGAAACTACCCTTATAAGAAATTAATTCTGTCCTGTTTTCAAAATTTTTATAACATCTTAATGCCATACACGAGTAAACGGCACCCGTATCTACTAAACCGGACAGTTTTATGCCGGCCAATGTAACATTTATGTATGGTAAATCATTCTGTATTTTTACTGGTATGCCTTGTTTATATAATTTACTGTATATATTTATAGTGTTTAAGATGACTCTTCTATCTCTTCTGCGTTGTAATCCTCGTCGTATGTCATCTGAATCGGGGCCGGTCGGAAAGATGGATGCGACACCTGGTATACTTGGGGAGAGGACATCCTCTTCCCTGGCGCATTGGAGTTTCCCTGCGGTGTTCTTGTTCGAGCATTTGCTACAGGCATATAATATTGTCCGTTTAAATGTATCGGTCGACTATTATCGTATCCGGTGTACCAATTTCTTTGAAAACCGCGATTAAATCCTCTATTAAATCCGCGTGAACTTCCACGCCCCCTGTATTGGCCGCGGCCACTTGATGCATTATAACTGGGTTTAGTTGTGCAATTTCGGGCAATGTGACCAGGCTGTTTGCATTTATGGCAAAGGCGCTCCTTGTCCACTTGATTTATTTGAACCTCCTCCGTAAATTCAGCGTCTTTTTTCTCACTAACGGGTTGCTTTTCCACCGTGTTCAATTTATGCTCCTTGGAGAAATATTCGTCTGACGCCGCCAGATCCCGTCTAATTTGACGTTCCTTATCCAAAAGTCCCTGAAGTTTTAACTTGGCCATGTCCAATACCCGGAAATATGTACGAATCGATGGATGACAATTTTCAATTATATAACTACAGCGCTGAGTTTCTGTACGCGCTGGAGTAATTGCTTCGAACATATAATAAATTTCCATTGCAAAGGTTGCGAAATCTTCACCTGCCTTCTGTTTTCTATTTGTTATTTGTAGCAATCTTTCGTCATTGGACTGCTCCCCGCTAAACGCAGCGATGATATTTTTTTTAAACGCATCAAATGTGGTCTTATCTTGCCCCGTTAATTTAAACCAATGACTAGCTGCTCCTGTAAGCGCAAACTGTGTGTTTAATAGCCAGTCAGTATTAGGGCTAGAACAAGTCCCGAAATACATTTCCAACTGCTTTAAAAAATGTGCGGGTGAGAACTTTGGAGGATGAGGTTTAATCCAATTTGCCATGGATTTATTAGGAACGCCTGTGGTACGTAAATTTAGTACGTCCATCTGTAGTTTCGTGATGGAAGTTACAGCCGCATTTAGATCGCTTTCCAAATTTTGTTTCTGCGGTTCCAATGCCTGTATATACATCAGCAAATCTGCTGGGTCTTGAGAGTTTAGTTTTGACATGGTAATATGTAATGGAAAAAAATGAAATACGACTTTCGCAGAAATATTATTTTTAAAACTTTGAACAAAATCACAGTGTTCAGAAATCGTGTCTGATTTTTATTCTGGAACTGTTTTCTGTCTCGCTCTCTTTTTGTGACTGACTCTGAATTTACACTTCAGTCGTATTTATACTAGAGCTACTGTGAATGTCCATGAACTCAAAACGTTTGTGGTAACAAATAATTTGTATAAAATTTTCAAAAATGCAGTGTACAAAATTAAAATGTAGCTTATATTGTTCTAAACGTTTTGAAAAACAATAAAGTTTGTATAGAATGTTTAAAAAAAATATTTTGACTACCAATAACTTTTGCATACGATTTGTTAAACTAACACTCACTTAAATTTTGTCGTTCACTCTAAATTTAAATGTTATTTTGAAACTGTTTGTTTTTAAAACTGCATGGTTTGTATTGTCATGTAAAATCTTTAGAAATGTGATTTTAAATTATGTATGCAATTTTGAGCACATATTTTGTATATAATTTACAACACGTTTGCAATTATCAGTGTGCTATTAAAATAATGTGTTTTTTTAAACAAAACACTAATAATGAGTTTTGCATACGTTGTCAAAAATACTAGTACAAACAATAAGCTTTAAATAAAATGTCTAACAATAAGTTTTGCATTAAAATGTCTACGTTGTTATAACTAACAATAATGTTTGCATAAAATGTTTAAACAATCGTAATAATTGTTTCTTTTCTCTTTACATAATATTTTTAAAATTGTCGTTTAAAAACTGCATCATTTTTATTTATATGCAAAAGCGTATGAATTTTATTGTAGTCATTTCCGTTTTCTTAATTTATAATCTTTACATATATGTAAATATAAGTTCTTTCGCGTGTATGTGTTATTTTAATTTTAAGATTATCAACGTCCTTATAACTTTAAAAGACTATCCAGGTCACAGGTATATACTTTGTACCAAGAATTGTTTACAGTTTATGTAAATAACATTACCAGCAATGCCTATTCAATGTATAAATTGTAAATAAATCGTGTGATGATAACAATGTATGTAATTTTATGCGTCTCTATGCTGTAAATATTCTATTGCCATTGCATCTAAATACCTATATGAGAATAACTCGACCTAACAATAAGAGTAACAACAGTTATGATGTCTACACTTGTATAATGAGCATAATACATTTTAATTTCTTCTGGAAATGAAAATTCAAATGAGTCTTTATTGCTGAAGATAATTGTTGAATTTTCTCATGTACACGAAAGTAAATTCCGCAACAAAGGCTGGCCAGGAATCCCAATCTCCTGTTGCCCACAAGCGAAAAGCAGATCCCTTAAGATACCGTTTCACACAATGTAGTTGGTATCGTCGGGGAACAAGTGCCGCCTTAAAGGCTTGGTCCACATAATGGAACCAAAGATGGATATTATCCAGGCACGTATAACAGCTGCCACAAAACTCCCATGGTCTGGCGTTTTGAGGGGGGCCATGGGGTGTCGGCTCTACCATCCGATTACACATACGGTTAATTATATTAACCCTCCTGATTCCCCTACGCACTGCCTCTGGATCTAATTGAACGCGGGGTTGGTCTCCCTGTTCTGGGTGGGCGTCGCCATTTGGCTGTGCTTCTTCATTGGGCTGATGTTCTGCCTGCACATCTTAGGGCTCGAATATCTCCCCATTGACCCACACTTGAGGCTCTTCTGCTTCATCCGCAGGCATAGGTTCATCCATGCCATTCTGTATCCCTTGGTCGTGTTCGGGATATCGGGGAAAATCTAAAGGGGACATCCTGTTGGGTTGTATGACTCGGATTAATATTACTCTTATGTTATGTACTACTTAACTAATGACTAGAGAAAAAAATTCCTGTATAGCCCAATCTACTAATACCCTTTAAATATTGTTAGGTGTATGCAAACACAGGTGCAGAAATTACTATCTATATATACAGGGTGTTTATATAGAATCATAAAAACCACTGTATGCACACACAGTCCCGAGACAATACCCCAGGTACTTAACTAGTAGACCTATACTAATGACGCAAAAATAAACTACTATGAACATGTGTGACATTGGATATGCCATATAGACTGGCGCTAGTCTTTAATTGGAAATACATATGTACGGTTCGCATATGTCTCTCCGCTCTCACGTACTAGCTATAACCTACGCTCACCAACACCACACTATATACCACAGTTACATTTACGTTGGGCGCCAAATGTAACCGGGGAAATTGAGACACTTATGATTACGTGTATGAGTGGTAATTAACACTATGTACTTACGTGTCTCTATACCCAAGATTACCGGATGCCAATACTTGATGCAAGTATGAAGGAATAACAGGTTCCGAACGCTTCCAAAATTTCAATAAGAAATAAAATTAATATTTTATTTTTATTAAAGATTTCCGAAGATAGAAAGGAGACTCTTGATGTTGATCCGACAAAATTGAAATACTGATTGATTTCTGTCAAGAGTCTCCGGATTATTTATATACATAATTGGAATGTGTAAAATCTAAACTATTTACAAAACGTTCTCGGATGCGTCCGGTTTCGGACACATTCCGAAACCGAATTACGTTTCAACTATATTTACATAAAGGGAAGACAAATTCTTCCTTTTTTAATGATACAATTACGACTTACTACTAATCTACTTATTTACATATGTTTGTGTAATCACCTGGTTACAAATGTTTTAAGGACCACTGGCAGAGTTATAAATATTCGACTGGGAGGAAATCAATAATAATTATTGCAATTTTGAATTTTTGGAATTACCCATTTACTTGCGTATACCCAAAAGCTGAGCCGTGACCCAAATGAGGTCTCTTTGATCAAAGCATAAAATCAAATATATACATTCCTCAAAGAAGTCAAAATGCAAATTGCCAGAGAAAACACTAGTAAATTAAAGAAAATACAAAAACAAAATATATTCCTCCAAAAAAGCAAGAAAATCATTGTAAATAAAATTACCAGTAAGTAATTTGTAAAAGTACAAATACAAATACAATACATTGTCAACGCTTGGATATATCCGAAAACAGCTACTAGAAAATACTCTATTTTAAAATATACATAAAATAATTTGGGTTATCAAAGTGAGCATTTCCAAAGACTGTGTATCAAAACGTTTCAAATCTCTACATTCAAGAATTTATTAATAATTAATTAATAACATTTAACGTTTCGTGAATTTCTTACTGAAGTCAATCCTTGCGAAAACAAGGTAGGTCGTAGTATTTGAGTTTAAAAAAATCCGTAGAATGCCTGAAGGGTAAATACTTGTCTTAAAAGGAATTGGGTCATGTACATAATTCATATGCAATGAAAAGGTGGTGGAATTTATATAATTATAGGTGACAAATTTTCAGCGCATGGATGGCATGAGAATGATGTAAAAGTTGTATGAGCTATGTATATACACAACAGTAATTTGTACACAATAAAAATAATATACACAAAGCATTACTAACTTCCATATGATCCAGCCTCTCATTTAGTTTTGCAAGGGCTGAGCTGGTTGACTTCAAAAATTCCGACATTTGCATGAATGTGTCGCTATAATTGTTTTCGAGTTGACTGAAAACGGGCTCTTCACATTCTAAAGTATTATTGAAAATATTGTATTCAATATCATCAGCTCTCTGTGAAATTTCTCTGAGCAACATTCCGTAAATGAAGAAAATTTTAGTGGGAACAAAGTTAGAGGTGAGCCAATGGGAGAGTAGTATCAATGAAAGGAAATAAAACTAATCATAAGTTTAAGCATCCGGGTGGAGAAAAAACACGCACTTTTGAATATCCTCAGTTGCTGGTCCGACGGAGAACCTGGGTTGCTTAAAGTTAAGGGTGAAAAGTTTCGCCAGTATTAAAATTATATTTACAAGCGGATCTTGCAAGAAATTCAAACGAAACAGAACGAATTCGTGAATGATTTTTTGCACCCTTTTGAAAATCAGTAGACTTCAAAAAGTTAGTGATACTGACAATGAGATGCGAATATGGGAAGTAACACAAATGATATCACCAGCGTAGTAGGTAGGTTAAACCGGGATATAGTGACAGCAAGTGACATAGTGGGTGGGTAAATTTTTCGTTCCATGATGTCATCGTTGTATTTCCTCAGATACATTACTCACTACAATAAATTATTAACAAACATTTTCAGGAAATAAAATAATGCCCTAATGTATTAACTATAATGATAAAAAATCCTATTCCTTTCTCAAAAGTTTTTAAAAAATAGATGGACGCTAAAGTTTAATCCATTGTTTATTTTTACGCTTGCAAATTATCAATCCACGTGGATTCAAAATTACCGGCTACTACAACATTTCAAACATACAATGCGCATTCATGATATCACAATCTAAGGAGGGTGGGTGGGTGGAATAAAAAATGATACCCAATGATGAAGGGGTAGGGGAGTAGCAAAATGCCTTCAACTGTGATGATGTCATTTGTGTCACTCCCCTATCCCCATTGACTTTGAATCAATGGATTGAAACTTCATACAGGAATTGTATTTGCAAATACATGTATTCACTTTTAATATAAAAGGCTGCATAAAACTGCTTTTCTTCAGCGCAATGGCTCCAGTGACATAAAATCTTGACACAGGTCAATCAAATGGTTTTAGAAAATCACGAACTGAATTTACTACGAACTGGTGAAATCAAATACATGAGACAACCCGTAGTGCGGACTGTAGGATTATTTAATGACTATATGTACATACATGTGCATACATAGATACAAGGGAACAGGATAATAATATGCCCTCATCGTAGCATTCAAAGCCCTCATAAAATATTAAATCTTCATGCGAGTGGGAAATTAATGGAAAAATGTATATCCTCAGCGCAGAATATACATATGTATGTACATAGAAGACGTGTGACGTCACAGAGTCACTAGTTACTGTGGACGTTGAATGTATCTGTGGGCAGTAGAGCTCGGACCAGCTCAATTTTGAAATTCTCAGTTTAGTTCTGAAATTTTAAGTTTACTTCTGAAATTTTCAGTTCAGTTCATTTCAGTTCAATTCAATTCCCTACTTTTTTAATTCAATTCAAGATGAAACTGAACCGATTGATTCAGTTCCTAACTTTGATTTGAACTGAATTGTTTTCCTTGAATTGAAGTTCAAACAATTCATTCTGCCCCAAACATTTCAATAAAAAATCCACCGTTTACAACCCTCTCTAGATCCTTTAGGTAGCGATTTGTAGTGTATTTGCACCCTTAATTTAGCTTCCTTTTGTTGTGCACTTGGAAAACACTGCCGCCATTTCTAGTAACCGTATTTGTAAGCATGGTTTTCGATTCAGTTCAGTTCAATTCAGTTCAAAGTTTTGAACTGAGCTGAACTGAATCGAAAATCTAGTTTCAATTCAGTTCAGCATGTGAATTGAACTGAATTGGAAAAAACTGAACTGAACCGTTCCGACCACTAGACTGGGCAGTCAATCTAAAATAAAAGATTTTTGGATGATGTTAATAATTACTTCAAGAAATTTTTATTTTTGAACAACTCAATTCGAACCTTCATAATCTTCATAAATGTTAGTGACCTCCCTCCCAAGGATTGGTTGGATTCCGGAATTAGCACACACGGTTGAGCAGGCCACAAAAACAAGACCAGGAATGAGGATTTCCCTCAAATAGAGCTTCATGGTAACAATACTTTGTGCTTATCTTCCAGACCCCGACAACTATAGTTACTCAATAATTAAAGAAATATTCGGCTGCTAAAACTTGGAAAGAAATTATTTCTGATCTTTTTAAACCGCGACTGTAAAGAAGAGTAAAAGGAATGACTTTTCTATGGAGTATGGATAAGTGCAGGGCGTTTTCAAGTTCAAGAGATTAAGTTTTCCTCCCGGCAATCATTTTTGTTACTGCCATATCCTCTTTTTGAGGAAATGCTTTGTGCATATCTATCCATTGCCCGTATGCATTTGATCCTTATACTTACTTTCATAACGAAGGTCATCCGTTTGCATTCCTGCTGTACCGTTACGTATATGATTAGTATATACATAAACAAGACGAATCAAAAATGCTAAAAATCGTAATCCTGTGAAAGCACTTTCAATCAATGTGTTAATGAAGGACACGTAACGTAATATTAAATGCGAGTATACGTGACAGCCTCGCTACAATATTTCATTTTCATTTATTCGTAGGTCCCGATAACAGAGTTTGGTCATAGCAAAACAATATTCGACTCAAATAAATCTAAGCAAAAATTGCTACAAAACCAGCTTTTTGAAATTTTTTTGTAAACGTCTGACCGTCCTTGAAAAAATGTTTTGTCCCAAAATTCCTAGTTTGTAGCACTAAACCCTGCAAGTGGATAATTCCACGGTATATATTTGTCTGAGTCAACATACCAAAATTGTTGACAACACAGTAAGTGGTGTTCGAGGTGAAAAGGGTATAATTAGGATGAAAATCTGAGCGTGATTTTCATTGGACACAATTTCTCCTGAATACATTATCTCAGAATCTGCATGTGGAAATTGGTTTGGGAAGTCGTGTTACTTGTCAGTGATAACGAGACATGCCTTCGACCAGAACGCTCAATTTGTGTCATTTTTAAATCAGCTGTGTGTAAATGCAAATATTGGAAACGTTTGGATTTCATAGAATTAAAGCAAATCATTGTTATTGGCGGGCAATTGATTATGGAACACTATCATTGTTCTGACTTTTGAAGAAGTTTATTCAGGGAACCCAATTCAGCAAAATTCTATCAACAGTATCTGGCAGTAATGTTAAGAATCTCGGGGAGATATACCTGATTAAGGGCACCCATTCTGTCAACAATTCAAAAAAGGTTTCAAAGTTTTAATACGCACTGCGGATCAGCTAAAATAAGTAAATAGTTTCAAAACAAACCATTCTATGTACATCCAGTTATCAAGGTTCGTCAAAGCCTTGAGGGATGTATTATGCAGACATGGATGGATCAAACAATTTGATTTTTTAATGTCCGGATTCATTGCTCGGCATGGGTACGAAAAATCGGTAACCGTATCTGTTCCCAAGGTGCGGGTATTGCAATATCTGGTATCTATATGTACCACTACTTATACCCGATTCAGGTACACATTTTGCATAATTACCCGTATCCGCAATATGATCTCGAACCATGTACTTGTACTAGCATTGTACCCGTACCCGAAAATACTCGAAAAGTGTACACATACTAGAATATCTCAGTGTCGTACCCGTACTCTTGGCGGGCTATCCTCAAGGGGATTCAAAACTTTGTCTACATTGTTTGATATTACAATGAAAAAAAGATGAAGATTGTAGTCATTTTTCTAACACCTGTTTCCACTTGCGATACTGAAGCTAACTGTGAAAATTATTGCTCTGTAGATATTTCAAAAAATCACTAACTAGATCCTAAGACAGCCGCTTGACGTTGTTTTACAGGTAATTATTAATAATTGTAAAATTAGTAAAATTAATTGTAACCTATTGTGTTCCCATACGAGAAAATTGTCCGAAAATATTCCGAAGTGTTTGCATAGTTTATTATAGGTAGGTAGGTTTGTTGTTCAGAAATATTTAGTCTTTGTGTATTGGGGCCTAAGATGTGTGGAATGTTTTTGACTTTCATTGAAAACAGGGGCAGTAAATAGTAACGCTGTGCAGTTGCGGAATACGAAAAAAAATCACCTAAGATTCCAATTACATTTGTAAACTTGTCATAAACAGTCTGGCTTTCGTTAAATGTTTTTAACCTGACATTGAATATTTAACCCTGGACTACAAGGATTAGTCAATTTTCTCTGTATTGATCTAATGTCTGCTCGGAATGGCTTGTCAACGAAAACTGAGCACAAAATCGGAAAATGTCAGTGGTCACAATTATGTGTCAAAATCTTCTAGAGATTTTTAAACATATATTTCAGTGACTTTTAGGTACTTCCCCCAGTCGGCTTACAACTTTTGGTAATACTATAAATGGTTCGGGTAAATGTTGTGCAAAATAACTAATTACCAATAATTATTGAGAATCCAATTCATATGAAATGAAATGACGAATCCTATCTACAAGAATGATATAAAATCTGAACGACGCGTAGCACTAGTTCTCGTAGTATTAAAATGACATGACCGTATATTTCTCTCCGTAAAATGATACAAATAGGGAACTTTAATTGCTGAAAATAGGATATGTCGATTTAAAAATGCCCAGCATTTCGGATAACTTGAACGCCCAAAATGCCCTGGCATTTTGTGCGTTTTCATTTCAGGGTGAGGACGGCACATTATGGCATTTTGGCTCTTTCATTCTAGGACAATTGGGAATTTTAGCTAAATGGTGGAATAAAACAGCACAATTTGGTAGTCGATTTTAAAATATCTTTGCAATTTGGGAGGAAACGTGTTAGAAAATGCCTTGTCAGGTATTTTCATTGTTGCTGTTTTTGTTATGTAATGACGAAAAATGAACTTCCTTCAACATGGCAATATGCATACACACTTATACATGTAGTTATTTTGCTGATCGGCGAGCAGAGATGTATCTTCTCTGTTCAGTTTTAACCCATAGAGTAATTTTTTATCTGCACAGCTACACTAAAAAAATTATAATTGGGAGACCTGTGTGAAGGATGAACATTGGTATTTTACTTTTCCAGGATATAGGGTCGATTATAATTTTATTCGACATATCAATCATGCTGTGATTAAAATTGATTTTTAAAGGAGAGATAAGTTTTATAATAAATATAAAAAACATATCCAAAACAAAAACTAAATTGACAGCAAAATTAAAATAATTTTGCTGTCAATTTTTCTGCAATTATTATTAACGAACAGGCAAATAACCAGACATTCGCATTTGTGATCCTACACATTTGGATATGTATACTGAATCTAAACTACAGAGAGTGATCCAACCTTGGTAACTTGAAAATGTCCAGCTTGCCCTGCCCAAAATGTCTAAAAGCAGGGCATTCTCAAAAGCTGCCCACATGCCCAGTTTTGGGCATGTGGGCAGGCATTTTGGGTATTTTCAGATGGGCGGGCAAATACTGCGGGGCATTTTCAATCGACATACCCTAGCTTGAACCAGAAGTTTGGAACTAGGTCTGGCAGTGGAATTAAATTCAAACTCATTTTTGTCATGTATATTTACTATGCTCATTGTTTGTGTGTACTGTTAGTATGCGTGCAAATACACATGTCTGGCTTCAACAACATCAGCTTTCCGAAAAAATGGAAACTCTGCAGAACGAATTTTCGTGAATTAATTTTGCACGCTTTGGGAAATCAGAAAACTTCAAGAAATAAGTGTTACTGAGATACAAACATCTCCATCGAATACGAAGCAGTGCATTGAAACAGGAATTATATTTACGAACAAGTTCATCCATTTTTAATACTAAAAATCTAAGAAGTATGCTACGTTGAGTATTACAACTTTGTGGGAGAACGAGGAGGGGAGTGACTCGTAAATTATTCGATTGTACCACTTGGTTGGAAACATAACTTCTGATTTTCTAAAATCTCCGTCACTGATAATTATAAGGTCAGTGGGGTCAATGACCGTGAAACAGATCGGGTATCTCGACAGACATATTTCTTCGGCTTTTTTATTCTCAAACAGAAATGCTTATTCCCGGGGAAAAGCGGTACACGCCTAGTGCGTTGAAAAATACTAACGTGCGGAAGTCCATAAGAAATATTTTAAAAAAATCGTCTCTTCAACATTTTTTAAAATTTATGCTTCTAAAACTTAATTGATTAAGTTAAGCTCCAACCTTGCCCCGCATCCTTCTGGACATATATCCACAATTTTCAGCACAAAAACCTTTTAAATGGCTCACTGGGAAACCATTACACGTTCCTCCAAACAAATCTCAAACGATTTTCGTAAAAACATTCCATCCAATAATATAATGAGGACAAAACTGCTTTTCTTCAGTTTAATGACCCCAGTGATCTAAAATAATGACAGGTCAGTGAAATGGTTCTAGAAATTCATGCGCTGAAACTATGAACTAAAGAAATCAAATACACAAGCCAGCTACTAGTGTGGACTATACAGGGTTATTTAATGATTGTGTACATGTACAAAGACATAGATACAAGGGTACAGGATATTAATCATGCGAGCAAAGATGGGCAAATGAAGCGCCTAAGCCTACAGCCTGCCTATTTTCTTTGAAAAAATACCGCCATCCTATATAGGCCAATAGGCTGTTTCAACGAAACGAAGTGCCTTAGTACCAAGGGTTAAATACTCTAACTGACTGCCTATTAACCTATATCTGTCCTAGTGTGCATTGCTTGCCTGCCTATATGTTTGCTGTATAGCTTCAAACATCGCTTTGCCAGCCTATATATGTAGACGATATACAAATGATGAACAAATGTAATTGGAATACCAATGAAGGGGTCTAGGGGTTTGATTAATTCTGTAGGAAACTACATAGTATCCAGTAGGAATAAATATGGGACCATTATTCATGTAATGTGGTATACTTGTGCATATATTGGCAATTACTGGTATCAAGTAATGCCCACCTAATTGTCAGTCCGTCTCTGCAAAAGTTTCCCAAAGATCTTGTAATCCTGTCCTAACCAATTCCTGCTTTGAGAATGTTCCGCTCACCACTAATGCCTAGCCTTTACTTAAACGAGCTTGTCGCCTGCCTGAATAGCCCAGTCCCTTGTTCGGAAATATCTGAATAGCCTAGATTTTCCCCAAGCCTTTATTGTAGTGGTGATTGCCCAGCCTAGAACCTAGCCTAGATTTATATCCCAACTTGCGGCATCCTTGAGCCTTAGCCTATTATAGGGCCTAGAATTTAGGCAGGCGCCCATGTTTGCATGCGAGTGGGAAAGTAGTGGAAAAGTGTATATCCTCAGCGCAGCACATACATATGTATGTACATCGAAGACACGTAACGTCACAGATAGTCACTCATTACTTTGAAGGGTAAATGGATGGATTTGTAGTCAGTCAGTCTAAAATAGGAGATTTTTGAGTTTGGTTAATAATAGAAATTGTTGTACTTCCCTTGCTTCAGGTTGTTTGTATTTTTGAGCAATTCTATACAAACCTTCGTAATCTTCAGGATCAACTGTGCGTGGTCTCCCCCACAATGATTTTATTCGATTTCCGAATTAGCACACACGGATGAGAAGGCCACAAAAATAAGACCAGCGACGAGCATTTCTCTCAAATCCTTATTATTATTGACCACTTTCTCTGATTTAAACTTTCACGGCCTTGGCTTTACAATTCAAACCTTCCCGGCTTATTTCACTATAAACGAAGCCGGTATGTACTATATTATTTCACTATATAGCCAAGCAAGTCGGTGGTATATACAAACAACACGCCGAGAAGCACAGCGGGCTGAAAGATGAAACTCTGTCGCAGAAGAGAGCTTTTTCAGCACTCGCTTAGCTCGCTTTTCTTCTCGGCTATATACCAACTGCTTGCAGCCTACTGGAAGGAAGGGAAGCTCTCAATATTACGCCATTTTAGATTATCACTTAAAAGCGCTAATCATAATTAATATATAAACATTAGACATAAATCATCAATAATTTGGATTAAATGAAGACTGGTAGTGAGAAAAACTATACGTTCGGTTATAGTACAGAATAATTTGATAAGAGGAGAATTTTAATGACTCAACTTTGTTGACATTAGTGTGGGATTCTTATTAGGAAAAATAATTACAAGCCTTAGCATCCTTAGATTTGATCTTTATATCCCTAAAAATATCATTAGGAAGTAAGGATTGATTTGTAGGAACCATGGACTTTAGTAACTATAGCAAGTTAAATGTGTTGCGCTAATATGAAATCCTTTCATTTTTTCTATTTTAAATAATCAGTGCGTCCAGTTTCTGAGGCTTCAGTTACAATATTGCGGTACAACGGATCTATACACAAATTATAATGACATAAAAAATCATATTTGATCAGCACGGTGTGCTGATCCGCTAACAATAAGGGGTGAAGCACCATACAGTGATGCAACAGCAAGATTTAATAACGACGTTGGTATTAAATTGATCCAGCGATTAGCTAAATTCCACGTGTATAGCCAAATATTGAGTTTGGGAGAAAACTTTAGTGGGCCCGAAACTGTTGTCCCATAATATTTTGATGATGAATTCCCAACTACCTATATGAAACGAATTGTTGGTCGTACAGTTAATAGTTCACGTTAGTACATCGCATGGGTACGGGTAGTACCTGAGTATTTGGGTACAGGTACAGGTCCAGGTCCGAAATGGGTACTCTGTTTTAATACCCAAACTGAATGGGTACTTTATGGGTACTAGCTATATGTACCCAAATTTTGGGTACAAAACCAGTTGTTGGGTACAGGTACAAGCTTGCAATTTTTTGGGCTGTACCTGACAGGAACGGGTACAAGCTTTCAATATACCTGGACCTGACAAACTAATACCTGAAAATGTGAGTACTTTTACAAACAGAAATCCATCTTACAAGGCATCTAGTGTAGTATGTGGCTCTCGCTCCGACAGACAGGTTTATTTTAATATTCAGCGTGTTTTCAGGATTTCATTGCAATTTTTGAAAAAACATGTTTATATGCAATAGTGTTGTTTGACTTAGCACAACGTGTTCATGCTCAACAGCATTCACATTTACCTTTCCCACTTTACCTATCCAGGACACTACTTTTGTATATATTTATATACAGTAAAACCTATATATAGTGGTTTCTCTAGGGAACCTAATATTTGACCACTATGTACAGTGACCACTATACTCAGTACAGTGGTCATGGACCACTATATAAGGTGCATATATTAAATGAATATTTTAACGCGTTTAAGAAGACATAATTGAAACGGTCGCATTTTTTTACATATCACTAATTTTTGACCGTTTATAATTTTTCAACTTGTGTTGAGCAAGATGTTCTGTATAACGATAATACTATATAGTAATTATAAATATTGTTTTTGAATACTACGTGAAATAGCCACCAACTATCGTAAAATTACTTTATTATTGACGCCGGCAGATTCTCCGCAAATATAATTTAAACGAATATAATGTTTCTTCTTCCAAGATTCAATCCAACCATTGCTTGCTGGCAATCCTGACTACCACTTTCACTTTGAGATTTTCCAATAATTCTAATATTCTATATTTTTTCGAAATGGAAATCAAAGTGTTTTTGAACTGTCCGTGGTATGGAGGTATGGTACCGGGAATATGCTTTATTTAAGAAACCGTAATCTAGAATAATCTTAGAAATCTATAGAAATTCTGAGCGACGATTTCGTGTGCACATGGTTTTTAATGCTGACCACTGTATTCAGAGTTCGAAGCATGCATTTCGTAATGAATGGACATAAGCCCGGGTCCATTATTGACAGGGGACCACTATAGAGGAAACCACTGTATACAGCGTTAACGTAATGTTAAAACATAGGGCGCATGACGGGGAGACATGATACTGGCCACTGTGAACAGGAGACCACTGTATAGGTGGTCACTATATACAGGTTTTACTGTATTTTTATCTCTAAACAGATTGTAGGTCAAATATTCCTTTATGCTTTCTAGAAGCTTTGCTTCCCTCCTAATATTCTTTGTAAAAATGTAAACTTACTTCCAAGGAAGGTTACTGATGATCAGTCTCATACTCTCAGCTGAAGGAATCAGTTTGTCCCGCACTGTGCATTATTGGAACAATTTTTGAGTAATTAAAGTATTTAGTTGTTAAATTTAAAGTTACTCCTGCTAACCTGGTTTTCAACGCTTATTTGCACACATCATAATCTCACATAAATTAGCACCCTGCACTCTACCACTGCGCTTACACAACGTGCCAGCAATAAGTATACATGTAATTACAAATTCCACCTGTGATTCTGGAAAAATGGTGTTAAATGATATTGTGGTTATGGAGGATGACCTAGAAGTGGAAGATTTAATTGGACATGGCAATACCTCAGATGTTATAGAAGTTATAGTTCCATTAAGATGTCTAGTATTGGAAAAATTATGACGAGGCAGAATTTTGTCTAGCTTGTAACTGCTTCGATGTAAATCATTGAATGTCATCATGCTGAATCGTTTACAGTAACTTTTTTTAAAGTATCTGATTGGGTACACGTACGTAGGAAAATGTTTCAGGTACAGGTCCATATATTGGGTATATTTTGGGTACGGGTAAAATTCAGGTACAGGTACACACTACTTGCAAAAGAATCAGGTCCAGGTACCAACATTTATTTAATGCGTACTTTTATTCAGGTACGGGTTTGGGTACGATTTTTGCCGATACCCACTATTTGGGTCCAGGTTCAGGTCCAAGTACAGCATTTTTGTACCCATGCGATGCACTGGTTCACGTCTTATATGAGATTACTTTGTCTGGCGAAGCGGGATATTAATATTAAGCCTTCTCGACAAGCCTTGATACGGGATCTATTGCCATTTACTTTTATTATTTACACTATTTACACTATTTATTTGCACAAGTAATTTGTCCTGTGCGAAGCACGGGGCTTTTACTAGTCATACTGATAATACTTTGTACTTATCCTCAAGTCACAGATTTAAAATTCATGTTTGGACAGAAATTGTTTCTGATCTTTTTAAACCAAGACTGTAGAGGAGAGTAGAAGGAATGACTTTTCTGTTGAGTATGGAAAAGTGTGGGGAGTTTTTTCGAGGTCAAGGGATTACGTTTTCCGTACTGCAATCATTTCTGCCATATTCTCACTGTGAGGTTACGTAGGAGAAGGGGTCGGATTTTTGTAGGAAGACGGGAAGATTCTTCCCAGGAAAAAATATTTCTGGCAGGGAAAATCTCAAAGGGAAGGGATTTATTTTTTCGAAACAGGGATTTTTAAAAACCTTGACCTGTTTTTTGGCAGGTATTTTCAAATTTGTTGACGTGTTTCAGGGAAATTTGTTAAGCAAACAGGGATTTTTGGCCTTGATTGGCCTGATTTGGCAGGGATTTCACGTCTTGTAAGGGATTTTGAAAATTGTAAACATTTTTTTTCAGCAGGGATTTTTGAAATCGTTGAGGACCTACCAGCCGGGAAATTCATTAATGATCTTCCAGGGCGATTTACAAAAATCCGACCCCTGCGTAGGACAAGACGGATAAAAAATTGATTTAAAAATGCCAAAAATGGAAATCCTGTGAAATCGTTTTCATTTAATTATTGTGTTAGCGAAGGAAACGTAACAGAATAGTATATTTTCTTTCGAAATTAAACTTCACATAAAGCTGAAGAGCTGCAGCTTTACCGGTTTAATGTAATTCAATGAAAGACATTGTATGTGAGTACTTTCAAATATTGTGTTAACAAAGGACACGTTGCGGGAAACTAGATGCGTGTGCGTGACAGTTTATCGTAGGAGAACAATATTTGGTTTAAATAAATCTACATAACAATTGCTACAAAACCAGCTCTTTAAACATGTTTGCGAACGTCTGCCTGTCCAAACTCCTGGTTTTTAGCACTAAGCCCTGTAAGGGAATAATTCCACGGAGAACATTTGATTCAACGTGTCATTGTCGACACTGTAAGTGTCCGAGGTGAAAAGTGTAGATATAATTGCAATTGTGATCTTCATTGAACGCAATATCGGGCTGAGTTCCACTTTCCCGGCTACAAAATTACCTTCCACCTGCCACTAGTAACTCCACCGCCACTTGACCTACCACTTGACCTGCCACCTGAACTTCCACAAATTTTGAATATATCTTCAACCTTCCACTTGACCTCCAACTTGACCTTTCACCGTATCCGACAACACATTCCACCGTAAGCATCTTAGCCATTCGTAGTCTAGTTCTCGAGAAAACTCGACGAAGTCGGGAATTTTTTGGAAATTTGGGTGGCGGGGTCGTCGGGAAAACTCGACGAAGTCGGAAATTTTTTGGAAAATTGGGTGGCGGAGTCGTCGGAAAAATCGACGAAGTCGGAAATTTTTTGGAAATTTGGGTGGCGGGGTCGCCGGGAAAACTCGACGAAGTCGGACATTTTTTGGAAAATTGGGTGGCGGGGTCGGCAAGAAAACTCGACGAAGTCGGGAATTTTTTGGAAAATTGGGGTGGCGGGGTTGTCGGGAAGACTCGACGCAGTCGCGAATTTTTTGGAAAATTGGGTGGCGGGGCCGCCGGGAAAACTCGACGAAGTCGGGAATTTTTTGAAAAATTGGGTGGCGGGGGCGTCGAGAAAACTCGACGAAGTCGGGAATTTTTTGGAAATTTGGGTGGCGGGGTCGTCGGGAAAACTCGACGAAGTCGGGAATTTTTTGTAAATTTGGGTGGCGGAGTCGTCGGAAAAATCGACGAAGTCGGAAATTTTTTGGAAATTTGGGTGGCGGGGTCGCCGGGAAAACTCGACGAAGTCGGAAAAATTTGGAAAATGGTAGTCGGGAAATTTCGTGTTTGATTTGGGGAAATCCCAATTTTGGATAGTCGGGTGTTTGGAACTTATTCCAGACCCGTGCAGGGTAGGCAGAGCAAATTGAAGCGATGAACAGGTCAGTATTCATAGGTATTAAAATTTCTACTTGCTAATTTAGCCTTGTTTTGTTCGCATGTATTACACTACCGTATCTAATGTGAGTGTACTATGTCCAATTTTGCATATTTTTGGCAGAAAAAATATGAATTCGAGAATCATTTTCAAATTAAAAGACTCAAATCGAAGTAAAACAGATACTGGCAGCAGGTAGTACTTTAATACCCAAGTAACAATCCATGCTGGAAATTGTAATTATTCTGGCGGGATGTGTTGGATTTGCCACATTTATGTTTACGAGGGAAATTATGTGACCAGATCATAATACCATTGGCTTTGGCAATTCAACAACATTGTATTGTTTGCTTTCAATTTTCCATCACACAATTTCTTGTGAAACTGTAGTTAATAAATTTTCACACAGAAATTATTAATGGAACATTTTACGTCAACGTAAACTTACTTAATTGATAACTTAATACATCCATAAGTAAATAACTATCTCAAAGTGCTTTTCGGGGCTGATGGAGCGAAAATACGCCGTCATTGAGTTTACTACAGAAAAAAGTGTGGAGTTGGTTCCGAAGTCTTGGTTATGTGAGAATAATAGCAAATGTTTGTGGCCATACAATCTCCGCGGAAGCAATTTAACTAACGCTATTAAGAAGACCATATCTCCAGGGAAGGACTGGATATTATTTCCTGCAAGACTTCTCAGATTGTTGGGTTTGTATTTTTTGGAATTTGTTATAATGCTTTGATGAATGTTAATATGTACTGCAAATAATAGTAAATTGCAATGGATACACACATTTTTGGGATATTTCGTGCATTACTTGACACGACTATTTAAGCTTCTAGATGACTACGATCATGGGAAAAAACTAGCCGAAAAAGCAGAATTTACCTCGGACTTAGAAAGTACCGATGAGGAATGCGGATCCACGAGGCGGGCTACTCGTTCGACCCAGAAACCGAATTTCGTGTATGAAAAAGATTTTATGAACAATATCCAAATGCGAGTTGAAGAAATTCCGGTATCGTCCTTGTCGGAATTCAGATTCATCGAGCCTGAGCTTCCTATAACATTTGGTATGATTGCATTATTGTAATTATTATTAATAAATACAGGCAAGCTATTGTTTTCAGGTCAAAAGTGTATTCAAAATTGTTCTTGCAATTCTGTTTGTTTGAAATATTTATGCATACAATTATTGTGAACAAAATTAATGACGTAAATTATTTAAAATGCTGTTATTCGTAAATTCAAGTATCTCCGACACGGTGTGGAAACGATCAACTCGAATCAACTCTAGGGCAAGAAAATATACTGCGTGTGAGTACTGCGGAGGGATTTGAGTCGGGAAACAATATCGCGGATTTTACTTGCTCAACTCAGGTTGAAAATGCTCTTTTAGATATTTCTAATACAACACAACATTCCTTGGCTGCACCTATGTCTCCAAATTTACTCACTATTAGAGCCGAAATAGAAGGTTTGTTATCGAAACAAAAATCGATAAACGAATAGTTTTTCTTGACTTCAATTCAACATTTTCAGTTCAAACATTTTAATACACATTAAATGTTGAAACACTAGGTCTAAAAAGTTCGGTGGCGGAAAAATTGATTACTATAAAGGAAGGTGTGCGTGATCTAAATCACACTCTTCCGTCAGTCCTATCGTCTGATTCAACAACTCGACTGAATAGCTGTCTGGCTCAACTTCCCACCACAGATAGTAGTTCTTTAAAGAACTTTCAGGACTGGATTAGGGATTCGGAAAATTTCAACCTACTGGTATATAATTTATGATTACAAGATCAACATTTACATGATTTGCGAACAGCTTAGTCCCATTGTAATTCTAACTAGACCAATTACCTCGGATCTATTGGAGGCACCACAGTTGTCAAAGTCACAGGCGGGATTTTAAAGAAATTGTTTTCTCGTGGGTTTGCAATTCATGTAAACTATTCTGGTTTGAACATACAGGAGTCAATAAAAGATTCAAAGCTACATCATTGCATTATTGGTAAATTTCTCAAATTTAAGAAAACTATATTTTAAAAACTAACTAGAAACATTTCGAAATGAATAACAAATAAATATTTATTTTTAGAGAGTGTACGAAGGCACTTTCCTGGCCAGTCCGTGGAAGAAAAAGTAATCAATAAAGCCATTCAAACCTGGTTCCGTGGAGCAAAGGACCGTCATGGAGGACGCAAACGGCCGAATAAAATTAGTGGAGTCGAACAGAACCAAGCGCCGCAGAATCAGTCGTGAAGTTCAAAATTTTTTAAACCCACAAGTTTGTATATCTGAAGAAAACAAATATTGTGCAGCTGTTTATAACGACGATTTAAATTTTCCAGAACATTTTGATAGTTACCAAACTGTAAGTATTATTTCCAGCTCCAGTGAAGAGGATACACCCAATGCTGATGTAGATATACGACAAGAATTGCAAATCTGGGGAGTGAAGCATAATGTTACGCATATGGCGTTAAACGATTTGCTACAATTGTTTAGAAAATTAAATATTGATGTTCCAAAGGACTCTCGAACACCTAAAAACAGTAAATATAAATTTGCAGGTTTTAGGTGTAGGTAAATTCTATTACTTCGGTGTTAAGTATAATTTATTGGAAAAACTGAGATCAGGTTTCCGCAATACAATATTTCCACTCTTGCGTATTAAGCTGCTGAATGTGTTGTCACTTGTAATAAATATTGACGGACTTCCGATTTATAGATCTAGCAACATGCAATTTTGGCCAATTTTAGGACAGGTTCATGAATGCAAAGATCAGACTCCTTTCGAAATCACTGTTTACTGTGGAAATACGAAGCCCAGTGATGTACATATGTACTTTAAGGAACTGTTGTTAGAACTTAACGATTTAGAAGTTAATGGCGTCAATTTTGAAGGTAAACAGTACTATGTTAAATTAGTCTGTATAGTAGCCGACGCTCCTGCCCGTAGTTTTATAAAATGTGTGAAATCCCATAATGCTTATAATTCATGTGAAAGATGTGAAAAAGAAGGAAACTGGGAAGGAAGAGTTGTTTATTTAAAAACTGATTGTATTTTGAGATCTGATGAAAGTTTTTGTAATATGCTGGACCCAGATCATCACAATGGAATTTCCCCTTTCACATCCTTAAAATTTGGTCTTGTTTCGCAAGTAGTTTTAGACCCAATGCATTTAATTTACTTAGGAGCTACCCGAAAACTTTTACATTTGTGGTTGAGAGGAAAGATTCCCCATAAGTTACCATCCAAATCTGTAGATGTGTTATCAAACCACTTAATGCAACTGGCAAAATTTATCCCATCTGACTTTCCTTCTGAAGAAAACCAAGGTCATTGCGTTTCTTAGACCATTTTAAGGCTTCTGAGTTCCGACGTTTCCTTCTTTATACTAGTCCATGTGTTTTGTATAAAGTTTTACCTCTTGATAAATACTACAATTGTTTTATCTACACACAGCATGTCGTATCTTAAGCACGGAAAGTGTAAGTAATGATTACCTTAGTCTTGCTACGCAGTTAATTTCAAAATTTATTGAAACTGGAAAATCGATTTATGGGAAAGAGTTTTTGGTATATAATATTCACTCATTAATTCACGTAGTGGACGATGTCAGAAGATACGGTCCTTTAGATGGTTATAGTGCGTGGGCTTTTGATAATCGGATGCAGTTCTTAAAACGACTATTGCGTGGGAAACGAGATCCACTCACACAATTAGTTCGAAGAATACTTGAGCGAAAACATGTTGTACTTAAGAGTAATCTTGCAGCCCTTGATCTCAAAAGTTATTACTGGAAAGGAGAAGCGCGGATTAGGGTGAACGATGTTTTGATAAGTTCTAGTAATGGTGATAACTGCTTCTTGACAACTGATAACAAAATAGTTAAAATATTGAATGTGGCAGTAAATGAAGGTGAGTCAAACTCTTTTAGAAGTACTAGAAATGGATGTTTGTAATTTTGAATTGTGCCCTATTAATAGCTCTAAACTTGATGTGTACTTGTGCGTAGAGCAAACGAAGACTTGTATAAAGTGTGATACTTTAAAACAAAAATGTATCCTGCTTCCCTGGAATGGCGGGGAAAGTATTTGTTTTCCTATGTTTGAGACTTTTTAATTTTGTATAAATTGTTATTTAAATTTTAAGTAATGTATTTTAAGTTAACAATATTCTGGTAATCTTAAAATTGTTTATATATTTTTTATTTAAATAAAATACCTAAATTGAAGTATTTTACCCCTTTAAATTCAGTTAATTGCAAATCCAGGGAAATTTCGAATAATCGAATTACTGATGGCAAAACAGCATACGAGTGTTAGATTTAATGCGTAACACCAATGAATATTAGTTGAACTTGTGAACGTCAAACTCTCGTTAAGATGAAGGAACGATGAAAATGCGCTTCGTTTCCAGCATTAATTATGTGACGGGTTCTAGTTGAAAAATAGCAGTTTATTTGCTGGAATCTAACCATCGGTTATTTGATGGCCTGTTGGACAAAACATAACATCGTTCCGACACCATCGGGCCAGCATTTATCAAGCGAAATTTTGTTACTTGGGTACTAAAAAGGGTATCTCTGTAAAGTTGCACTTTATACAGTAGTACACATGTGAGACTGCGGAGTTCCATTTTTTAAGCCAAAGGTGTACAAGCTGGTGGAAGCTCAAAACAAATGGCAGGTGGAAAATGGTGGAAGGTCAAATGGAAGGTGAGGTGAAAAGTCTGGTGGAAGTTAAGTGGAAGGTCGGCTGAGTTCTACTTTCCTGGCCACAAAATGACCTTCCACCTTCCAATCACCAATATATTAACACTGTATTACATAAGTAACTTCCACCAGAATTCCACCTCCCACCAAACTTCCACTTGACCTCCCACCAAACTTCCACTTGACCTCCCACCAAACTTCCACTTGACCTCCCACCAAACTTCCACGTGACTACCTGCATTACCCATACAGACTCTGTAGTCTGGCTTTGACAATATTTACAAATAGCTAACTAAAAACATACTATAATGCCTCCCTACATGAGCTACTGCATGGCCAAAGCTCATTTCTTTTGTGCCGATTCATCTAGAAAATGACAGTCTTGGATCAATTTAGGTGTGTTAACTTATGTTTCGCATTTTTTATTCGTAAAATTAACACGAAGGTTAAAACACTAGACTGTTTTAAGTTAAAAGTAACTCATGTAATTAACTATAAAAATGCAGCTTACCTTTGAGAAAACAAGTTACTGTTACAAAATCATTATACTGATATGTACAAGTATGATGGTCAGATTTCGATGTTATTGTATAGAATTATGTCACAAGGACAGATAAAATTCAACCACTGGAAAACCACGTGATTCGAAAGGGCTCAGTTGCCGTAATTACCCGTGAACTGATTTTTAACAAAATTTTTAAAATGTTTTTAGCAAATTCCGTAACAACTTACGATTAATTTCATGACGAAAACTTAGCGCTGCGACTTACTTTTCCCAATAAATTAAAACGCTGATTTACGGTTTGAATAGTCGCATACAGTGGGCAACGCATTAACTATTTGCAGTTCGCACTTTGTATTTCACCCACCAGAACACAGAGGGTTATGTTAATTAACACGGGCAAAGATCTGGAAGGTAAACAATCTGTAAAATTTTGAAGGAATGTCAAGTGCAAGGTCAAGAGGAAGGTGTAGTGGAAGGTGGAAATCCTGGTGGAAGGTCATTTTGTGGCCGGGAAAGTAGAACTCAGCCAGAAGGTCAAATGGAAGTTTGGTGGAAGGTGGAATTCTGGTGGAAGTTACTTATGTATTATAGTGTTAATAAATGGGTGTGTGGAAGGTAATTTTGTGGCCGGGAAAGTTGAACTCAGCACACTATCAGTATCGCAAATCGCAATATCACATGCATATATTACTAGTAGAAAGCCCTGCTCAGCAGGGGTAATTGCCTATAGGTTTGGGATACTTTTACATGCATTACTATATATAATGTGACTAGTAAAAGCCCTGTGCTTCGCGCAGGGACAATTACTTGAGAATTGCGAGAGTATACACAAAACCGTAAATTGCTAGAGATCCCGTATCATGGCATGTCGAGAAGGCTTAATATTAATAGTCCGCTTCGCTGAGCAAAGTAATCTAATATGTTAGGGGTCTGAGTTGAGAGGAAATAACGTACTATGAATTCCCTTAAGTTTACTTTTGGTTCTTCAAATAATGAAGAGATTTTATTTAACTTTGGACAAATACAAAAATGGAATTTAATAATATCTTTGTTTGATTTTCTAAAATATAATTTAACACTGAGATTGAATTCTGAATATAAGTAATAATTCAAAGAAGATCTTCTTGAAATCTAAATACTAAGTTTATAAAGTTATAAAAGTACAAGTTTAATTACTATTACAAATTGTTAAGCGTTACCCAAAAGGTTTCCCGAAATTCCCTCAAAATTTTGAATACAACCCACCAGCCTGAAGGGCTGTGGTAAAATCCTTCCTCTAGTGCTATACAAAGAGAGAGTCCAAGAGGACAGCGTTACGGATCGGCGTGTTCAGATCGACTGTGAATCTGTAAGATTTTCATGGGGTATTTATACTCGGCCGCAACCGCACTCTCAAAATCCGAAGTTATTTGGATAGATTTTATAACCGGATCATCTGGCCGAAACCACGTTCCAACCCCGCCAGCCTGGCGCCGGTTCGAGATTGCTTTACATTTAAACACATGACAATACATACATAGGCAATCTCAGCTTCAATTACTTTTCTAATCTTAGGTCTTATCATAACTAACTTTTATTAGGGCCGTAAAGACCGAGCCAGTTATTTGAGACAGATCCAATTATTTAAAAGTTTTATAACTTCCATAAACTAACCTTATAAGTTCTGGAACGAAATTACTTTGTCTCCCTTATTCACATAATAACTTCCTCCTAACCCTATGGTTATAAGACCGTAACTATGGTTACACTTATGTACTAACATGCCTTAAAGTCAATACTTGTTGTCCCTGGGAAAACGTCTTGCACTCTAAAAGACAATAGTCTCAAGCTTATTACGCACTAATAAATTATATACTTATGCATCTTACGCATGGAGAGATTTCCCTCCTCTTCCCATCCAGGCTGAGAGGAGTAAAAGGGTAATTTCTACACACACAGAGAAGGACTTTTCCAACTCTGAATATTTTTATTAAAGCCCACGGTCCAGCGATCGATAACGGCTTATACGCAGGCTACACACTTTTACGCATGTTCATTCATACTTCATACTTTTACTCTCTATTCTTATTTGTATCCTTTTAGTTTTATTATTATGCATTACATTAATTCTGTACGTATAAATGCTTATTTATATGTTAATATGTACATATCAAATACTCATTCCTACGCTGAAAAGAGCGTATCACATATAAGACATATGAACTATTAATTATAAGTTATGTTTCAAATAGCTAGTTGGTAATTCATTATCAACAAATTATGCTACAACGCTCCAGCCCACTAAAGGTCTCTCCCAAACTGAATATTTGGCTATATACAGGGAATTTAACTAATCACTTGATCAACTTAATAACTACCAACATTATTATTAAATCTTGCTGTTGAATCACTGTATGGCAAAGATGCATTTCCTTCCTACTAGGATCCTATAAACAGGCATATTTATAGGATAGGAACGGACTTTGCAAGAATTTATATGTATGAAAAGGAATCTATGAAAAATCTAATTATTAAAAGTGGGGATATGATAGGAAGCCTCCTTTTGAGCAAAAGTACAAATAGGAAGGGTAGGAGTTGGGTGGCAAAGCATAAAGTATGTATGTAGGAAATAGGAAAGGCCATGAAAAAGGCCTACATTGAATTTTTAATGAAGATATCGTGGGCGTAATTTTAAGGGGTACCATTTTCATTTCGTAATATGTGCTTTTTAAATGGGATCTCCATTGAAAATGGTACTTTTTAGAATTTAGGCAACGATATATGCAATTCCAACGTTTCGTTAAGGGATACTGTAAGCATGCGTGTTGTATGTCAAAGGATCCCATATAGGAAATAGGAATATAAAGGAAGGCAGAGTTGTCCATGATTTTAAAACATATGCATATTGGTAGGACACGAGACTGGCATTTGTACTAGATGTAGGAAAATGTAGGACAATATTTTGTTATTATTTAAAGGAAGGATATATGTACAGTGATTCAATTATGCTGCCTTATTATTCAACGTGCTGATCAAGTATGATT
This sequence comes from Allacma fusca, assembly GCA_947179485.1. Classification (NCBI taxonomy): domain Eukaryota; kingdom Metazoa; phylum Arthropoda; class Collembola; order Symphypleona; family Sminthuridae; genus Allacma; species Allacma fusca. Next base: position 72,250,255 of record OX359245.1, read on the forward strand.
TTTTGTTATTATAATTTGTATATATCTCTACCGTAATAATGTAACTGAAGCCTCAGACACTGGACGAACTGATAATTTAAAATAGAAAAAGTGGAAGGAATTTATATTAGCGCAAACTTTTTCAATTGCTATTGTAACTAAAGTCCATGGTTCCTACAAATCAATCCTTAATTCCTAATGATATTTTTAGGGGATAGAAAGATCAAATGTATGGATGTAAAGGCTTGTAATTAAACAATAGTGAGCAAATAACTAGCAACACAAATTCTGAGAATTTATCTGACGTTATATATAAAAACTGTTACATTAAGTACTTTCAATTCCATTTGCTTTTTTCCTTATGATAATCCCTCATTTATGTGTACAAAGTTCCGTCAATAAAATTCTCCTCTCCTCAAATTTGTCAGTGCCGTAGCCGAACGTAGTTTTTTTCACTATCAGACTTAATTTAATCCAAATTTGGTGATTTATGTCTAATGTTTATAATAATTATGATTATCGCTTTTAAGTGATAATCTAAAATTGCGTAATATTGCGAGCTTCCAGCATGCTGCAAGCAGTTGGTATATGCCGAGAAGCACAGCGAGCTGAGCGAGCTGAAAACCTCTCCTCTGCGACAACGTTTCAGTCCGCTGTGCTTCTCGGCTTGCTGTATATACTACCGACTTGCTTGGCTATATATTGAAATAAACCGCGAAGGTTTGAATTGTAAAGCCAAAGCCGCGAAAGTTTAAATCAACGGACAGGTCGAGACCAATAAGAAGAAGGATTTAGGACTTGAAATATTAGAATAATTCAAACAAAATATCATGATTGAGCGCACTTCTTTCAAATTAGTAGAGGATAATCCGGTGGTACATAGATAAGTCGAAGCTATAAATGTGAGGGCGATTGCGATGCATGATGCAGGATTAGAGCTTCTGCAGGGGACAGGGACGTCCCGTCGGGACACTCGACGGACCGGGACGGGCTGTCCCCGAGGACAAAATAATTTTCCTCATGTCGTATTCGGGACGGGACGGGGACAAAAAATTTTACCCATTATATTCGGGACAGGACATGCGTTTTGGTCTTGTATACAATAGGACGAGCAAGCATAGCACAAGGATAACGTTTCATCTTTAATACTCACTGGGCTTGATTCGTAAAAAGGCCGTTTAGCTATTTCACTTTATAGCAAGCCACTATGTAGTATGCTATTTTACTATACATGAAAGCTAGCCGGTCTTTTATACAGCAAAGCAGACAAGCCGAGAAGCAAGACGAGACGTTACTCCGACGAGAAATCAGTTTGCGTCATTTTTAAATCAGTAATGAGCATAAATGTAACTATTGTTAAAAAAGTTTCCAAGTAACAATGCGAGCGAAACTACCCCCATGTATAGAAAATTGATAAATAGACTAAAAACATTTGAACTGTAACGTATTTTTTGCGAGAAAGTGTATTTCAACAATGCATTCCTTCAATAACACATTGAGTCAACACATTATTCCTAATGCAAGTTAGAAATCTCCAAACCAAGGATTGTTTCGCAATAGTTACAGTAATTGTAAGTTAAGTACATTTAAGTTATTTAGGAATCACAACGTTAGCCATGACAAGTGTATACAGTTGGTCTCAAGATTGAAAATACTTCGAAATAAAAAATGAGGTTAATCCTTGATTTTTAAATGCATTGCAAATTAACTGCAGTTGATATATTACGAGTTGTAAAAATATTTATTTTGGCTCTGTTTACGTCATAATTTGATTCAACAGGACTGGTTTTGTGGTCCTTGTGTTAACGTGGTTGTCAACACATTCAGTGGAGTCACAGTTTGGTCAAGAATATAGATCGTGGCTTGGCTCGGCCCTTCGATCCAATCCATTTATTCCAACTGTAAGCTATTGTAATTTAATACTTAAGATTATGTACCAAATCTTATATTGTATCGACATTTGTAACATAATTAAATTTCATTTAAAATCAAAATAAGTGTCAGCCTGACGGAGAACCTTGTGTACGCATGATGGATTGTTGCTCCACGCACTGTGTATCTCGTGTACCTGGACCAAATGTGTGCAGGCCAAGTCCTTGTGGTTGCCCACAGCCTCCTTTTTCTGAAGAACCTATAAATGAAAAGGTGAGCGGCATGTGTTAAATTATGTATATTCTAGCAAAATATGTAATTAAATGTGCAAATCCTTTTACATCTAGTGTCTGGAATACGGTAGGTACTGTAGCGTACATCATCAATGCTGCCTTGGATTTTGCTACATGAGGGGTTCAGCTAGAGCTTGCGCTTACGCACCTTGTAAACCCTGCTACTAAGGAGGATTAGAAACAAAGTGGCATAATGTTTATAGTTTTAGGGAAATGATGTTTTTCAATTAATTCAGGTGTTGATTGCTACGTACGTCTGTTGCAAAGATTATTTTACCAAATAAGTGGTTTGCCACAAAAGAAAAGTTTTAGTTTTTTTAATAATGTGTTATTTACAGTATAGTCAGTTACTTCAAACTTTATGTGACGATAATTGCTTCATTTTACGTATTCAAAGTATTTTTTGATGAAAAATCCAACTACATTAACAACAGTAACGAGTCCCGTTTCATTACAAAATACATAATAATACATTTCCGAAATAAAAGCTTCAGAATCTTGCGCCCTTTATACTAGTTATTTTAATAAATACAAATGTGTAATTGAATGAAAATAGATATGCCTACGTCGAGTGCATGAGATTTACAGCATTATTTAATTCCTCGTGACGTGCATATTTGGTGGATATGGAATATGTTGACTGTTTGTTAATGCTTGCACGAAGAAACCAGGGGTCGGATTTTCGTAAATCTCCCTGGAAGATTTTTTTCATTTTGTTTGCTGGTCATGATGTCCCCGTTCGAAACCAGTTTTAAAACTCTCTGTTGACAAAACAATTTTCGTAATACACCCCAACAAATTCAAACTTCGAAAAAAGGTCAACAAATTTGAAAATTCTTGCTGTCACATAATCATTTTCGTAAATCACCTCAACAATTTCTAAAATCCCTGTTGACAAAAATCAATTTCAGTAATACGCCTAAACAATTACGAAAATCCCTGTCAACAAAAGGTCAACTGATTTGAAAAACCCTGTTTGCCATCCCGTTTGAAAATTTCCCACCTGAAAATATTTTCCTTCTGGATTAGGGGTCCAAGTGCTGGCAGTATCTAAAAAAATGAGTCAGTCATGATTACATTTTTTGCGTTGTTGTACACATGCAATGCATTTCAATATATGTTATGATTATTTATTATGATCGTGAATAAGCTCTGAAACAATTTGTAAATCAAAATCTAATAATCAGAAATTGGTAGGAGTGGAATGCGCCAAGAAAGCTACCAACGTATAATACTATCCTGATAATCCGCATGTACAGTATGTTTGCATTAAACAAATTTTTATATTACTATCTTCCGGACCTGTCGGAAAGTGAGTGTCTTTGTAAGACGCCTGATATAAAATGATTAAGTCTTTCGTACAAGTTTCGCATCATATTTCCTAATCAGGCACAAGTGATCTGTTTAATTTTTTATGCAACTAGTTCATCAAGTTTTATCTGGAGGATACGACTGTGCCTCAGATGATTCCAGCTTGGAAAAATTAAATTTGATATTATTGTCAAATCTTTGTAAATTTTTATAACTCCCAAAAAATGGGCATCCGGTCTACTGCCATCCTAGCAACTGCCGCAAGCACAACTGCCACGCGGAGAACTGCCACAATAATTATTGCCCTTCGCTCTGAAAACTCAGATTGTACCAACTGCCATTTTACCATCCCAGCCCAGGATATTCAAGCTAAGCTTGAAGAGTCCAAGCTAAGCTCAGGAATTTGATGCTAAGCTCCGGAATTTGATGCTAAGCTTCGAAATTTGATTCTAAGCTCCAGAATTTGATGCATGACAGTAAGATGCATGACAGTTTGATGCAGACATGTAACCCAAAAAATGTGACTTGGATTATAAAATTTCGCTTATCATTGTTTTGGCTTACTAAGTATATAAGCACCTTTCAAAGGTTGTATCAGTGATCGAAATGATGTACGTCATTCAAAGGTTATTGAGAATTGTACTTATGGAAGAGGCACGTCTCAAATGACTCCTTCTGGTCAACAAGAACCGCCTTGTCAAAATTGCTGTCAAAATTTACTGTTTTTTCGCTGTCAGCATTTTGATTTGGTTTAATTATTTTCAAAATTTGAATCAGGTTCACCATATCGGTTCCATGAGTGTCACAATTAGCTATATACTTGATGCTCCAGGAGTTACTTCGATTTGTACAAACCTACTACAAATTTTATAGTAGCGTGGAAATAATAACTATTTCCAGAAACTACTTTTATGAATACTATCAATATTGTTATTTCTAATATAATAATGCAGTCGTCGCTAATCGTAACGCGTCTATAAACCCCAAGTTTCAGACACAGTAATCCATTCCATTACTCATATATTTCAGATAGGATTATACTTATCGAATAGATACTAGCCAATTACCTATAAGTAAGTACCTATGCTCGGTCCTATATCCCTGGCTGTTTGTTTCCCTCTTGGCTGTCAGATAAATTTAATGACCATAAATTTTGGTCGAAATTGTGGTGGAACTTTCAAACTCTAAATGTACAGCCTAAAAGTAGCCTATAAATCAAGTATCGGCGAGAAAGTTACAGCGAAAAATCTTTCCTTGTAGTGCAGTGCTTCATTCGAACGGCTATGGTCACACCCGGAATGGTGTTTTCGAATATATTAAAATTGACTTTCTGCCGACCAGGGATGAAAATTAGAATCGGAATTGGAATCAGAATCGAAAAAGAATCCGAAAATTTAAAGTATTAGAATCTGAATCGGAATTAAAAATACTGTAAAATTAGGAATTGGAATTCTAATCGGAATTGGAAAGTAAGAATCGGTATTGGTATTAGAATTTAATGATAATTCAACGAATTCCGATTCCATTTCTGATATTACATTAGACAGCCATAAAGATCCCTTCAGGACCTTTTATCACCTCTACATTTTACTCTTCTACATTGTTTTTGTGCAAATAGTTCTTCATTGTAGTAATAAAAATCATCGCTACGCGATAATTTGAGGCTTCGCGTAGGGCGGCATCACACATCGCCGTCCAAGTAGGATGAATTTTGAGCTTTTTCAAAATTTTAGACATTTTTTCAAAAAACCTATCTGGCCGATTTCAACCAAATGCGAACTCAGCCTTACTTTTGACACTAGTAATATCCATACAAAATTTCGTTGAAATCGGACCAGTAGTTTTTGAGTAATCGTGCGGAAGGACACAGACGTACGGACATGGCTATTTTACTAGGGGCCACCCTAAAAATGGAAAGAAAGACAGAATCACTTGTTTATGATTACTACGACTACAATCAAAATTTAGAAATACAAAAAACATGAAAGACGTGTTCCAACTTCCAACGTATTCTGTGGAACAACTATATGGACCGCACAAGGGACAACTGAATTAATTTGTTCAAGTAGTGGAATGATTCCGAATTTTCAGAAATTCTCCAGCCAGTAACATTTGTAATTTTGAGAATTCCAGTAACTTCGTTTACTGTGGACATACTTTTTTCTCCATTACGTTCAATTTAAAACTATAACCTAGGTCGACTACCGAAGGAATCCCTGCAAAACATGTTGTTTATTCAAGTAAACAAACAGTCTAAATGACGTGGTCGAATAACTTAAAATGATAAAAATACCAACAAATTATAGGTTACATGAATAGAATCGGAATTGGAATCGGAATTATTTGAAAGTATTTGAATTAATTGGTATCGGAATTCAAAATTAATTATTTGGATACATCGGAATCGGAATCTAAATCTAAATTAAATTTAAGCAGGTATTGTAATTGGAATCGGAATTTTTATTTTTCCGATATTTCATCCCTGCTGCCGACTGGTGTTCGAAATTTAGAAAAGAGTAGATTAGGCACCTTGGTATGGCTGAGTTCCACTTTCCCGGCCACAAAATTACCTTCCACCTGCAACTCACCCATTTTTTAACACTATAATACATACATAACTTCCACAAGAATTCCACCTTCCACCGAACTTCCATTTGACCTTCCACTTAAGCTTCCACCAAACTTTCCACTTGACCTTCCACCTCACCTTCAATTTGACATTCCACCATTTTCCACCTTCCACTTGACCTTCCACTACTTTGTACGCCTTCGGCTTAAAAAAATTGCCCTCTGTAGTCTAACGTGTGTAATATAAAATACAACACTGTAAAGATATTTCTGTGACCTCTTTAGTATTACTACCTGCTGCCAGTATCTGTTTTGCTTCGAGTCTATTCATTTGAAAATGTCTCTCTTGAATTATTATTTTTTCCAGGGATAGAATTTTTGTAAATCTCCATCGATGTTCAATTTTGAATTTCCCTGTTGAATCAAATGTCTGTGCAGGAAGATCCTCAACGATTTCAAAAATCCCTACTAAAAGCGCAAACGATTTCCAAAATTCCTGTTGGCAATACTAATTTCACTACACGACAGACACAGGCTAATTAGGCAAAAAATTTAAAAATCCCTGCCAACAAAACGGTCAGCGAATTCAAAAATCCCTGGTCGTAAAATTACATACCTTCCCTTTGATATTTCCCTGCCAGAAATATTTTATCTCTGGGAAGAAACTTCCCGTTTTCCCACAAAAATCCGACCCCTGATCCTTCTGTAAAAATATGTAAAATTGGACATATTACACTTATACTGGTACGGTAGCATGAAACTTGCTGAGAAAACAAGTCAAAATAGTGAGAAAGTCCTGAATAGAGAGATTTGTGTCTATATAAAATAGACTAAAAAAAACTTCTACCAATATTTTGCACATGAAAAATATAAAGCTTTTTTAATTTTATCAGAATACAATTTATTGAATATATCATGTAATATAATTTAATAACATTCCATGCATGAAAAAATATCGTTCATTAATGAAATTAACTCTGAAAGATTGTTTTTGGAATTATGCGCAAAGATTGTAATTTTTCTGAAAACTCCTTAAAAAACTCAAAATGTAATTACAGAATAAAAGTCTGCTTTTTTGGGTGCAATTATATTCTGTAAAGTATTATTCAAATGGAAAAAGGTTTCATTGAACACGGTATAATACATTAAAATAAAAGCATCTCGGGTTTTTAAAATTTGCTGGTAAGCCTGTTCAAAGACTGGCCCGCACTGGCTTTGTGCGGGTACAAATTAGGCTTGAGGGGTTAGGGGCGGGTACTTTTATTTCATCACGGTTAAAAAAGACTGAAAGCCCGTAAAAGCCAGTGTAAAATTCTATGAGCATGCAGAAGTGGCGGTTGTCAATGTCCATTGACTAGAATATATTGAACAAATTTCTAATTAACGTTCTTCTAATTAATGACCAAGCTGGATGTCACGTCTTTCGGCTAAAGATGCGAGTATTTCAATAAAGGAATGTCTTGCTCCAAACAAAAACATTTTCTTATTTTTTAATTTAGTGCTATTCACAGTTTCTTCAGTATTTCTGAGACGATATTTGCTTCACACTACTCCTGCATTAATTAAAGTAAGCAATATTTTTCTATGGAAAACCTAATTTAATAATGAGTTCCGAAAACGGTAATTTCCAAACTAAAAACTCCAGAAACCTACGCGATTTATGCACATTTGTTATATTTTGAATTTTTGAATTTGTGTATTACGGAAGGTATATTGTCAACTGGGAGTTTTAAAGTTGTTTCGAACAGGGACATTATAACCAGCAGGGAAAATAAGAAAAATCCTTCAAGGAGATGCACAAAACTCCGTCCCCTGAAAATTATCCTGAAACACGCCCACATATTTAAAAATCCGTGCCCCAAAAAACGTCAACGTATTTAAAAATCCTTGTGAGCAAAGATGAATCCATTCCTTTTGAGATTTTCCCTGCCGGAAATATATTTTCCAAGGGAAGAATCTTCCCAGGGACTTCTTCATGAAAATGTCTTTAAACTTGAATGACTCCCAAGAATACGCGGCAAGATCAGTAAGCTAAAATTCTAAAAGAAGTAGAAATTCTCCTCTTCAGTACTTTCTTCACTTACACTTGTAATACATAAATTCTTACCCCTGCTCCAAGTCCTTCAGTCCACAGTTCTCAGCGTAGAGACCTTTCAAGTAACTTCCCAGAATGTCGTTAAAAGTTCCTTCAAACAAAACTTAAGCTATTTTCCCAAATATTTGGCTAACAATGAAATGTGTAATTATTCAAATACTAATAAACCGACTTTGCTTAATTTTAATGATCCCGATGATCTAAAATAATCTCAGATGAATAAAATGGATTTAGTAAATCTTGAATTGAATTTTCTACCAATCCGTGCTCGGACTGGGTACCGAAACCGCGTACACGTACCCACTTCGTACTCGAATATCGGGAAAATGAAAAATATACTCAATTCATCCGGGTTTTTGCTGACCATTGAAAATGCTGGGAATTTCTGGAGTCATCTCCCCAGGCATGAGGCAGGGGCTGGATTTTTGTGCAAAGACGGCAAGATTCTTCCATGGACAAAATATTTCCGGAAGGGAAAATCTCAAAAGGAAGGGATTCATCTTTGCGAACATGTATTTTCAAATTTATGGGAGTGTTCCAGGGTTATTTTTTATGCAAGCAGGGGTATTTAAGTTGATTTACCTTATTTATCAGGGAATATTTTTGACAACAGAGATTTTGAAAATTGTTGACCTTACTTTCGGCACGGATTTTTTAAATCGCTGAGGACCTACCCGCGGGGACATTACATTCAGAAATGATCTTCCAGAGAGATTTACAAACATCCGATCACTGGCATTAGGATCTCATCTTATTTAAAATTGTTGAAAAAATCATTTTAGTTCATTTACATTTAGTTTTAAGAAGCACTAAAAAAATTTAAATGCCATTAAGCCAATATAGTATCCAGATTAATGAAATGAATTATGTTCTAGCTAATTTTGAACTGAATTAGCAACCAAATGGAGATATGAAATACACGAGTATGTAGTATGTAGTAGAGCAACTCGGGCGGTTAAAATTTGCGGGTAAGCCCGTAAAAAGCCCGGCCCGCCCGGGCTTCGGGCGGGTACGGGTAAAATTTATTATACTTGACGGGTTACGGGCGGGTACGGTATTTTCGATTCTTTAGGGACTACTTTTTTGAGGAATATTGGTGAAGGATATATAAATGTGGAAGTTAAAACTTAAATTTTCTTGAAATAGTAAAAATCAAAATTTCATGGACTTTCAAAACTTGATAATCCTTATCGGATTTAACATTGAAATTTTCTAGAAAGACAGGTCCCCCTGTGGTTTAAATTTGGAAACTTTGATGACGTGCCCTAAGTGAACGAGGCAAAATGCTTTCGAGTAACATGCGTTTAGAAACATACTAAGGGAGTACTAAAACATAAGCTATACTTTGTTTGAATCCGAGTGTACCATCCCAAAATCTTACCTTGTAAGTAAGTAGATGCAGTCAAACCTCCTTATAGTCACTACCGCTATAAGCAACTTCTCTCTATAGTCATAAAATAATTTGATCCCAGCGATTCTCCCGTATATTGTAATGTTAACTAGTTGACTACTCAGTATTCAACGTTCTCTATAGTCAACTTTTATATACGGTCCCCTGCGATGTGACTATAAAGAGGTTTGACTGTATATGTGCAGAGCCGCTTGCAGCTATCAGGTAGTGCCTGAAAAATGCCCGTTGGGTCGGGTCGGGTCCCAGTCAACTACAAAAAAGTTACCTGAGATTCAGGTCAAGTGCGGTTAGATCAATGATTCGCACCTGAAAGTACAGGTAGGGTTACGATCAAGTTAGGGTTTAAAAAATATACCTAAACTCAATGTCAGGTACAAGTTCGATACGACGAATTAAATATACCTGAACTTGCAATTTCAGGTATTTAGTAAGTATTTTTTACCACAATTATTTAACTTTAAGTTCACGTGAATGATACTCAAAAGCAGAACTTATGGTTAATGTAGCTTATATATATAAAGACTTTATTGACACTGCTTCTCAACAGAAGTAGCCATACATTGACTCAGTATAATATTTCCTAGTGTATTACATCATATATGTATGATAGTACAATGTGTTATGAATTTCTATATAAATGATTATTACATATTAAAGCACCACTTTTTAGCACTATGGCTGAAGAACACGTGGTAGTACACAGATAGAATAGTTCCAGCTTCAGGACCACACCAGACCTGATCACAGGAACATGGTCTCAAACGTACGCACAATAAAAATGTATGAGTTCGGGTATACGGTAACACCTATTTTTATTATTATAATATTATACAACATTATCATTTATTACGCCAACAATTTAAAAACCCCCTGCCAAAAAAGAATCTTAAGATCGTTGGTGGCAAAATAGAATCCACTGCCTTTGAGATTTTCAGTCTCGATTCTTTCTCGTCGTTTCAATTTTGGTCTTTGAGAAATATCAGTTCTTATTTGTTTCATGGGGTTTCGTTAACTCATAAATTTTTATTTTGCGTACGTTTGAGACCCTGGTCCTGTGGTCAGGTCTGGTCTGGTCCTGAAGCTGGACCAATTATATCTGGTGAGGTCCAAGTATTGAATCAGACCGGACCAGAACCGACCAATAGGGAATCATTATCAATGGTCAGGACCAGACAATTGGCACCCCTACTAGAATCCATGCCTGCAGAGATATGCACTGAAGCTCGAGCTCACTTTCATTTGGAGTGACTGTTGTGTATTCGGTATATTTATCGTGATTAAAACTATTCTTCTAATTTTTCATCATTTTTGAAAAACTATTGAAGTAAATTATCCGGTGGGACTGTAACATAAGGAAACAACCATGAGTGAACCCGAATCCGAATTTAATAAAGACGACGGAAATTGAAAAACTTATCTCCAACCAATGGAATGCTTTTTGTGAATTCATACTACAAGGTTGCAAGATTCAAGTAATTACATGAAATCCAAGTTCGGGTTCAGGTCAATTCCAAGGTCGGTTCTCAAGATTAATGGGCCCGAAATTCAAGTATCAGATTAATTTCGGGTTTAGTAAAGATTACTTGCAAGATATGACTGGGTATAGCTTGTAATTCCTTTGACACAAAACGTCAAGTTCGGGCACTGACAAATATCTACTTGACAGTTCAAGTCGAATCCAAGTTCAAGTTCTGATACTCAACATATTTGACCATAACTCAGGTCTGATGCATAGCTTAATAGTTCATGTGTGTTATCCATCATTATGTAATCATGTGAGGGATGTGTTATAAGTTACATGCAGTTCCATATCCATATGTACTTCAGAGTTCACATGTTAAAATATACGCACTTGAAGCTTACAAACTTGTGCAGTGTACATATCTAACAGAATTTGTCATTCACCAAGGCAAACTTCATAATTTTATTTTGGGAAATCTGATCACTCAGTAAGTGATAATTTTGTTTTGCCAGTCCAAATGGTAGATCAACGTTCGGACGCATATAAAATCAAAAATATTTTTTTTAACTTACATATTTTTGAGAGACGGTACATATAGTACACTGGGACGCTTTGAACATGTAGCAATAATTATTATTGCATTCATTTCCGGATAAATTTACATGAGTAGATTTTTCAAGCGCCAGACGTGTGTATGTACACGCATACTAACAGTACACACAAGCAATGAGCATAGTAAGTATACAGTATACATGCCAAAAATGTGTTTGAATTTACTTCCACTGCCAGGCCTAGTTCCAACCTTCAGCTTCCAGCAATAAAGGTTCCCTATGTGTATCAGTTTACGGAGAGAAATATGCATACATACAAAGTTTTAACTGTAAAACATAATATTTAGCTGATGGTGATGTCATTGCAATATAATAAAACCTAGTGCTACGTGTCGTCCAGATTTTATATCATTTTGAAGGCAGGATTCGTCATTTCATTTCATATGAACTGGATTCTCAATAATTATTTGTAGTTAGTTATTTTGCACAACGTTTACTCGAACCACTTATGCTACACGTAGACGTAAGCTAAGTGAGGGAATCACATAAAATTCCCTAAAATACTTTTTTTTAAATATCCAGGAGATTTTAACACATAATTGTGACAACTGACACTTCTCCCATTTCGTGCTCACTTTTCGTTGTCAAAGCATTTTGAGTAGACATTAGATCAATACAGAAAATTAACTAATACTTGTACAGGGGCTGGAAGTTGTTCAAAAATGTATGTATTCCTTCAATACATGGTTTTAATATTTTATGTCTCAAGTGGCCCCGGAAATGGATTGGAAATACACAGATTCCGAATACTTGATGATGATTTTCAAGTTGCATGGACGGCTGATCTCCAGACCAAAAACATTACTTTCACTATCACAGCCAACACATTAGGATTCGTAGGATTTGGACTTTCCCCGAAGGGGGGTATGAAAGATGCAGACATGATTATTGGTGGAATTCGGGATGGAAATCCCTATTTTGCAGTGAGTTTTTATTTAATGTTTAAGTAAAATAATGTTTAAATATTTATTTATGTCTGCATGTTTTTGCTCTTTACGCTTAGACATTATAAACGAAATTCATACACATTGCGTATTGATTAATCTTTATTAAATGGTGTTGCAGGACTATCATGCCATAGGAAATCAGGCCCCCATTGTTGACATAAGCCAGGACTGGACGTTACTATCCGCATCTGAAAATGTAACCCATACAACTTTAAAGGTCACTCGGGTATTTAACACCTGCGATAACGAGGATATTTCAATCAATGTAAGTTCCTAGTTCTGCTTTCCAGTTATGAACAGATTTTTAAAAATATGAGCAATACTAGCAGTTGCTTCACTTCACGAGAGCAAGTTGAAATTATCACTTACAGTATCTTTCGAAAAATAATAGTACGGTATGTAAGCCTGGTTTTTTCAGCTTAACATTCAGTAGTGTTAGCAGAAATGAAAATTTCCGAGCCCAGAAATTAGATTTCTCTAGTCATTCCTGACAATCAACATTTAAATACTTATGTTTTTGGAAGGAGTTTCTTGTGACAGGGACGAAATGTTTTACTTGCAATGCATAGAATAATAATTAGAAAGTAACATAATGCTTTTAGTTGCATGCGCCTGTTATTATGTATACTAAATTCTTTCTATACATACACATGAACGTGTCTACCAACAGAATGACACTACAAAACTCATATGGGCCATCGGAGACACAGATAAAATCCTGCAACATCGGAAACGTGGCGCTGCTTCCGTGAATATATTGGACGCTCCTGTCACTGAATGGAATGCAACAGAGTAACTATATCATTATGAAAATACATTTTCGCATTCAATTTGCCTTGTATTAACTTGATAGCATGTTCATCTAATACATGTAAATCCTCAACAGTTCTGACAGTTGGCATATCGATGTAAAAACGAAGCTGCCTTCAGAGGATACCGTCTACTGGTGTACTGCACACAAAAGCCCACCATTTGATGTCAAAAGACATGTTGTTGGGGTATATCTGTTTTTATAAATATGTTTTCATTGCATTGACAATTATTACATATTTGAAAAAACGTTAAATAATATTTGTACTTTAGTTTCGGGTTAAGTTAGAGAGCGAGGAGGCACGTACCCACACACACCATCTTATCCTCCATCATTGTACTGGATCCTCGGAACAACTTAAGAAATTTTATGAAGACATGTTAAAGTCACCAGGCGATCATTGTTATAATTACAACGACATGTTTAAAATGAAAAGTACCTGTCCGCAGTATATGTATGGCTGGGCCGTTGGTGGTGAAGTCAGTACTGAAATATTAGTTAAAATGTTAACTATTATACATTGGTCTTTGTAAAACCTGAAAATTTATGAATGTATTTTCTAGACTTTGATTCTCCCTGAAAATATTGGCATTCCTTTGAATGAGTTGGGTATCCCGGAATACTTTTTACTTGAAGTGCATTATGATAATCCCAACAATCTATCAAATTTAAACTACAACACAGGCATTGAGATTTACACAACAACGAATTTGCGGTAAAACGGATTTCTTGAGTATTGAGAATTAAAAAATGATTTTGATATGTTTGTGCTAATAAATTTAAACATTGTGGATTAGCGAACAAGAGGCCGGCATAATTCGAATTGGATATGAGACTGGAATCGGGTTGATGATTCCACCCAATACATCTAACTATATTATTGCTGGCCATTGCAGCAGCACCTGTACTGAGAATCGACTTCCCGACGAAGGAATTAAAGTTTTTACGCTAATTCTCCATTCACATTTATCTGGTAAAATAATTTAATAATCGAAACCCAATGATATTTTCTATTTTCTATCAAATCGTTTTCTTTTATGTGAGTACAATGGATTAGGACTAATTGTAGTAATTTTGCAATGAACAACAACTACTGTTCAAACGGGTGTCCCAGCTTGAATTCCCTAATCCATTTTTAAAATATCTGGAGAGCATTAGTTAGGACAGTTAGCTTCAGTAGTGACTATTTCTATGTATGTATATTTTTATTGTGTTTGCGAGTAGGCTCGTACACAAAATATTTACAAATAGTAATTAGATACATTTAGACCCGTATTAGATTTCCATACTTTACCGTAGTGATACAGTTTGATGTTTTGATACTTGTGTTGCGATTTCTATACACCATTTGTACAAACTGTTTAAAATAACCGGATTTGATTTACATATTATGTTTAGATGCGTCCGTGTGTTGTCTATATTCTCATTAATAATATTATATTTAATTCTGAAATAACTTAATCTAGAGCATTCTGTAAGTAAGTGTTGCCATGATTGTTGCGAGTAGTTACATAGTATACATGGCTTATTTGGGCTTATTTCTAGTATATTTCCCCTTAAATCAATTTTCGAGTCAATCGGGTTTGCAAGGCGTAAAAATGCCATGAATCTAACCATTTGTAATGATAACTCCCCCATTAAATATTTTGGAACCACTGATCCCCTAAGCATAAATTTATACAACGGCTTTTGCTTTGAACACATGACCTTCTCTACGTCGTCCATAGCTGAAGCTGCTGCTGCCGCTTCTAGTATGGATTTATAGTTAATCTCAATCTGCTGAGGGACTATTTCAATGCCAAATGATGTAAGAAATGTGTGATTCGTTTTGCTGAAAGCCCGTTTGAATGGTATTTCGACTTACTGTTGTTCGAATGAGTAGTTATATTTATAAAAATTGCATTTGAAATCCAAACGTGTTTAAATCGGGAGTTTGTACCCTTTATTGATGTTTCTGAGCTTGTTATTGCAAATGTGTTTTATTCAATTTTGCATAGGAAAGTTGATAAGAATAAAATATCTGAATATTTGCGTTTGATATTAACAGGAAAAGTACTAATTATTATAGATTCACGTAAATAATCAGCGTAAATTTATTTGAAACAAATATTATTACATTACGTAAGCTTGTTTTCAGCCTTCTAAGATTATGCATTAGATGCTTTTACAACTAGAGGAATGACATAATTCTTATCTGGAACTCTTGACAGGTCGCAAAATGAAGCTTCGTCAGTTTAGAAATGGATTCGAGCTTCCATGGTGGGGTTATGACAACAACTATGACTTTGACTTTCAGCAAAATCGTTTATTGCCGGTGCATCAAGAAATTCTCAAAGGAGATCATTTAACTTTTGGTACTATTTAATTATAGGTATTATTTTATTATTGGTACTATTATATACCAACAATGTGTATGTGTATGCAGAGTGTACCGACGATTCTTCATACCTTTCTCCCCCTGAGGCTATTCTCGGTGGTTTGAGCACACGCCGGGAAATGTGCTTGGCATTCGTGATGTATTACCCGCGTACGTCAACGCTTGATAACTGTGGTAGCCATTTTGGCGAAGAGAAGAATTTACTGGCAAAACTCGGAATAGAGGGAATTGAAAATCTGTATGTGATTTTAAATTTCATTATTCTAATCAAATTTTAAATACATTAACTTATCGGAAGGCACAACAGCACTTTACATTCAGGTATAATTCTTAAACAGCTCTCATCCCTGGGACAAGGTTGTCACAGCACCACCCAAATATGCCAATAAACTTTATTCAAAAGTTTTAAGCAACGACATACCTTGGAATGACACCTTAAAGCTTGAAGTCCAGAACCTCACGCGTTTCGGAGAACATTTCGTAAATTGTGAACCTCAAGTCCAGGCTTCTGTGGATGAACCAGAAATAGTCACTTACCCTAAATTTCTACCATATATCCCGAATAATGACTGCGACGAGGATTCAAACATGCCGAGAAAATAGCTCGCTTAAGCGCTACCGTAGTCCGTGTTTATAAATTGCATGTAGTGAAAATATGTAATAAGTAATAAAATCCTAAAAATGTATGAAGCAATTTCGTTCATATAAGGAATTAATTTTGAGATAATTTTGAGATAATTTTTTTCGAGTTATGCGCAAAGACTGCAATTTCTAATTAAATATTACTGCCTAAACTGTTCATCTCATCTGTAATTTCGCGCCACTTTATGTTTACCAACTTATGTCCTAAAAAAACAAAATAATGATTTATAGCTAGGGATTATTTGAACCCCAACACTACTAGCTTAGTTTATTTACTGAATGGTGCATACAAGGATATATTCTTATTGTGAATCAAGTTAATCTGCCTAATGGTCCTGCAAATAGTAGAAACGAAAATATGAGACCTCCTTCCAGAAACTTAAATATTTCATAGCAAATTTAACAAATCCAGTGCACTGATAATCAGGAAGATACTGTGCAGTTGTAACCAGCACCTCATTGAACAAGGTGTTATACACTAAAACGCACAAGCACATATGAGTAATTATGTATAACTATGTTTGTGTTAAGTTTTGCGTACGGCCGATTTACGAGTGTTCTTTGCTCTTTTACGCCACACCATTGAAGCGGTATTGCCGTCATTTAATTATTATAGTATGGGGATTATATATGGAATGAATGTCAGACGTTTGGGGGAATTTGGTTGGTTGAAACTGGTTATGGGCGGGTACTGTTTTCATCACGGTTAAAAAATATTGTGAAAGCCAGTAAAAGTTCGTGAACAAATTCCAGAAATTTTGCATGCAGGTGCAGCGGTTGAGAATGCTGTGTATGTACATGAGTACATTGAGCGAATTTCAAACGTTTGTAATTTTACCTTTTAATCACAGCACAACTTGGTGTGCGGGAGATCCAACAATTATTGCTTTACTGCATGCCTGCCTTATAAATAGTTGCAATTCACTATTCATTGTTGAGAAAATTCCATTTTGTCAAGAAGATGAACCCTGGTAATAATTCACGCATGATTAATGAGAATTCAGAATTTTCAGTCATTTTACGGGCCACGGGCCTAAAATATCTTATGTAGAGACGCTCTAGTTTGAATCAACGAGTACCATCCCAAAATCTGACCTTGTAAGCGCAGTAACGCATTTGAACCGTTATGGTGTCCTTAAGTGGTATTAAGTTTTTACTATGAAAGTTTGGAAAAACCCTTATTTGGCTCAACTTTTACATCTATTTTTTATCGCATAGAAGGAATCATCTGAGACCTGCCGTCTCTCCAGACAAGTTGGTTTTTAATGGATTTTCGAATATATTTAAAATTTAATTGACTCCGGCTGGTGTTACAAATTTTGAAAAAGATGTGATTCTTAAAAAATCCTTGAAATAACTGCAACTTGAATGTCGACTACTGATACTTCATTTAAAAGCAAATGATATATTCTACAATTTAGCATAAAAAAATCGTGCATGTAAAATATCTGTACGTAAGTTTTTTGGTAAGACTGGGAATCTTATATTTATTGGAATATTTATATAACAAATGTGCATAAATCGCGTAGGTTTCTGGAGTTTTTAGTTTGGAAATTACCGTTTTCGGAACTCATTATTAAATTAGGTTTTCCATAGAAAAATATTGCTTACTTTAATTAATGCAGGAGTAGTGTGAAGCAAATATCGTCTCAGAAATACTGAAGAAACTGTGAATAGCACTAAATTAAAAAATAAGAAAATGTTTTCGTTTGGAGCAAGACATTCCTTTATTGAAATACTCGCATCTTTAGCCGAAAGACGTGACATCCAGCTTGGTCATTAATTAGAAGAACGTTAATTAGAAATTTGTTCAATATATTCTAGTCAATGGACATTGACAACCGCCACTTCTGCATGCTCATAGAATTTTACACTGGCTTTTACGGGCTTTCAGTCTTTTTTAACCGTGATGAAATAACAGTACCCGCCCCTAACCCCTAACCTATCAATAAATTGAAGCATTTTGGCGTTCTAGTTTACATAGCTAGGTATAGGGGAATGCAGTAACTACCATCAGTTCGCACCTTGTTATTCGGAAACTAGAATACAGATGCCTATGTTGCTTATGGTGGAAGGTGTTGTCAGATTTTGGTGGAAGGTCCAGAAGGAGGTCAAGTGGATTGTGAAAGGTATATATATTCGAAATTTGTGAAAGATTAGGTGCCAGGTCAAATGGCACGTCAAGTGAGTGGTGGAAGGACAGATGGCCGGTGGAAGGTAATTTTGTGGCCGGGAAAGTAGAACTCCATGAGTGCCATCCAAAAGTCTTACCTTGTAATTGCAGTGGCTCATTCGAACCGCTATGGTAACCGGAAGTTTCACTGCGAAATTTTAGGCAAACCATAAATGCTGAGTAGAGTTTTTGAATATAATAAATTTGAATTTCCTCCGACTGGTGTTCAAAATTTAGCAAAGAGCTGAATAGCGGCACCTTGGTACTCCCGAAAAATTGAAAAAATCTTTGACTCAGAGGCTGTAACTCCATTTTTGATACTTCATTCTAAGGCAACCTTTATGCTGTACAGATATTCCACCTACAATTTTGGCCAAAAGTTATGGTCATTAAATTTATCAGATAGAAACAAACAACCAAATGCATATAGGGCCGAGCATAGGTACTTACTTATAGGTAATTGGCTAGTATCTATTCGATAAGTGTATTCCTATTTCAAATATATGTGTACTGGATTGGATTACTGTGTCTGAAACCTGACGATTGTTGACGCGTTAAGATTAGCAACGAATGTATCATCATCATATCAGAAATAACAATATTTAAAGTATTGATAAAAGTAGATTCTGGAAATTGTTATTATTTCCCCGCTACTATATAATTTGTAGTAGGTTTGTACAAATCGAAGTAACTCCTGAAACATCAAGCATATAGCTAATTGTAACACTCATGGAACCGATATGGTGAACCTGAATCAAATTTTGAAAATAATTGAACAACTTTCAAAATGCTGACAGCGAAAAAACAGTAAATTTTGACAGCAATTTTGACAAGACGGTTCTTGTTGACCAGAGGGAGTCATTTGAGACGTGCCTCTTCCATAAGTACAAATCTCAATAACCTTTGAATGACGTATGTACATCATTTCGATCACTGATACAACCTTTGAAAGGTACTTATATACTAATATACATTGTAAGCTAAAACAACGATAATCGAAATTTTATAATCCTAGCCACATTTTGTGAGGGGTATAAAAAATTACAAAGATTTGACACCAATATCAAAATTTAATTTCTCCAAGCAGGAATCATCTGAGTGAGGCACAGTCGTCCCCTCCAGAGACAGCTTTGTTTCTATGAACAAAAGGCGTGGCCCCCAGGCCATTCCCCAACCTAACCCGAGTATTACCCGCAAACACGTAACCCGAACCCGCCCGACCCGAAATTCAACCTCTGAAACATCGGCCCGCCGAATTTCAGTTGACACGGCCCAACCCAGTTTGTTTAGTGAGATGCTATCATATTCGCTTCTCGGTCGGTCTTCAGTACATGTAAATACTTCAATTCCTGAATCACCCTCTTTCACAAAGTCTAAAATAGAAGTGTAAACCGTAGAAACCGAAAAATAAATATTCTCTAAGCATTTTAAATAACTAGCTGGTTTCAGTTTTAATTCACGTCATATTATGTTTGAAAATCATTTTGCAGGAATCGTTAACTAGTTGTAAAAATACTGCACTAAGAAATTCTACATGCTTTTGAGTTCAGAGAAGCAACTTCAAAACGTTACGACAAGTCACATCCACAGCACGATAAGCGAGAAACACGATGAAACAGGAATAGTAACCAACAGTTACAAAGGCACAAACGTGAGCTCAAACGGACGCAAACCATATAATTCTACTGGAAACATCCTAAACGTAGTTGATTGAAATTTAAACGTTTTGCGGGTTGCTTGCGGGCCCAAAGTATATTTACGTCTAGGCCGAACCCGCGCGCAACCCGCACTATGTGCATAAAGTACAACCCGACCCAGCCCGTTGAAATAAGATAAAAACCCAGCCCGATCCGAAACTTGCAACATGACAAAGCACTTAACCAGAACCCGCCCATAACCCGCACGAGCGGGTCGGGCCTAAGCCCAACCCGAATTTTTACCCGCGGGCCACACCTTTAATATGAACTGGTTGCATAAATAGTTAAACAGATCTCTTGTGCCTGATTAGGAAACATTATGCAAAAGTTGCACGGAAGACTTATTTCATTTTAAATCCGGCGTATTACAAAGACACTCACTTTCCGACAGGTCCGGAAGATAGTAATATAAAATTTTGTTTAATGCAAATATGCCGTATATGCGGATTATCAGGGTAGTATTACACGTTGATAGTTTTCCTAGCGCAATCCACTCCTACCAATTTATGATAATTATTATATTTTGATTTGCATATTAATTCAGAGCTTAGTCACGATCTTAATAAATAATCATAAGATAGATATATTTATGTGCACTGCATGTGGACAACAATGCAAAATTGTAACCATGACTGACCCATTTTTTTAGTTACTTCCAGCACTTGGACCCCTTATCCAGAATCACTAACTACAACCTAACTACTGGACACGGGCCCAAACACATTTGTATCTGTTGAAATAACGAGTATAAATAGCGCGAGATTCTGAAGCTTTTATTTCGGAAATGTAATATTATGTATATTGTAATGAAACGGGACTCGTTACTTTAATGCAGTTGGATTTTTCATGAAAAATACTTTGAATACGTAAAATGAAGGAAATATAGTCTCAGGAATTTTGAAATAATTGACTATTCTGTAAATAACACTATATTAAAAAACACAAAAACTTTTCTTTTGTGACAAGACACTCATTTGGGGAAACAATCTTTGCCAACAGACGTAGATACTTTGCAATCAACATCGGAATTATTTGCAAAACATCATTTCCATAAAATTATAAACATTACAAGGTAACAGTTTTGCCACTTTGTTTCTAATCCTACTTACAATTAGTAGCAGGGTTTACAAGGTGCGTAAGCGCAAGCTCTAGCTGAACCCCTCATGTAACAAAATCCAAGGCAGCATTGATGATGTACGCTACAGTACCTACCGTATTCCAGACACTAGATGTTATAGGATTAACACACTTCATTAAACATATTTTGCTAGAATATAAATAATTGAGCACATGATTATGCCGCTCTCAATGTATCACCTGTTCATTTATAGGTACTTCAGAAAAAGGAGGCTGTGGGCAACCACAAGGACTTGGCTCGCACAAATTTGGTCCAGGCACAAAAGCTGCACAGTGCGTGGAGCAACAATCCATCATGCGTACACAAGGTTCTCCGTCAGGCTGACACTTATTTTGATTTAAAATGAAATATAATTATGTTACAACTGCCGATACAATATACATTTGGTACATACTCTTAAGTAATAAATTACAATAGCTTAAAGTTGGAATAAATGGATTGGATCGAAGGGCCGAACCAAGCCACGATCTATAGTCTTGGCCAAACTGGGACTCCACGGAATGTGTTGACAGCCACGTTAGCACAAGGATGACAAAACAAGCCCTAATGAATCAAACTAAGACATGTAAACAGAACTGTAATAAATATTTTTACAGTTGGTAATCTATCAAGTGCAGTTAATTAGCAATTCATTTTTAAATTATGAACGATTAACCTCATTTTATTATCTCGAAGTATTTCCAATCTTGGGACCAACCGTAGTTACTTGTCACGGTTAACTTTGTGATTACTAAATAACTTGCAAAATTTTAAGAAAAAAATACTGGCAAAGCAATCCTTGGTCTGGAGCTTTCTAACTTGTATTAGGAATAATGAGTTGAATAAATATGTTATTGAAGGAAAACATTGTTGAAATACACTTTCTCGCAAGAAATAATTATATACATACGTCACAGTTGAATTGTTTTCAGTCTGTTCATCAATTTTCTATTCATGGGGTTACGTTCGCTCGCATTGTTACTAGGAAATTTGTTTAACAATAGTTGCATTTACACACAACTGATGTAAAAATGACCCATATCACGTATCCACAAAAATTAACTTACAATTAGTGGAAAGCTTTAACAATTTGAAGCCTATAAGAACAGGTAACTAGAATGAGTAGCTGAATTTCAAAATGTGTCTGAAAATCTGGTCAAAACATAGATACTTGACAAGTTTACATTAGTGAGGTTTGGTTGTAGATTTGCTTTTGCTTCAAAAGCTGTATGACCTGAAAAAGAATTATTAAAGTTTTGAGAAATTGCCGAACTAATATCCTGTCGTTGATTGCAGCAGATATCAAAAGTTTGAGGATTCGACATGCTTTCAAAAATTTGTTTATTCCCGGATATCCTCGGAAATCCGTCGGATTATCCGTAAAACAAAGTAGCCATCCGATCCTTTCGGATAATTATGTAGTTGTATACGATCCTATCCGTGCTTTTTTTCCGATGGGAATGTCATAACCGAGGCGTTCGGATGAATATTGTCTCGGATATTCCTCGGTTTTATCCTATCCGTATCCGATGAGTATCTGTTCGGATGAATCCGGTCCATTGAGAACCCTAACTGCCATGTTCTTAGTATTTAGGAATCCGTTACATATCCTTCGTTAACGCAATTATTGACAACGCTTTCACAGCATTTCAAATTTGTAAATTTTTAAGTTAATTTTTCCCCCGTTTTGTTTACTTACACTCCTCCTATGTAATAGTACAGATTGAATACACATGGAATATTTTCGTTACGAAAGTAAGGATCTATTACAGGCGGACAATGGATATAGATGTGCACAGTGTATTTCCTCAGAAGGAGGATATATCAGTTAACAAAAATGATTGCTCGACGGAAACCTTAATCTCTTGACCTCGAAAACTCCATGCACTTATCCATACTCAATAGAAAAGTCATTCCTTCACTCCCCTGTACAGCCACAGTCTGAAAAGATCAGAAACTATTTCTTCCCAAGTTTTAGTAACCGAATATTCATTTAATTAATTACTGAGGAGGCAGGTGTGGGTGGTTGGAAGAAAATTAAGAAGTATTGTCAATATGAAGTCCTATTTAATGGAAATAAAGCTCATCGCTGGTCTTCTTTTTGCAGTCTTCCAATACACCTGTGCTAATTTAGATAATGTACCAATCGTTGCGGGGGATACCACGGACAGTTCAGAGCATTACAGAGGTATTTAATTTTTTAAAAATGTAATCAAGTAAGGGAAGTTCAAAATATAATGTTGACAGGTCCTCAAAATCTCCTATTCTATATTGACTGACCATAGAAAGCCATTGATTCACCATCCACATGAATGAATGGCTGTGTGTGACGTCACATGCCTTTTATGTATGTGTTTCTGGGCTGGGGGTATATAAGTTTTGCCTATTATCCTACGTACGAAGATTTGATATTTTATGAGGGGCTTCAATATTCCATTGAGGAAAAACTAATCCCTTGTATGTACATGTACATACAGTCATTGTATGCACAAAGTGACCCTCTAGACCATGCTAGGGAATGCTTCGTGTAATTGTTCCCTACAGTTGGTAGCGATTTCAGTTGAAGATTTCTAAAACCACTGTATTCAACTGTGTCATTATTCAAGGTCACTGGGGTCAATGAACGGAAGAAAAATAGTTTTTTTGTAATTTAAATTTTATTCTCCGGCTATATCTTTTTAGGGAAATCGTTTGATGTTTGTTTGTATTTTATAACTTTTGAGGGCCTTCTGGGGAGCCATATGATAGGTCTTTACATTGAGAACTGTGAAAATGTCCCGATGGGCACGGTGCAAGGTTGGAGAAATTAAGCTAATTCTGAAGAGGAGAACTTCTGATGATTTATTGTCAATCTCTGGCAATCAGTGCTTGTAGTGAGTATGTTAATATTTTTCAACGATTGTAGCAAATTACCATGGGATTCATTCAACATTCCTGCAAATGATAATCATGCTATTTTTCAAAAACATCTGTTTGAGAATAAAAAATGAAAAGAAATTGATCCGTCGAAAAAACACACTTGTTTCACGTTGTTGGCCTCTGTGATCTGAAATAATTACATTCACCAAAAGGAATGAGGGTGATTTTAGAAATTCTGCAATTATTATTATTGTATTTCCAACAAACTAGGAGAATCAAATAATTTATAAGTCGTTCCTTTCCCGGTGTCAACACAGTTACAATGGCCAATAAAGTATTCTTCTTAAAATTTAAAAAACTTGTTCGTAAATATAATAATTATTTCAAGTTTTCACAAGACCCTGTGTGTAGTTTCAATGTATTGTTTCGTATTCAATATGATATTTGATTCTACCACTAATTTCTTGACGTCTACTTATTTTCAAAAGGGTGCAAAATTCCTTTACGAATTCGCTCTGCGGTCTGCAGGCAGAGTTTGAATTTCTTTTCCACTTTTACCGCTTAATTTAAATTCAAAAGTACGTGTGGATTCCCCGCCACCCCGCCCGAATTTTTTACTCATAATGAGTTTCGTTTCATATTTCATTGATACCATTCTCATTTTGTATTGGCTCTAATTTTGTTCCCGTTAATATTTTCTTTTTTTAAGAAGTTTTTCTCAGAAAAATGTCACAAAAGGCTATGATGTTCAATCTAATATTTTTATTATTATTTTAGAATGTGAAGAGCCCTTTGTCTCTCAACTGGAAGACAACTACAACGATGCATTCACCCAAATGTTGGAATTCTTTAAGTCAACCAACTCAGCCGTTGCGAAAGTAAACGAAAGACTGGATCGTATGGAAGTTAGTAATGCATTGGTTAAATAATTTAGAATTACAGATTACTCTTGAGTACAGCCCTCACAATTCTTACCTCATCCTCATCCCATCTATGCGCTGAATATTATGGTTGTTGGTAATATCACCTATAAATCCCAACGCCTTCATTATACATGAATTATGTACATGACCGAATTAATTCTATGACGAACTTTTACCGTTCAGGCAAGCCTCAGATTTATTAAAATCAAAAACTACGACCCACCTTGTTTTGACAAGGATTGCCTTCAGCAAGAAATGCATGAAACGCTAAACGTTTGGGAAACATTCTTTAATAAAATCTTAAAGGTAGAAATATATAGCATAGTAACATAGTCTTTGGAAATACGACCTTTTGTGGGCCTTGAGTATTTTATGAATATTTTAAAACAGAGTATTTTGCAGTATTTATTGTATTTTTGATTGTAAGATTTCGAAAATATTTACATTTTGATTAATTCGAAAATTTTTTCACGATAATTTATATTTTGACTTGTTTGCGGAATGCATAAATTTCATTTTATGTTTCGAGCACAGATACATCGTTTTTTACATAGCTCAGCTTAGGGGTTTGCAGAAGTAAGCATTAAATTGCAAAATTCAAAAATTCAAAATTGCGATTATTAGCTTGCTTCCAGTCTTACATTGTGAAGATAATAACGTTAATAATATTTTTTTTACTCTGAGAGTTCTCCTTAAAACATTTAACTCTGCCAATGAATATAAATTCTTTTGGTGGAGCGTGGACGTAAATGATTTTAGACACCATGTAATTCCAAGAAATGTCTACAATAAAATATGCATACGTGAAAAACGAAATATCTACATGAAAGAAAAACTTGTAGCAATTATGAGATAATTATTTAAATTAAAGTTGGAATTACTCGTAGATTTCCACAACTGCAAAGTTTTCGCAGATCGATGAAAAACTTACATCTTTGGAACAAAATATTGCAACAGTTACAAACCAACAGACTAGTTTGAAAGGGAAAGCAACGACAATTGAGGTAAGCATTAACTTAATCATTAATGGTACATCAAATTTCCTAACTGATAAATTGAAGGTGTTTTTTGTAAAAAAAAAACAAATCTTCCTCCAAAACTACTGCTTTCTTGAAATCTTGCGTTCCATCACGGGAACGACCCATCAATTATTATTTGATCATCTAGTTTCCCCTATAATTTGTCATTAAAATAACGGCGTAGGTTTTACAGCCAGCTTCGGCTACGTAAGTCCTAAATATTAACAATCGGGTCATCGCTGATCAAAATTGATCGTATTGTTTGACAGACTTTCCATAAGAGACAAATTTAAAGTATCTGATCAGGGGGAGGAAAATTTGAATTTAATTTTGGAAAAGGCTTTGCTAAAATATTCAGCAGAAAAATTTATCATGAAGCCCAATCGCACGGATTGTTATTCGGTTGCGTGAAACGTAACGGTCTTGGATGAAAAAATGGCGGGCTAGAAGCTTCAAATTATGCATGAAATTTTATTGAAAGTTGTTGAGTCACAACGCTCGTTTGTTAAAGAATTGAAAAATAATTTGCATGGATAACTTAAGCTTGAAATATTGACAACTTCAAGAATATTTTAGTTTATCTCCTGTAGCAGAAATGAAATGACGTCAGTATAAAGGCTAGTTTAAATCTGAAAAGAAATTTGAAACAAAGTGGGAGAATTTGTTTAGGCAAAATTTTCGGAATTATAATTTCAAATTGATATTGTAAATTTAATTCCAGTCGGTTATTGGGGAAATAAACGCCTTTCTAATGAATCTTCCTGTGGAGACATTCCTCAAAACCTTACCTCGGCCAACGAACGGATATTCATTTGGCGGATCCACATTTGAATCCATTGCAAATGCACTTCCAAGTCATTCTATAGCTGTAAAACTTGGTAAATAAAATATTAGTTTTTCTCTCATGCCATGTCAGCTTTACTTGATGGTTTTCGTTTTTCCGAAGTTTTTCTTGAAATTTGTTTCAAAATGATTTTAAAACATGTGTTTACAGTGAATTACATGGAAACTGACTTAACAGGATGTCAGTTAGATCTTCACTATGGTTCAGCTCAAATTAATCCTCCAACCAACGACTTTTCACGAACAACTCAAGTGGCCACAATTACACCGCACCCGTAAGTTCATGAAAAATAATGATTTTAGTTTTCCGAATTTTAATCTTCCAGTTGAGCACAAATTCGTTGACAAATCCAATCACACAAAATTCTCTGGGTTGTTTCAGATGAGTTTAAAAAAATAAGAAACACTTCTCAATTTCTGATTGCGCATTGAGATCTCATTTGTGGTTCCAAATGAAGCTGAATTTTGCATTTGTATTTGATATGTTAATCATTTTTAATTATTTTGTTTTAACTTATTTAAAATAACAAATCATTCGGCAAGCATCGGATTTAATTCATAAGTTTCAAAATTTTCAGTTGATCTTATTTATTAACATGCTTCCGAATCAACTCCACCCTTTATGCTTCGGCCACTCTAATTGTGTTACTGTCATTCTAGCTACTACTTCAAATTTTAAAGGAAAGGCTTTCATGGACGTTTGTCTAATCATTTATTTTTCAATTGGAGACAATTTCGTAAAAACTAATTCTACTTGAATGAAGAAGGACAACTGATGCACAGGATTGGATTAGAAAGTGTCATTTGGGGTTGCTTTTAATTTAGAATATTATGGCACGAGGTCTGTGCAAGGGATCTTATGAACGTATTTAAATAATTCTCAAGCTTGTTTTTCATTTAATGTTACAAAGTGATGGTGACGTTACTGCAACGATGATGTGCGGGATTGGGGGCACAAATTCCTTCCTGCACATGTTCTTTGATCTTCATGGTCTTTATGGTCGAACATTTGCTGCCGCTTTCTTGTCGAAAAATATTCCCGAATTCACAATAGGATGGAATAGCTGCACACATTCCAGAAGACCCACTGAACCCATTGAAAAGTATCGATGTGAAACAGATGTTCGTGAGATAATTTTCTGATTTATTTGTTTCCGTTCATTAAACACTAAATGATTTCTTTCCACAAACGTTTTGGAAAAATAAATTTGTGGCAAATATCCATACTCAAAAACTCCTTGAAATCAAACAGTTATAATTGAATCTACTATTTTTTTCCAGGTGACTTACGATACAACCAAGAGTCTGCTAATTCACGAAGGAAATGTTTACTCGAAGCTAACTTTCACCCCAAAAGAGACGACAAGTATTCTGACCGTTGAAGTTTTTAATTTCAAACTTTGAAGTTTCCAAAATCTATATTTCCAGGTAGAATCTGAACTTGCGTCAGTGATTATGGAAATAAAAGTGTAAATTAAATAATGTAATGGTTATGACTTCAATCTGTATTCAGATATAAAACCGTTGCGGTTTCGGAAATTAATTTCTCTAATTTGTTGAACTTTTTCAAACTTAATATTGAGAAAGATAGGTTTACAAATTCTGAACTAAGTAAAAATCGTAATTGTGATAAAAAACACCGTGTTTATTAAAGTTTCATTTACTGTACAGCGTTAAGTTATTGGCTTGCATAAATTGCTGTGTAATTGAATATTGTAACGATTACTAGCTTCATCAGGTGTGTTGGTATGCAATGTTGAAGTAATCTGAATTGATCATTTCAAGTCTGTCCTATGATGATATATGCAATCCAAAAGGTTCATGTACAGAAATAAAAACCTAATCTATTGCATCTAGCGTCATTAGTGTCTATCAGAAACAAATTCTGACACAATAAAAGAGGAGAGAACGGTTATGAGTTTTCTCCCCATTATTTTGATAAGAATACCCAAGAAAGTATCTACAAGTAGAGTAGAACGAAGAAGAGAGTAGAATCCAAAGGAAGTAGTTCTCTGTAGAAGAGAGAAGTAGAAAATATAGACGAGTTAATGCTGATTTATTCAAAAATTCTACAAAAACTATAATTTTCACTGTTATCGGTTGATTCAAATGGATTGCAGAATCTGATACTTTTAAATAAATTTAAAACTGTGAGGAAATGTGAGCCAAAGAAATGTATTACAACTGGAATAATTGAACTGTAGGGATGCCTTATCGATGGATTTAATAATAGCGTGGTTTTAATCCAACAGCATATATTTTTTACCTATTGACAAAATAATAAAATGGACCGCTATTGTAGGCTTAAATTATTATTATTATAGTTACTATAATAATTATTATAATAATTATTATAATAATTATAAAAATATCCACATCTTTTTTTTCGGTAAATCCGACTAGGAAGGTTAAAAAACCGAAAAAACTCGAAAACTTCAATAATTTATTGTAGCTTTACCGAGTTGAATATTAAAAATTGGGCTATCTGAAACACATTGTCTAACCAACTACTACACTCGTGATTTTTTTGGTATCGTTGAATCAAAATTTCGGATTTTTTCAAAAAATCACATGGACCATGTCGATTTTTTTTTACTGCCGGCACACGCAAATCTGCACTTTTTAAAAACTCTAAACTCAAGGGAAGCACAAAGATTACATTGTAAAATTTTTAAAAAGTGCAGATCTGCGTGAGCCGGCAGTCAAATTGGGGAAAATCCGAAACGAGTAATTTATATACATACCTATAGTTAAGGCGTTGTGCACATATTACCATGCACGCATGGATTGTATGCGTACGCATACAGCCAGCATGCAAGCATTGTTTGCTCGCTGTAGTGGACGAGGAGTGGTGGTTCCTGCCAAGGTAATACCAGGCTGCGGTAAACACAAAGCCCTATCACGCTCCATTCTTTGGGACCGTGTCGCAGCTCAACTAGTCCCAAATTCTTTTTTTTTAATAATTTGTAATTGGTTGGTTATATCCCAATAATATTTGGCCTCAATATTACCCACACTATTTAAAATGTATGTATATACATTATATGTACATACTCAAAAACATTTTTCACTATGGGAATGGCTGTATTGAAAAAAACAGACCCAGGTATATACGGATACATACTAATTTGAAAACACATCACATTTCCTATAGATAAGCATTGAATTGCAAGAATATGCATTTTAGCACCACAAAAGAGAAAAAACGAGAATATTGGGATAAAACAAAATATGAAACTTAATTTAACAAGTTTTACAACCACGGAATGAATTTGAAGTGCATATACAATGGATTGAAATGTGGATCCTCCAAATGAATATCTGTTCATTGTCCGAGGTAAGGTTTTGAGGAATGTCTCTACAGGAAGATTATTTAGAAAGGCATTTATTTCTCCAATACCTGACTGGAATTAAATTAATAATATCAATTTGAAATTATAATTCCAAAACTTTTGCCTAAACACATTCTCCCACTTTGTTCCAAATTTCTTTTCAGATTTAATCTAGCCTTTATACTGACGTCAATTCATTTCTGCTTCAGGAGATAAACTAAAATATTCTTGAAGTTGTTAGTATTTCAAGCTTAATTCGCCCACGAAAATAAATTTTCAATGCTTTGGACGTGTGAGATATTTATTCGGAAATTATGTCTACCGAATTTCATCGCCGCAAGTAAAAACCACAGCCGCAGCAAACAAACGAGCGTTGTGACTCAACATCCTGAATAATATCAAGCGTTTAGGCCGCTCTTTTCCAACTCAGACCGAATAACAAACCGTCGGGTCTGGAAAAAGTTCCAAACACCCGACTAATCAAAATTGGGACTTCCCCGACTCAAACCCGAAATTTCCCGACTACCATTTTCAAATTTTTTCCGACTTCGTCGAGTTTTCCTGGTAACCCCGACAACCAAATTTTCGAAAATTTTCCGACTGCGTCAATTTATACCACAGCCCCGCCAGGGAAAAATTTAAAAAATTATCGACTCCGTCAAGTTTTACCGCGACTCCGCCAGGGAAAATTCAAACAATTTTTCAACTTCGTCAGTTTTCCACGCCTCCCCGCCAGGGAAAATTCCAAAACTTTTCCAACTTCGTCGATTTTTTCCCGCGACCCCGCCAGGAAAAATTCCAAACAATTTCCGACTTCATCGAGTATTCCATGCGACCCCGCCAGGGAAAATTTCAAATAATTTCCTACTTCGTCGAGTTTTCCCCGCGACCCCGTAAGTACAAATTGCAAAACTTTTCCGACTTCGTCGAGTTTTTCAAGCCTCCCCGCCAGAGAAAATTCCAAAACATTTCCGACTTCGCCGATGTATTCCTGCGACCTCGCCAGGGAAAATTCCACAAACTTTCCGACTACGTCAAGTCTTCCCTAGGACCCCGCCAGGGAAAACTCCAAAATATTTTCGCCTTCATCTAAATTTTCCGACTACCCCGCCAGCCCAAATAGTTTCTTACTCTACATTTTATGAACATAGATGTCTGATAGGATGGAGTTAAAAAAGCTGCTTTATTGAATGGGACATGGAGCTGGAAGAACTAGAAAAAAGTAACTTAAAGGATTTCAAGGAAGGAAGGAATGTTTCTTCGCCACCCTATTTGGACCACTCTTTCGCCCACATTTCCTTTGCTCATTTTCTGCTATGTGTTGTATCAGTTGGAGTAAGTCTTATGGTTTTCGTGTCCGCCTGGTGGTGCAAGAAGCCTATTTTCACTGGGTTATTTTTAAATATGTCTCTCGTTTTAGCTAACCTATTGATGGGAATTTTGGTAATGGCTGAATTATTGTTGGATGATGCCATACCTGGTTTATTTCAAAACAGCGGAAATTATTTCTGTTTTGCTGTGAATTTACGTATCCTGTGTCAGGGCTGTACTTTAATTTCGGCACTTCATTTTCCTGCCATACAAATCAATGCCTGGATGACCCTAGCAAAAAGAAATTACAGGAGTGTTATGACTCGTGGAACAGTTCAAAAACTGGTTTGCATGATTTGGGTTGCTGTAATTGTTGAAATAGTTTCTTATTTCTTCGCATCTGGAGTTTTCGCTGCACGTGCTGAGGAGTGTTTGGGCCTTGTTGTTTTGAAAAGATTGTCATGGAAAATTATTTGTTTTTTCTACTGCTTCGGTTCCTTCATAGCAACACTTGTGTTTTTTTTCCAACTGCAAAAACTTGTGAGGAGCCGTACAAGGACTACTTCCCGCTATCAGGTACACAATCATTTTTTTCATGGCGACGATATTAAAAGAAAAAATTCTCTCCTATAGTTGTACACGTACCCTTGATCATTTTTGGGGCAATTTCTGGTTACATTACAGGGGAGCCGGTTTTTCCATTTGACCCTAAACTAGAGATTTTAATGTCCTCGATTCAGGGACGTAATTCCATTTTCAGGGACGAAACCACTAATTTTGAATTGACGATTCCTGGTGTTGTTGAGCAAAAAGCAAATTTTCCCCAAAATTGTTTTGAAAAACCCCTGTGAGGACGATTAAATATGACGGGAGTTCACAGCCCCACAGAATTCGGAACCCTGGCTGCAGATACCAGGTATCAAAATATAAATGAGATGCAGCTAAAAAAATATTTGACAAGTTAATATGTTTACGTATAGATACGATGGGTGGTTTCTAATGTTAAAGTATACTCTTTTTGTGGGGCTTTGAACAGGTCTAAGGACAATATTTTGTACCCCTGCGAGGTACTAGTTCTAATGGCATTCAATTTTCTTCGATTTGGGGGTTCCTACATAAAGAGCGCGTTGTAAATAAATATGAATTGTGCTAGTATATATGTATGTTGACTCTTTGTATGACACTATTGATGACGCTGGCAATTCCTGTTATATTTGTTGTGCAAATCTCCGATGTTGCGGTGGGTTTTCAAGTATTTTTGAATTGCAACATAACTTTGCAATATATTTGTACCTTATTACGATTCACAGTATTTTGAGACAACAGTATGCACTTATTTTGTACTTTTTATCTGTATTTGGCTACATTTTGATATGTAATTCGCTACAACAGGCTGGTCTTAAACAGATGACATGTGGTTTCCTACCTGCTTCATGCAGATCATGCACATCAAAAAATCATCCTTTAATTTTATTACTATTTGAATGTGAAGATTCATTTGGAGATTCAGCGCATGGAATTTAAAGAAAATCAACGGAACTTGTTATCAAAATTTACAAAAATATTCTGATACGGGAAGTACCAGTCCAGGTGTAATTTAGCAAATGAAATTATCAGGTGTCGGATTATCGTAAATCCCCCTGCAAATACATAATTTTTGATTTCCTCCCACTGGAAATGTTAAAGCTCCCTCTCTTACTCGAGTGGAGTAGTGTAGGAGTAGGTAAACGACAAAGGAAGCAAAATGCTTTTGCAAAGCCCATGAGTGTTGATTTTCCTCAGAATAAAGTTGAAAGTCTTTTTTATCAAAAAGCGGCTTTTCCCTGGCAACACGCATATATACAATAGAAATATAATAAGTAATAATAAGTAATACATAATAATAATAAATAAATAATATATATATATATATATATATATATATATATATATATATATAATAAATAATAATAATAAGTAATAAATATAATAAGTATCAACTGTGCTCCGTTGAGCACCATGGATATTGAGATGTAGCCATCTCTTTTCCAAAAAACAAACATTGAATTATTTCGAGCAGCAATTGAAGTTGAGAAAATAATATTTTTATTTTCTACGTCAATCTTCATTCTGCCACTGACGGTTCACGAAGTCAGTCGCTAGTCATTTTTTTCTGTTTGCGCTGTACTGACGAGTCCCAAATTGGACGAAACACCGGTGTCTGCAGCTAACAAGGTTTCTGGTCTTAAGTATCAACTGTTAGTGGTCGCCAGAATTAAGCCTTTTGTGGAAACAGTTTGTTTCTATCATGGTATCACGTAATCCAGTTTTAAATTATTAAAATTATACAATAGAAAATTCAAAACATCGTTTGGAATGAAAGCTTCGGTGGGTTACAGTGTAAAACTGTAGTACCAATAGGTAAACCATGTTGCTCTATGGATTATGAATGCCACCATTAGGTTTGTTGTAATCATCCTGTAATTTAAGAGGCATGCCTGTGCATAAAACACGCTTAAAATGTAGTTGCTAAATTTCATTATTAAACTTGCTTCACGATTTTGGCTCATGTTATCTCGCATTAGAATTACTTATTCTGCTCACATTACATACAACATAATCAGCAATAAAATTGAGTTTATTACAACTCTTGGTAATGTAGACATTGTGTTCAATGTAATTAAATACTTTTAAGCAATGAGTTTATTTCATGTGAAATTTACTATCCTGAAATTTAAAACATTTTAAAAATTGATCCTTCGTTTTACTCAGCGCAGTCATTGTAACAAAATCAATTTTTTTACCGTTCAAGAAATTGGAAAAAACTGAGAAAGGATGTAAACATGTATTTTAAGCAAAAATACTGTTTACTAGCTAGTTTCTGAAAAGTATTACACTAAATATTCTATATAATGCTTTCCTCTTATAAATAATTCCCTTTTATTGGTCAAGAATATTTTAACAATAAAGACAGAGTTTTTCACCTTTTAGGAACTACTATAAAGAAAATTTGATGTATTTACAACATCATTTTGAAAGATTATCTTAATAAGCCCCAACATGTGTGGTGTAGTATTGTTGGTTTAATATTTATAATGGTTTGTATTTGCTGTGGAATTTCAAGGTTGACAGTTGTACTATTTGTGGCTATAATAATGGTTGGCATTACACTGGGATCTCCTCCAACACCAGGGCCACCTATTGACGGAGTAATACAATTATTTTAAAAATAGCTATAACGAAAGTATATATTATTTATTTACAACAATTTCATTAGGCCTAAAATAAAATTGTTTGATTTAATGGACCATGCAAACCTACAAGTGACTTCTGCGTTACCAACTTTGAATGTTGCAGCAGATATTGTGACAAAAGTTCTCTACACTGCGTGAAATGGTGAAGGAATTGCAGTACCAATATCGTGACGTATCTATCTTACTTCCAATTCTAACGGAATTTGAATAGCCATACAATTTAAAATTTTGCGAATAAATAGGTGAATCTCTAGTTGACAAGGAATTATTAAAATTAAAAACACGGGATAATAAAAGTAAAGCTGGGCATATACAAACAATTTGTTTATTTTGCACATACGTCTGTTTTCCAAAAAAGTCTTGTTTGCAAGTAGTGGTCAACCAGTTCAGTTCAAAACTGAAAATTTCAGTTCGGTTCCGTTCAGTTCAGTTTGATTCATACAAATTTTAGTTCAGTTCGATACACAAACTAAACTGAATCGTTCGGTTCCCGCGTAAAACGGAACTGAACTGAATCGCTTGAACTGATTGTTACGCATGCACAATAAAGCCTGTTTCTGTCGTTCTGCATGACGCACTTCTCATCTCTGACTATTACTTTTTAAGGAATATCTACGCAAAATGTGATTGAATTTGCAGTGCTAGAACAGTACTTGATTGAACATATTTGAAATCGGAATAAAGTGGGATACAAAGAACTGTATACCCCTTATTTAAAAAGTCTCTCTATATGTTGACATATTCAGTTCATTTCAATTTCAGTTCATAGAGAGAACTCAACTGAACTGAACCGAAGAGCAGCTAACTGAACTGAAATTTTGATTTTCGATGCAGTTCACTTTGTGAACCAAACTAAACTGAATTTTACGAACCAAACTGGTCTACTGTAGTAGTATTATTTGGGGTTTATACTCCGATTTCTTGCCCTTAAGGCCTTACAGAGTTTTCTTTACCTCCTTTATTCTCTTTTTAATTTATTTACAAATTGGAGCCATTTTGGCCCATTAGCTGCGTACTGTGAAGTGGGGCGGCCGCCCATTCCACACTTACTCAACCACAGGCCTGCATGTAAACTCGTCATCATATGACTAATAACCGAAGGTAGAGGTCTAGGCCCCCGCTACGTGTGCAGTCCGCTATACATTAGCACATACTGTTTCAAAGCACATACCTGCAGTCTTGCAAGCATGTATATCACCACACACATACGCAGACTTAGCTATAGAGAGAAAGAGTGAAATGTGAAGCTACAGGTAGAGACAGAGGATATGCAGACAAGGGAGGAGACACGGGACATGCCACGGACACAATCCTATCCGAGATATCAGCAGTCGAAGTATATACAAATACACCAATTCATCTTACGAATCATTATCAGTGTACGGCACACACTACTCCTGCTGATACTCTTCCAAGAATGCGCAACATGCCTCCAGACCTCATTTGCATATCGATAGTGTATAGAGAAAGATAGAAATAACGGAAATTATTTTGGGGTGAGCTAGAGTCGAAAGCCGACTCTTCTGCAACCTTACAGATTCACTACACCACCAGACCGCAGGCCCGGTCGACTACTGTAGTAGTAGTCCGACCACTATTTGCAAGTCAAGGTATGCACGCTGTTTTTAAGTAGCACTTTGAACGCAAAACAAAAACTTCAATCAAACGGCATTTGTGTTGCAATACGTATGAAAAATTATTTTACGACAAGGCATTTCTACAGGCGAGATACCAAATAAAAAATTAATGTGGTTAACCAAGGCAAAAAGAAAAGGGTCAAACACATTGCAACGTCTTCTAAGAGCCTTTATAATTTGATATCCGAAGGCTGCAGCAGTCTTTTCATAACGACATTAAGAATCTAACGAAATTAATTGAATGTACTGCTGTTAGGAATTCCTCTACATTTGGAGCAACATTCATATTGCAGCATCTCTCTTTGATGAGAGCAATAATTCTGGAATTTTTGTTACAAGTATTTTGTAATATATGTTATTACACATTCAATTATTTCCCCAATGGTGTTTCCGAAAATGCGTGAAATATAGTGACACTCTATTAAATTTTGTCGGAAAACGAAGTTCTGCTGCAGCCACCATACATTTATCTACATCCAAAGTTTGAAGAAGAACTAGTTTTTACAGGAAAATCACACGCATATACATATGTATACATTTAATATTGTATAATTACATAGTTTGTTCATAACACACTCCTTATAAGGAATTTCTCCTTAAATTCAAATTGTTTGGCATCGTTGTCAGCCTATTATATGTCGCCTTATTATGTTTAATAATTTGGCATGCCTCTTTTATAATATTATTAAATAATATTACGGAGATCCATGTGAAATAATCGGGAAATATCGTGTACTAGTCTTAAATGGATACATACAAACAATTCAGAGAATTCCGCCTGGTTGCAAGCAGTTAGTATTCAACTAAACCCCGAAAGAACGAAACTTACGAAAACGCATCGGAATCACAAGTTTAGTTATTCAGCTACGAAGTTACATGTAATTACATGTGCAGTAATCTACACGACGTACTATAACGGACTTCAAATCCATCCTAGCTGTGTTCACGAAGTACATTGCAATGTGTATTGCATTAATCTTTGCGTAGGTATAATTACCGCGTACTAATTTTTTGGGGTTCATTTTACCTCGCCGGAGTATACCTTTAATCTGATTCTTACACATGGATTTCCAGATAAATAATTACATAAATTGTGTGGAACAGCTCGTGTTTTCAATGATTTAGATACCAAAGTTGAGATAATCACTGATGTTTATAAACTTGCCGAGAAAAAACAAATCAGTATATACGTATAGTTATACCAGTAATTAAAAATCCAAGTCATTATTTTTCAGTCTTTGGACAGATCCGAGACAAATTCTTTTATTTAGTGTGGCACTAGCAATGAGTGGCCGGCAGTGGTTGTAATATTGTAAATCACCCCGGAATACCATTTTTGAATATCCCTCCTGAATCTTGTGTCCCTGCAGGAAGGTTCTCAAAGGTCTTAAAAATTCCTGCTTAAATAAGGTTTCAAAATCCGAATTGGCAAAAAAAATTTCCTTACAGAACAACAAATCGCTGCTGAATGAGTTCAGCAATTTTAAAAATCCCTGCCAAAAAAGGTCAATGAATTAAAAATAAACCTTCCCCGTGAGGATTTCCTTGCCGGAAATATTTCCCCCCTGGGGCTCCTGACATATAGTACGCATTTCCAACAATATATTAACTAAACTAAAGACTATCCATCAGATTACAAAATTCAACAATTTCGTTCCATGAGTTCAATCAAAATACCGAATTTTCATTGCTAAAAATTTCCCAAAATATCAAAGCGAACTGATATTAGAATTAAACCAATATCTCAGTATGCCAGAGTTTCATTCGCACAGGACGACGCTATATTCATCCCGATAACACAATATCATACCGATTGCTAGTACGTACATCTAGTACTACCTACAATTTCTATCAATTGTTTAAAAGCACAGTACTGATCCCGTTCTACACACTGGCATAATTTGATATGCTGCAACGATGACAAAATGTTGGAGGTAATCTGTTTAAACATCTTGGTAAGAAGTTTCAAATCGAACCCTGTACATGATTAAAGACTATCTCTAAGACTACATCCCAACAAGTGCTTGGAATTCTCTGGTGTGTTCCAAGATTTCTAGTCTAGTTTGTTCGACCAGCAGGATGACTCAAAATTATCTATTTCTCCTAAACCAATAAACTTGGCCTGGCAACTTTGCTGAGATGCAGGCTATAAATCACGCAATTTGTACGGTGGTACAAGTTAACCGTTACAACATGCAGGCAGAAAAATTATATAAATATGTACATTAATAGCAAAATAACTTGTTTGTTGCTAAGTTTGAAATAAAAGTAACTCCAAAGTTGCATAATTGAATCACAGCAAATATTATCGTTCCTTTAAATGATATCAAAATATTCTCCTACTTATCCGGTATTTACTCCAAAAGCCAGGCAAGAGCACTACATACGTATATGCATAAATTCTAATATCGTGGACAACTCTGCTTTCCTATATTTCTATACACATATTAAAGGTTCTATATAACACTGAGTCAATGTTTGGCTATTTCAGTTTAGACGCAGTGACAAAAAAGTATACGTGTAAGTCTATATACATATGTATGTATATTTCGATAGAAAATAAATGCATTTGTATGTATAGCACTGGAAAATTTCGAATGCAAGAGCACCCCTAAATAAACGAATTTTGACTGAAGAATTGATGAAAGATTACTCTTTGATTAACTTCACGTGTAGTAAACCTCTTATTCAGGAATTGCTCTCAATATGAAAAGACACATTGTATTGTTGTAACTATATATGAAGGACAAAACTAAAATAATTTTTCAAAATACATAAATATATTTATCGAGCTTCCCAATCCAGAATTAAAAACATGAGTTCAATAGCTCGCAAACATGTCACAAAATAACTGTGTTACAAGTTTTGCCCCAAGCACATAAGTACAAATGCATAACTTGGCTGAACAGAGCATACAGTCTGACAACTAAAAGTGTTCATATTCTGGTGAGAACAATAATAATAAAGAGGACGGCACAAATCTCGGTTGTATCTCTTCTTTTAATTTTCTTCGAATCACAAGGACTTTGTATCCCGAATGGTCACGTTTTAACACAAGGAATCAGAGGATGACGTTTAGAAATGCATGATCCACATGCCCGAGGTAGCTGCTCATTGGTAACTCATTTAACACCATCCTGTTGGGAATCACAGTTTTGAATATTAGTTTAGTTTTTGTAAAATAAAATAAAATTTATTTTTAAATTTAATTTCATGCACCTACAAAAATAGATCCTAGGAGACACTATTTAATTAACATTTGATTCTAATTTGTTTAGGGACAGTGTTCAATAAGTTGGGGGGTTGGAATTTTGTAGGAAGACAGAAAGGATCTTCCCAGGGAAACAAATATCTGGAAGGGAAAAGCTCAAAAGCAGGGGTCGGATTTATGTGGGAAGACGGGAAGAATCTTCCCAGGGAAAAAATTTTTTCAGCAGGGATATTTTGAAACGGGATTGCAAACAGGGATTTTCAAATCTGTTGACCTTTTTTTTGGCAGGGATTTTCAAACTTGTTGAGGTGTTTTATCAAAAACAATTTTTGTCAGCAGGGATTTTTGAAATTGTTGTGGTGATTTACGAAAATAATTTTTTGTCAGCAGGGATTTTCAAATTTTTTGACCTTTTTTCAGCAGGGATTTTTGAATTTGTTGGGGTGTATTTCGAAAATAATTTTGTCAACAGGGAATTTTACACTTGCTTCGAACAGGGACATCATGACCAGCAGGGAAAATGAAAATAATATTCCAGGGAGATTTACAAAAATCCGACCCCTGCTCAAAAGTAGGGGATTCTATCTTGATAACAGGGAATTTACAATTCGTCGATTTTGTTACTGGCAGGGATTATCAAATTTATTAGGTAAACACGGATTTTTAGATTGACCTTGTTTGACAGGGATTTGACGTCTTGTTGGGAAATTATTTTTGCCCACATGGATTTTTAAAATTGTTGGCCTTTTCTCAGCAGAGATTTCCGAAATTGTTAAAGATCTTCTAAAACCTCCTAATATTCAGTAGGGAAATTAGGAAATAAATGTCCAGTGAGATTTACAAAACTCCGGCCCCTGTAAATAAGTAACAATTGTACTACGTGCATAAAAAGCTTAACTCAACAAACTTTGCGCGTTTAGGATCTCTATATAACGACTCTCCTTAATTGTAATAACAATGATATAAGCTTGAATTATATCAATAGCTTGATGTAATTCAAGTTCATAATCACAATTAGCTTTCTTGAAGATTAACGCTTCTTTACAATCTCGCACTCTGTAAAACAAACAAAGTGGAAGTCATGTAAGACCATGCCTGTATAATGTAGATACGTAAGTACATATGTGGTGAATGTGTTGTCACTCTCCCCCTGAGAATATTCCCTCAAAACGAATCCTCTTGTAGGGAGCGGAAACTGTGGAAATACATCCCTCGGGAAAACATGTGCACGACATACCCGGCTGCAATAGGTCTGGAACGAATGCATGTTAAAATCAATCAAAACGTACATAGTTGATCCCAAACTAAACTACATCCTACCATTTCATAAAAAATGGGCTAAATAATTTTCAGGCATAATACCAATCAATGTATATTACTCACATTTTACTGAAAAAAAATTCCAGGCTCGAAGTACACTGAATATATTATTAAAGAACCATACGCAGGAATCTAGCCAAATCCCTGCAAAAACTTTTGAATCTTGCACTTGATAAAAACTTTTGCTACTTGTTAATATATTATTAACTGACTGGAGAATATAGACAATTTGAAGTTTTTTCGAGGTCATTTAAAAATGTCATAAAAAACAAAATTACCTTCTTGCGAGCAGTAATCCTTTTACAAATGGCCAAGTTCTGGCAGATGGAAGCAAATAGCGAGTGTTGTTACGAAGAAAACTAAGAAGAACCTAAAAACTTCCTATCCAAAATAAGCGAAACAACGTATTAAATGCGATGCGAATTATTTTTAGTAATACATTTTTTAAACCCACCAGGTTTCGGGTGACACTCAAGAGAAAAACTTTCCTGTGACTTGTAATCCCTGGCACTAATAGCACATTTCTGTTGACTAAATTCGTGAATGTATACTGAACGACTGAATGTAAAACAATGGCTTTGCACAAATATTCTCACAAGCGGCGCAAAGCTACACTATCAATACAGAGTTCGTTAAAACATGAGTGAAATAGGTAAATATAATCCAATTAAAGGGGGAATTGAGAAAGTTGACCCCAAATAGAAATCGAGTAAATCCAATTCCCATGACATCACTGGATGCAGTTTGTAGTACTCAAATATCACTTTCGCTTTCTATTGGGACGCAGTCCCCCGAGATATAGAGTGATTTAATGCAGTATGCACACGATATTACTGACCCATATTAAGGCAGTGTGTAATAATCGTATCTACATTAAAACATAGTTTTTCCAGGGCTGCTCTTACAGAAAGTATGCTCTGTATTTTCTATTAAACAACATTTCACCATCCGTTCGCACTATTTTGTCAGGAAAAATTCAATTGTTTGCTCTGAAGCCTATCTGACACCATAAATCAATTACATTACAATCTCTGTTAAAAAAACATGACAATTATGTTTAATTTTTGTCAAAAGTGATTGCGTTTATTTGTTTGTAAAGCAAAATATCTGATGACCCTTTTTATTGGTTCATCCCAATTAACATCTGCATTTCACTCTTGTAGTGGCTTACAACTATTTCTGTTATTGGAGCAAGCAACACGAATTTGTTGTCCGACACGAACCCGTTTATCGAACCCCTGTATTGGAGATTCTTATTTTACAGTACTTACTTAGGTGTAATCCCCCAGGGTGCATCAGTTTGAAGGAATTTATCTCTTGTATTTATGGAGGATGTACAGACGTGAGTATAGAGATTACTATCAGCCCAGCAGTTCTTTCATAGAACCGTCCTGGTACGAATGTATGCAATTTTAACTTGGTCATCTGAATCACGGTGATTGCCAAATATATTTGCATGCTCCAACTTCAGTACCAGCTCTTTTTTAAAGTTCTACTAAAAGAATCAAAGTTTGACTTTTATACTTCGCAAGTAAATATTGTGCAATTAAATTTATACATTCTGTATATATCTATGATATTCCATGCATGTATATATGTATAACTACCCAAAATCACGTTGTTCTCACTAGATGTGTGCATATGTAGATGATAAACTAATTGCAATCCATGCCGTTTAGAACAAAATTAAATATTTCCTGCATAAAATAAGTAAATGGTCAAAGCAACAAAATAGAGTGCTATTATAAAGTAAACATAATTTATACTGCATGTAATGGGATTGTAAACCGACTGAAAATAAAAGATGAAATTCAATCGCAGCAACTGCAAATAGTCATATCATGGGACTAGGGTTGATTCCTTTTGTATTTGTGACTGCCTTTAACAGCTGTCCGTTAATTGGGAATGAATTTACCTCCATGCTTTGTGTTATAATTAACTGCAAAATAATGTGCTGCTTCAGTTTCACTCTGTCTTTGAAAATGTGCACTTATCATCGGTAATCCCAGATCATCATCAGATCAGAAATTTCACCAAATACAAGCATTCAGTTATTGGAAGTGCTTAGTAGAAAATTTCTCATTTACATTGACACTGAAATTCCAATATGGTAAGGTTTTAAAAATTTTGTTGGGGAAATAATTTTTATTATTAATTTTTATTTTTCACAAAATATTTGTTTTGACTAGTTTACAGTAAATTATCTTAATATTGTATCTCTACAGTTCAAAGTCTGGAGTTGCAGGGTCCACGGAAGTAAATCAAAGACATGTTTTTAACAATGTATCAGTGCCTGAAATTTTCCTGACCGTGCGTTTCATATTGCCCCCGGCCAAAATAAGGAGTCACATATACATAATGCACTAACGATAATTTTGAAGGAATTCAAATGTAAAAATTGTCTGATAAATCTTAAGAAATGTTGATTTTCCTGAATTGAAGAGTGTCTTGAAGAGTTTTAGTTGTTGGGTTTTTTGTTGTACTTTGAATTATCATATTTGTAGTTTCTTACTCTACATTTTATGAACATAGATGTCCGATAGGATGGAGTTAAGAAAGCTGCTGTATTGAATGGGACATGGATCTGGAAGAACTGGAAAAAAGTAACTTAAAGGATTTCAAGGAAGGAAGGAATGTTTCTTCGCCCCCCTATTTGGACCACTCTTTCGCCCACATTTCCTTTGCTCATTTTCTGCTATGTGTTGTATCAGTTGGAGTAAGTCTTATGGTTTTCGTGTCCGCCTGGTGGTGCAAGAAGCCTATTTCCCCTGGGTTATTTTTAAATATGTCTCTCGTTTTAGCTAACCTATTGATGGGAATTTTGGTAATGGCTGAATTATTGTTGGATGATGCCATACCTGGTTTATTTCAAAACAGCGGAAATTATTTCTGTTTTGCTGTGAATTTACGTATCCT
The DNA here is from genome assembly GCA_947179485.1 of Allacma fusca. Lineage (NCBI taxonomy): Eukaryota > Metazoa > Arthropoda > Collembola > Symphypleona > Sminthuridae > Allacma > Allacma fusca. The sequence continues at coordinate 72,294,225 of OX359245.1, forward strand.
GTGTCAGGGCTGTACTTTAATTTCGGCACTTCATTTTCCTGCCATACAAATCAATGCCTGGATGACCCTAGCAAAAAGAAATTACAGGAGTGTTATTACTCGTGGAACAGTTCAAAAACTGGTTTGCATGATTTGGGTTGCTGTAATTGTTGAAATAGTTTCTTATTTCTTCGCATCTGGAGTTTTCGCTGCACGTGCTGAGGAGTGTATTGGCCTTGTTGTTTTGAAAAGATTGTTCTGGAAAATTATTTATTTTTTCTGCTGCTTCGGTTCCTTCCTAGCAACATTTGTGTTTTTTTTTCAACTGCAAAAACTTGTGAGGAGCCGTACAAGGACTACTGCCCGCTATCAGGTACATAATCATTTTTTGCACGGTGATGATATTAAAAGATCCGAGAAAATATTCTCTCCTATAGTTGTACACGTACCCTTGATATTTTTTGGACAATTTCTGGTTACATTACTGGGGAGCCGGTTTTTCTATTTGACCCTAAACCAGAGATTTTAATGTCCTTGATTCAGGGAAGTAATTCCATTTTCAGGAACGATATCCCTTATTTTGAAATGACTGGTGTTGTTGAGCAAAAAGCAAAATTTCACAAAAATATTTTGAAAAACCCTTGTGGGGACGATTAGATATCATTGGGACCGGCAGTTCACAGTTCCACAGAATTGGGAACCCTGGCTGCAGTTACCAGGATTTAAAACATAGATGACTGCAGTTAAAAAAATATTAGACAAATTAATATTTTTACGTTTAGATACAATAGGCGGTTCCTAATGTTAAAGTATACTCTTTGTGTGGGTCCTTGAACAGTTCTAGGGTCACTATTTTGTACCCCAAAAAGGGACTAGTTCTAACGGCATTCAATTTTCTTCGATTCGGGGGCTCCTATATAAAGAGCGCATTGTAAATAAATATGAATTGTGCTATTATATTTGTATGTTGACTCTTTGTATGACACTTGCAGGGCTCTGGGACTCCAACTAGACGAATGCACAGCGACCTAAAGTTTACTTGTGGTTTATTGCTTCTAACATTTGTAATTGGGATTCTACCAGAATCCCTATGGAATTTGCTTATTTGCGAGAATTGCTTGTTTCAGCATTCTCAGGTGAGAAATTTTATCATTAACAATAATATTATTTGTATCCTTAATTTGATACAGATTTAATTTGATTTAATCAACCGGTTCTAATATTTTATTCACCAGATTCCAGAGGGCGTGCAAAAAAATTTACATTTAATTTTTCGAACAACCCTGATATTGATGACGTTGGCAATTCCTGTTATATTTGTTGTGCAAGTATCCGATGTTGCGGTGGGTTTTCAAGTAATTATTTTTAAATTGCAACACAACTTTGCAATATTTTTGTACCTTATTACGATTCACAGTATTTTGAGACCCCAGAGTGATTAATATTTTCAAGTCAGCAATCGGTGTGCACGTATTTTGTACTTTTTATTTGTATTTGGCTAAATTTCCCAGTATACAGGATTTCAGACCAATTTCACAATTTTCATAATCACTCCTAAGGTTAAACTTCCTAGGAGCAGTGGTAGGGTTTCCCGAGTCTCACCTAAATTTCTCAAGGATATTTTAAATTTTTTAAGTTAAAGAAAGGCCTTAAAGTTAAACTTGAGTGTAGTTTGAATCGTGAGTTTGCACTTGATGGTGCATTAAAACTGAAATTAGAACTCAAATTCTATTTGAAACCCAAGTTTGAACTCAAGTGTAACCTGAAACATGACAGTGAACTCGGAGTCAAACTTGAAATTTTTGAAATTTACTTGATGAAAACTATGATGGAAGTAATAACATTCTATTATGTAATTTGCTACAACAGGCTGGTCTTAAACAGATGACATGTGGTTTGCTACCTGGTTCATGCAGGTCATGTACATCAAAAAGTCATCCTTCAATTACTATTTCAATGTGAATATTCATTTGGAGATTCAGCGCGTGGAATTTGAAGAAAATCAATGGAAGATTATAAACCAAATAGTTTCATCCTAAACAATAACTTCAACCCGTGATGCTCTGTTTGATGTATTCACTTGTGTATGTTATATATTTTGATCAACATTTAAACTTTAAACTCGGATTAAATTGTAAACTTGTTATCAAAATTTACAAAAATATTCTGATACGGGAAGCACCAGTCTAGGTAAAATTTAGCAGATGAAAGTATCAGGTGTCGGATTATCGTAAATCCCCCTGCAAATACATACTTTTGGATTTCCTCCTGCGGGAAATGTTAAAGCGCCCTCTCTTACTCGAGTAGAGTAGTGTAAGAGTAGGTAAACGACAAAGGAAGCAAAATGCTTTTGCAAAGCCCATGGGTGTTGATTTTCCTTAGAATAAAGCTGAAAGTCTTTTTTATCAGAAAGCGGCTTTTCCCTGGCAACCCGGATATACATATACAATAGCAAATTCAAAACATCGTTTGGAATGAAAGCTTCGGTGGGTTATAGTGTAAAACCGTAGTTCCAATGGGTAAACCATGTTGCTGTATGGATTAGGAATGCCACCATTAGATTTCTTGTAGTCATCCTCTATTTTAGGAGGCATGCATGTGCATAAAAAACGCTTAATATTTAGTTGCTAAAATTCATTAATAAACTTCCTTCACGATTTTGGCTCATGTTATCTCGCATTAGAATTACTTATTCTGTTCACATTAAATACAAAATAATCAGCAATAAAATTGAGTTTATTACAACTCTTGGTATTGTACACATTGTGTTCATTGTAATCAAATACTTTCAAGAAATGAGTTTATGTCATGTGGAATTTAATATCCTGAAATTTAAAACATTTTTAAAATTGTTCCTTCGTTTTACTCAGTGCAGTCATTGTAACAAAATCAATTTTTTTACCGTTCAAGAAATTGGAAAAAACTGAAAAAGGATTCAAAACAGGTATTTTAAGCAAAAATACTGTTTATAAGCGAGTTTCTGAAACGTATTACGCGAAATATTCTATATAATGCTTTCCTCTTATAAATAATTCCCTTTTATTGGCCAAGAATATTTTAGCAATAACGACTGAGTTGTTCACCTTTTGGGAACTACTATAAAGAAAATTTGATGTAATTGCAACATCATTTTGAAAGATTATCTTAATAAGCCCCAACATGTGTGGTGTAGTACTGTTGGTGTAATATTGATAATGGTTTGTATTTGCTGTGGAATTTCAAGGTTGACAGTTGTACTATTTGTGGCTATAATAATGGTTGGCATTACACTGGGATCTCCTCCAACACCAGGGCCACCTAGTTCTCTACACTGCTTGTAATGGTGGAGGAATTACAGTACCAATATTGTGACGTGTCTTACTTCCAATTCTAACGGAATTTGAATAACCATCCAATTTGAAAATTTGCGAATAAACAGGCCAATCTCTAGTTGACGAGGAATTATAATAATTAAAATCATGGGACCATAAAAGTAAAGCCTGGCATATACTAACAATTTGTTTATTTTACACATGCGTATGTTTTCCAAAAAAGTCTTGTTTGCAACTGAAGGTATCCACGCTGTTTTTAAGTAGCACAAGGCTTTGAACACAAAACGAAAACTTCAAACGCACAGCGTTTGTGTTGCAATACGTTTGAAAAATTATTTAACGACAAGGCAATTCGACAGGCGAGATATTAAATACACAATAAATGCAGTTGACCAAGGCAAAAAGAAAAGGGTCAAACACATTGCAACGTCTTCTTAGAGCCTTTATAATTTGATAGCCGAAGGCTACAGCAGTCTTCTCATAACGACATTACGAATGTAACGAAATAATTGAATGTACTGCAGTTAGGAATTCTTCTTCATTTGGAGCAACATTCATATTCCAGCATCTCTCTTTGAGGAGAACAATAAATCTTGAATTTTTGTTAGAAGGATTTTGTAATATATGTTATTACACATTAAATTATTTCCCCTTTGGTGCTTCCGAAAACGCATGAAATATAGTGACACTCTATTAAATTTTGTCGGAAAACGAAGTTCTGCTGCAGCCACCATACATTTATCTACATCCCACGTTTGAAGAAGAACTAGATTTTACAGGAAAATCACACGCATCTACATATGTATACATTTACTATTGTATACATAGTTTGTTCATAACACACTCCTTATAAGGAATTTCCTCCTTAAATTCAAATTGTTTGGCATCGTTAATTGTCAGCATTGTCGCCTTGTTATGTTTAAGAATTTGGCATGCCTCGTTTAGCGGTGCAGCTACAAAGTGTGTATTTTACAGATAGCATTCACCATATTTTCTGAACCCCGTGAGGCTGAATGGGAACGAGATTTTCGGAGCAATACTCATTTTTTAGTCAAATAATATCCCGGAGATCCATGTCAAATAATCATGGATAGTGGTCCCAGTCTTTCAATTCAATTCAAAAATTTCGTTTTGATTCAATTCAACTTATGAATTGAATGAAATAAGTGTGATTCGATTCAATTCACGATTCACAGGATTCAATTTGATTCATTTCTGTGTGCTGAATTGAATCGAATGATGATTCAAATCATTCAGACAGTAAAAGGTGGTAACATAAACATTTTATTTATGAATTTTATAATGACTACATAAAACAGCGGAAGAATATGAGATAAACAGTTTCACACTCTCACTAAAATTGTCAATACAGTGACATTCGCTATAAGGGATACACTTACAAGGGATTTTTTGATATAAGGGATTGGGATTTACAGTCCCGATTCCCATTTACACAATGTATAACACTGCTTATAAGGGATGTTTATAAGGTACAAATTTGGCCGGTCTCGTGATCATCCCTTATAGCGAGAGTTGACTGTAACATTACCAAATTCGAGTTGCATATCCTCCTAATTAATTGTCCCATTATGACCTAAATTCTACCGTTAGTAAATGCTGTAATAATAATTTATAATAATTTATAAATTTAAAAAATAAAAATTTTTATTTACGAAATAATTGATAAGTCGGTTTTCCAACAAAAATGTCTATGAAACACGTGCGAGTGTTTTAATGTGATTCGTTACTAGATACTATTTATAAGCGGGATATGCAAACAAATTGGATGCACGTGAATCATTTGAATCGCGATTCCAGGCATTTTGCGTGATTTCATTCATGAAGTGAATTGAATGAAATGATTCAGTTCATGTTTTGAATTGAATCGAAAAATGATGAATCAGAATTGAATTGAATTGAATCGAATAAAGTTTTTTTGATTCAGAATTGAAAGATCGGGACCACTAATCGGGGAATATCCTGTACTAGTCTTAAATGGATACATACAAACAATTCAGAGAATTCCACCTGGTTGCAAGCAGTTAGTGTTCCCTTAAACCCCGAAAGAACGAAACTTACGAAAACTCATCGGAATCACAAGCACAAATTTAGTTATTCAGCTACGAATTTACATGTAATTACATTTGCAGTAATCTACGGGCTTCTAATCGTTCTATAACGGGCTTCAAATCCATCCTGTGTTCTAACATACACAAACATTGCAATGTGTATTGTATTAATCTTTGTGTAGGTATAATTACCGCGTACTAATTTTTTGGGGTTCATTTTACCTCGCTTTAACCTGATTCTTACACATGTATTTCCAGATAAATAATTACATAAATTCTGTGGAACAGCTCATGTTTTAAATGATTTAGATAATGGATGGAGATAATCCCTGATGTTTATAAACTTGCCGAGAAAAAACAAATCAGTTTATATGTATATTTATACCAGCAATTAAAATTCCAAGTCATTACAGTCAACTCTAGCTATAAAGGATACCCTTTAAGGGATTTCTCGATATAAGGGATCAGGATTGGCAATCTCGATTCCCATTTACACAACGTTTAACACTATGCTTTTAAGGATTTAGTGTTTATAAGGGACAGATTTTGCCGGTCCCTTGAGCATCCCTTATAGCGAAAGTTGACTGTATTTTTCACTTTCACCACTTTTGAATATCCCTGCTGAATCTTATGTCCCTGCATGAAGGTTCTCAACGGTCTCAAAAATTCCTGCTTAAATAAGGTCAACGATTTTCAAAATCCCAATTGGCAAAACTAATTTCCTTACAAGACATCAAATCCCTGCCAAATAAGTTCAACAATTTTAAAATTCCCTGCCAATAAACGTCAACGAATTTACCGAACAATCAGGTTTAAGCATGAGATCGGTTCGGTTTAACGCGGTTATCCGACCATCGGTTAACCGAAACCGGCGGTTTGGATAGACCAGTCGTAACCGAATTGACATAACCGAACGGTTCGGATACGTCAATTCCTAACCGGTTATCGGTTTCGGATCGGTTCGGTTTTAAATATGAATTTATCCGTTCGGTTCGGATTAAGTAAATGCAACCGCTCGGTTAAACCGACGGATAACCGATTTTGAATTTCGTTCCTAAAATGTTTACCAAATCGTAATCGAGAACGGCTGTAGCATGAATTTCTCGAGACAAATGATTGTTTCATTATGTATGTGCAATATATTTAGAAAGCACAACGCATGGACCACGGGCAGGGATACATTTGCTGATCACATCGCAATTATTTCTCACACTGTTATTTAATTTTTAGCTTAAATTAAATAAGTGCCTTATTACTACAATAAATATGTCATGCGTGGAAACCTCTGACTACGTAATAACAGCAGAAGCTAACCAGGAGTAATGAGCCTCCAAAAAAAAGATGAAAATCTAGGTTTGTGACCATTTCGTCTTACTGGAGATTTGGTCCTTAGATTTTTAGTTGGCATTTGAAGTTAAATAATAGATAGAATTTGATAAAAATTAGTGAAATAATTATTTTAAGTTTAAACGACATTTTATTAAAACAATAATTTTCAGAAAAGATATTATTAAATACATATTTGATTCGAATAAAGTTTTCACTGGTAAAATGTGCAATACTGTTTCGGTTATTCGGATAACCGACAAACGGTTCGGTTATAAAAATCATCCGAACCGATGTATGGCGGTTCGGTTTCGGATAGGAGTATTTTTTTATCCGAACAAAACGGGTTGGTTCGGATTTTGACAAAAAATTAACCGAAAACTTCGGTTCGGTTCGGTTACGGTTCGGATTTGTGTTTTATCCGAACCGATCTCATGCTTAATCAGGTTCGGTAAAAATAAACCTACCCCGTGAGGATTTCCTTGCCGGAAGTATTTTTCCCCGGGGCTCTTGACATCTAGAATGCACTTCCAACAATACAATAACTAAACTGTAAACTATCCGGCAGATGACAAAATTCAACAATTTCGTGCCATGAGTTCAATCAAAATACCGAATTTCCAAAAATATCAAAGCGAACTGATATTAGAATTAAACCAATATCTCAGTATGCCAGAGTTTCATTCGCACAGGACGACGCTATATTCATCCCGATAACACAATATCAAACCGATTGCTAGTACGTACATCTAGTACTACCTACAATTTCTATCAATTGTTTAAAAGCACAGTACTGATCCCGTTCTACACACTGGCATAATTTGACATGCTGCAACGATGACAAAATGTTGGAGGTAATCTGTTTAAACACCTTGGTAAGAAATTTCAAATCGAACAATGTACATAATTAAATACTATCCCTAGGACTACATCCTAACAAGTGCTTGGAATTCGCTGGTGTGTTCCAAGATTTCTAGCCTAGTTTGTACGAACAGCAGAATGATTCAAAATTATCTGTTTCTTTTAAGCCAATAAACTTGGCCTGGCAACTTTCCTGGGATGCAGGCTATAAATCACGCAATTTGTACGGTGATACAAGTTAACCGTTACAACATGCAGGCAGAACAAATATTATAAATAAGTACATGAATAGCAAAATAACTTTTTTGTTGCTTGGTTTAAAATAGAAGTAACTCCAAAGATGTATAATTGAAACACAGTAAATATTATGCTTCCTTTGAATGATATCAAAATATTTTCCTACATATCCGGTATTTACTCCAAATGCCAGGCAAGAGCCCTACATATGTACATGCATATATTCTAATATCGTGGACAACTCTGCTTTCTTATATTTCTATACATATATTAAAGGTTCTATATAACACGGAGTCAATGTTTGGCTATTGCAGTTTAGACGCAGTGACAACAAAGCGTATACTTGTAAGTCTAAATACATATGTATGTATAATTCGATAGAAAATAACTGCTTTTGTATGTATAGCACTGGAAAATTTCGAATGCCAGAGCACCCCTAAAGAAACGAATTTTGACTGAAGAATTAAAGAAAGATTCCTCTTTGGTTAACTTCACGTGTAGTAAATCTCTTATTCAGAAATTGCTCTCAATATGAAAAGACACATTGTATTGTTGTAACTATGAAGGACAAAACTAAAATAATTTTTCAAAATATATACATAATTATACTGTTAGCGGATATTTAGGTTTATGACTTTTAATACATGTAGCAATGATATCAGCATACATATCTATACTACCCAATTGTAAAAACATATGAAATTACGTTAGGTACCTGCCCTAACTTAATATTATTGGTTAAAATGAAATCTACAGAAAATACTGGAGGTGGGCTCTTGTGAGCTCACCTCCGGATAAAACTTCGTGCCTAAATAATAAACCTTCGAAGGTACGAAGAAGAGAGTAACTTCAGATCTCGTGCTAAACACAAGCAAGAGCACACGCAAGAGACGAACGAAGTGTATCAAATCTACGCACTATAGATAAATAAAGTATATCACGTGAGTAACTACATATACGCACATACGCGTCTTATTTCTCGTATGCTGAGACATAAACCCGCAATCCCTCACAGCCAGCAAATGAATCTTTGCCAGCTACACATTTCCCCTTTACACTCATTCTCTCTCTCAATTCTATTAATATTCCCCATTTAATTTCCATTATTTGTGTTTACTATCATTTTTTCTCCGTGGGCACACTGATATCGCACCCCCACAAATTAATTATTAACATGGTCGAGGTGCGGTTTTTGACGGTTCTCACAAAAGTAAGCCCATTATAAAACTATTTTCCCTTATTTTTCGAACAATTCTGTGCAAAAATACTTGTGGCGTAAGCCGCTAAACAAAACTCTGCCCAAATTTTTCATTTTGTCCTATCACATTACCAACCAAAATCTTAGTGGCGTCAGCCGCAGCCGAAGGCTATGCAGGATTTTTCTAGAAATTGTCTCGTTTCCCCGTGCCACATGTCACCTCACGATATCCGATTCATTAGAGTTATAGAACTAGACAATCATCCAGAATTTATTAGCTGCAATAACCAAAAATATATAGCTCTATTACTAAGTGAAGGAGCACTTGTTGAACTTACTCCTGACGACCAGATCCGTGCACGTGCCAAATATAGTCATCTCTCATCTACGAGAGCACTATACCTTTACAAGTTTTACAAACTGTTTAAGCAAAAGCTGCCTCGATACGTTAACTCCAACATTGAGCCCCAACCAGTTGATCGAAGTGACATTAAAGTTATCCGGAAAAATCCTAGCCGAACTCCTCGATCAATAAATAGTTCGACCACGACCCTGTCTGAAACCACCGTGGTGACCGTCCCAGACGACATCCTCACCCACGTACCATCCAGTGAAGGCGAAACTGACACCGAAGGACCAACACCAGAACCTACAACACCTCTTGGAGGCTTTGCGAGTTGCAACCCCAGTAGGACATCTACCCCTGCTGTCTCATCTGGTCCAGCAACTCATGAATCGATTTTCGATCAACGTCACAAAGTAAGTACAAACTTTAATTTGTCAAATACTCATACTATCACGGAGACACCCGTCGCTCCCCATACAAAACCCACGTCATCTCGCCTGTTCACTTCCCGAGACTACCTCGAAGACATTGCACAGAAATTAGTGGACGACATAAAAACCAAGCAGGAAATCGACTCTTCAGGGACTAGTATCCTTACCTACGCTCATTACCAACAATTGCTGTATGATCTTAAATTAACCACAGAAGTTACATCTGACGGTCGATTCCTCAACACAAGAGAAACATTTACAAGGATTGTAGCCCGAATTCTCCGCATCTTTACACTTTGGCAAACAAATTCCACCGAATTTGCATCCATCATCGAAGAACTTGAGGACATACAAACGTCCCTACTAGCTTCAGAATTTTTTCCAACCGTCATTACTACTCCAGTCACAACAACTACTTCCGTGTCCACCACTAAGACCGCTACCTTTGTTATCCAAACACACAGCTACACGCCTGTAATACACGGCTCCAAGCAGCACAAAATTCCACTCAGGACATTACCCATCTTCTCAGTTACGCATATTACTTGGGATTAGTCCAAGAATTTCAGTTAGTCTCAAAATATACCCACAACCATTGTCATTTTTCATCTCAGCAAGCCTACAAAGATGGACTCTTTCTTTTAGACCAGGAGTTCATTTCAATCGCCACTACTACCTATCCTGACATTTTCTCTGCTACCGTCACTATTCCAGACACTCATAACACTACTCATTCTCATACAGCTCCACAGTACAACACAGCCGTCCTTATCCCGGACGCTGAAACCACAGCCGCATACGATAGTGACAATCCCATCTATAACATCAACATAACTCCTCCACCTCTTTCTGACTCTCACTCTGACTCAGGGTCACTCCATTCGGAGTCTCTCCATTTCACCACCGCTACGAATAGCTCTTCCTCTTCTCGTTCCACTTCTCCTATTCCGACTCCTCCACCTATTCCTCCACCTATTCCTCCACCTATTCCTCCACCAGTTCCTCCAAAAACCACAACCATGGACTATAACCGTTTCCTTTTCGATAAGCCAATTTATCCTTCCTCCAAAATCTCATCCGAAGACCTTTCTGAATTCTTATTACGTTGTGATGATTTTTTCAACACCTTTCAAACTGATGACAACATGAAAAAATCATGTCTATCGCAAACTCTCCGACGCTTGTAAAACTGGAAAAGACTTTCTCTACCACTTCTACAATCTCACATCAACCTCTCATCAAACATATGCTCAGTTTCGAGATGCACTCCTCAACAAAATGCCACGAGATGTTCCCGACAGAAAGAGTAAACTTTTAGATGCATTGTCCATGTCACGATATCCACATGAACAGCCAACCAAGTTTGTATTAAGAGTTAAGTCTGCTGCAAGCACAGACTGGTCCACATTTCCAGAGGCCACTACAGTTAAAACATTGTTGGAAAAACTCGACACCACTGTCAAGATTTTTATAACAAGCAAAAATCTGAAAATTAAAAATTTCAATCATCTCTTGGATGCCTTACGCGACTTTGAATCATGCACTACTCCCCATACAGACCACAGTGCTGTTACTCTTGCAACTCCAGTCCTTCCTACATCATTGGAAAAACCCTGGCCACGCTTCTAGAGAAAATCGAGAAATTGGAAGCTAAGGAAATTCCCATTATGGCAGTCACTCAACATGCTCAGCCACAGCGCTCACAGTACAACAATTTTCAACCTGGACTAAGTTCTAACATTCAACGAACCTACACGTGTTACAAGTGTAACCAGACCGGCCACACGGCACGATATTGTCCAACACGGCTAACTCAGCCTCAGAATCCAGCTTCTCAATCCCCCGAAATTTGCGGTCGTTGCTCCCGTCCGGGACATCATGCAAACCGTTGTAGACAGTCCGTACCGATGCATTATCAACGCTTTCCACAATACCTTCAACAACGGCGTGAAGAAAGAGAACAGCAACTACAGAGTCAGCCTTTAAACTCCAACGGGCAGGCTCCACAAGGCCTGCCCCGACGCCAGCTTCTGCCTATACAAGCTGCAGACCACCAAAACTCACAAGACAGCCACTAATAATTCCTTCCATTACTACAGAATGTACAATTCACACCAGTGTACATTCCTTATCATGCTCACTTAAAATCATTGTCAATATTAACGGCAACTGCCTCCCGTGTCTTATCGACAAAGGGGCAGCTGCCTCCTTGATTCATCCTTTGTACGTACCTCATGGTACACAAATCACAAAGAACAATCTCACACTCATAGATGCCTCAGGAAATAACATGTCCAATACAGGACTCGCCCTTGTAAAAATCAAGATAGGCAAATGTACATTTCTACACCCTTTCATCATTGCTCTTTCCACAGCTATTCGCTGCATCCTGGGAACAGATTTTCTATACTCCAAAGGAGGTTTCGTTATCAATACTCAACAAAATACCATTATCAACAAGTTTACGAGACACTTCCCGTTATCCATACGCTCCTACAACACGATAATGCACTTAAGGAACAATGCGAAATTCCAGTGGAACCCATAGAAAACTCATCAACCAGAACACAACTGTCAAATAAATCTCATTCTGACAAAGACCAGCAAACTACCTTCCTGCCCAACCCTTGGTTAGCATCTCCTACACCACCTGTGACCTCTTTTCCAGTCTCTACGTCTACCCAAACTCTTCCCAGTTTTCAAGACACTGCTTCTCAAACGTTTCCAACAACGAAATCAAAATCTATACATGGGAATAAATATTCCCCACCTCAAGGAAAATATTCTCCAACTCCAGACATGTCTTCTGATGAGCCAGACCAGGAATACTTCCATCGCTCAACCCATCCACTCCGCCGACGTATATCTACCTCCAGAAGACTTACTCTGAAAACTCCACCTACTCCCATATCATCCGTCTCAGTTATACCTTCTAAACCGTCCAAATTCCCAACAATTCCTATTTTGTGTGTCTCCAACACCATAACTGACGATGTTCTAAGAGTAAAAGGCACACAGGTCATTCAACCCAGGTCTCATGTAACCATTGCAACCATACACTCAATTGAACAAACTTCGCCTTTATATTTCCAACCTCATGACTCCTTACATACACAATTACATATCCTTGCTCCTCATGCAATACTCAGTCCTGACTCTAAATTCTTCCTTCTCACAAACCCATCTTCTATGATTGTTACCTTACCAGACGGTTTGGGTCTCGGCAATTTAACCCCTTTTGACACACACGATAATTCTATGAACCCCACACATATCAATGCGATCGATACATCCCAATTGGAAACTGAAATAGCATCATTTAAAATCAATCCGGATCTACACACTGATGATCAAACTAAACTCCGTTCATTGTTAAGAGAATACAGGAGCTCTTTTGCATTCCACCCTCATGAGCTCGGCAAATGTTCCACAATACCATTCAAAGTCGAACTTCAACAAGGAGGTATAGTAGCTCATAAGCCCTATAAGACCTCCTCCTATCAGGACTCCATCATCAACGCCGAAGTCAAGAAATTACTCGATAATGATATTATTGAGCCCTCCACGTCACCTTTCTCAAGTCCTGTCATCATTGTTTTCAAAAACCAAATGACCAGGGAATACGAAAACCTCGCATGGTCATTGATTTTCGGTCACTCAACGCCATCACTAAGCCTATGCATTGGCCCCTGCCCAGCATTGACGAGATTCTCCTTCGCCTGCAAAATCAAAAGTATTTTTCAACTCTAGATCTCGCGTCAGGTTTCCATCAGATAGAGGTCGACCCAGCCTCCAGAGAAAAACTTAGCTTCATAACAAGAAATGGACAGTATCAGTATAAGGACATGCCATTCGGGACGCGAAACTCACCCTCGCATTTTTGCCGGGTGATAGACGTTATTTTGGCAGATCTCAAATACAACACCGCTCTGGCATATGTTGATGACATTGTCATTGCTAGCCAAACCATTGACGAACATATCTCTAAACTAAGAAAAATATTCATACGCTTCGCCCAGCATAACCTCAAATTTGAACCCACAAAATGTAAATGTGGTTACGAACAAATAAATCTGCTCGGCTTCACCATCAATGCCTATGGAATTCAGCCCTACGAGGATAACCTTAATGGTTTACGGATGATGCCAGTTCCAACTAACATTACTACAGTCCAGTCTTTTCTTGGAATGGCTAACTTCTTTAGAAGATTTGTCCCAAATTTTGCACATATAGCAACACCGTTAAGAGAACTCACGAAAAAGAACACACCATTCCTGTGGACTCATGAATGTGATCAAGAATTTAAAGCCCTAAAAAATCTCTTATTATGCAAACCAGTCTTAGCACACTATGATCACCAAAAGGAAACATTTTTATACACAGACGCCTCCTACCAAGGACTTGGCGCTTACACGACACAACTTCACCCCGACAGTCTAGAACATCCAATTTTCTTCCTCAGCAGGCGTTTAAATAAATATGAGGCTAAGTATCATATACGACTTCTAGAACTTCTGGCCATTACATGGTCAGTCATGAAGCTAAAGAAGTATTTGCTTGGAATACACTTTACAGTACGAGCAGATCATCACAGCTTATGCTACATCATGAAGAGTAAAGATAGCTTGGACCCCAAGCTACAACGACTGCAACTTCTACTGATGCCCTACGACGTTACAATAAAATACGTCAAAGGCACAACTCATAAGGTGGCAGATTGCCTCAGCCGCAATCCTTTCCAAGAGCCCACACACTCCCAGACCGACGATGAAGCACGCCTCTCCGTTCATACAATAGACATTGGTACTCTCCAGAACGAACAAGCAAAAGATCCAGCTCTCATGGATATAATTAACAAACTTCCAACAAATTGGAGAGTCCGTTCAAAGTACGCTCTCTATAATAATATTTTGTATAAGCATAACAAAAAACTTGGAGAAAAATCACTACTGATGATCCCTCAACAGATGATACCAGATATAATTAAACGTTATCACAATCCAGTGTCCCATACAGGACACACCAAAGCTCTGAAGGAAATAGCACAGAGCTACTACTGGAAAACAATGAGTAAAGACATCAAGGAATTTATACAATCTTATAAATTTTGTCAAGAACGCAAAACTCCACGTGGACACAAGGAACCCGGCGAGTTTCAATTTATTCCCATTCCTCTCCGACCCTTTGAAAGAATACAACTCGACGTACAGGGTCCATTAGCGAATGAAGAAGGACGCTCACGATATATCATAACCGCCATTTGCTATCTAACAAAATTTTTAGTAACTGAAGTTGTGGCAACAGCCGATGTTAATGCTATAGCAAAATTTATTTTCAACAAAATAACCGCAGTCTATTCCCTTCCGGAAATCATACAATCAGACCAGGATACAGAATTCAACAATACAGTCCTTACTGAACTTTCAAAACTCTTTGATTTTAAGATGCAGTATTCCACAGCCTTTCATCCCCAAAGTCAGGGCCTCATCGAGAGGACCCACCAAACCCTAGGCGACTGTATTGCCATGTATAGAGCTGAAAATAAGGCCGACTGGCCCCACACAATTCCCGCAATTACATTCCACATCAACAATACATCTCACTGCTCCCACGGTTTTACACCATTCTATGTGCTGCATGGTTTTCATGCACGCACCCCGTTGAGAAATGCATTCCCTACCTTTACTCCCGAAAACCGGAACGTCCAAGACATGACTTCTCTTTGGAAAACTACTCATGACATTTTGACACGTCACAGAGTAAAATATGCTGCCCGTGTAAATAAATCCAAACGAACCGTCACCTACGAAATTGGAGACAATGTCCTCCTTGAACACACGTCCATACAGCCTGGCACAAGTGCAAAGTTACTTCCCAGATGGAAAGAACCATTTTCTGTTATTGATCGGCCCTCAGAAATCAATTATACTATTCGTGGATATGTTGGCAACACGGTCAAAATTCTTACAGTTCATGTGTCCAGACTAAAAATATTCCATGAACGCCCCAACATGTTCAACACTAAATCTCTACTCAATAATGAATATGAGTCTCCCGAACAGGAGCCGTCTACAAATCTACAGGACATTCCTCCAGAACTCACTAAATCTACAGGAGAACTAATCTCTCCGGAACCTGATATAATCCCTGAGATTATTTCTGAGGAACCCTTACGTCCGAACCCTGAAACTGCTCCTGATCCAGATTTACCTACACCTCAAAATCATGCATTTCCACTACGGGATACCGTACCCCCATTTCCAGCGCAACATATTCCTACTATTATTCCAGAAATTCAAGAGCAACCTCATAAACCTACATATAAAGAAGCACTATTGTCCATGCCACAAAATTCCACTATGGAAATTCCTCATTCCTCCTCTATAACAATTCCTAATAAACGTATTAGGAGAACCCAGCAACAACTCTTGGAACAGGAGTCTCAACAATTATTACCCACAGATTTTTATTCCCGTACAGATTCGGAATTTAGACGTAGCACCCGGACTAATATTCATGCTATGGATAGTTTATACCACTATGCAACGGTTCAGCCTACCAATAATCACAGTTATCAGCTATAACCACACAGATATTGGGTCCGACTTCATTTGCAAATATATGCTCTATGCTACACAAAATTCATGGACAGCCCTTCAGTTACAGTAGAGTTTTATTCCACACACAACACTTACAACTCCCATTTCGGAGTCGTTTACAAATCAGAAATTCAATACACTACATCATGCTACTATAGGTTCACTGACCTCTCTTGACCTCAAAATTTTCTGTCTTTATTCACGAAAAAATTTGGCGTGACCCGTCTACGACAGGACCACCCGAGGGTTTCCCCCCCAACCCCCCCTAAGTGGAAGGCCACCCCTCCCTCACGGAGTGACACTTCCCCCTTGAGTATCAGCCCTTCTAAAGGTATCACATGATGTCCTGTCTTCTTCAACTAACCAGAAGTACTGTATCAAGAAAAACTACAGAAAATTCAAAACAATAATCTGTGCCTTTTCAAAGGTCACATCCTCGGTAATTTGTCTAAGTCCCAAGTGTTATTAAAATTGACCAACGTTATTAAACACACACACAACCATCCTATGGCAGGGGTTCCCGACCCTCTCAGGTGCCTTGAACTACCATTGAACGCTTCGGACCAACAAGTCTCTGTGTGCTCATAACGTTGGCCACCTCAATTACACTATAACCGACCATCATTAACAAATTACCTGGATCTACGAATTGCAAGGGCAAGACAACCGCAGACCCGTACTCCTAACAAAAATAAAAAAAAATACAAGAAAGAAAAGAAGAACATTGTACGAAGAACAAATAATATTAACTGGAACTTCACAAATTTTTCAATGGTGATCAGCACCAGCACACAGATTTCCGTTGTCACCCTGTAACATTACAAACCCTGCATTATAATTTTATTCTGAGAAAAAATACTAATGTTCAAATTTCTTTCTGAGTTCCAGCAATTTACAACTCACTTTTGCAGACTTCACAACATGACCCACATTCACGGATGTTCAGGTCAGCACCCTCTATGATGACAACTCCAACTGCAACCACACATGGGACGCCATGACATTTGCAAGTCATCCATCAAGAAAATTACAAAAAAAAATATTATATTTCATTACTAACATTTTTTTCTAGCTTCACTAACACTAATTCTCACACATCACACTCTTATATTACACACATAGGAATTTTTATTTTAGCTTTATACATACGTACTATGAGCTGCAGCTCCCAACACATTTTTCTTCATTTCCAGAAATTGTAATTGATCACTACATTTCGCCACTTCCCCTTAGACACCCTGTATACACACAAAAATTCTGTAAAATCTATTATACACACACTTAAATTTCATACTATAAGCTCTTTTTCAATTTCAATCTCACTAATCCAATAGAAAAATTGTTACTCACCGTGTATAAACTCTCCATCTTGCGAATCCCCTCTCCACATTTTGCTCAATATTGTCTTAAGAATTCTGGGGACAGAATTTTCTGCCACTCCAGGAAGTATATACTAACTGTTTGTGTCTAAAACTAACACTGTTCTAATGCAAATGCACATTTTAATACGAATATTGTATGTTGAAAAGATAATATTTCAAAGACTAACCTTTGTGGAGAATAGTTTTCGAGTTCAAACTCCAACAGCAAAGAAGACGAGTGCAAAAAGAAACTACGTCGTCCCGGCCCAAATTGGAAGCGGCCAGAAATACCAACAGCAACAAAAAATTCCATGACAAAGTTCGACATTTTTCATTGCCTAACATTTTAAACGATGAGGACATCGTTTCCCATTCCTCCTATAATGTTAGCGGATATTTAGGTTTATGACTTTTAATACATGTAGCAATGATATCAGCATACATATCTATACTACCCAATTGTAAAAACATATGAAATTACGTTAGGTACCTGCCCTAACTTAATATTATTGGTTAAAATGAAATCTACAGAAAATACTGGAGGTGGGCTCTTGTGAGCTCACCTCCGGATAAAACTTCGTGCCTAAATAATAAACCTTCGAAGGTACGAAGAAGAGAGTAACTTCAGATCTCGTGCTAAACACAAGCAAGAGCACACGCAAGAGACGAACGAAGTGTATCAAATCTACGCACTATAGATAAATAAAGTATATCACGTGAGTAACTACATATACGCACATACGCGTCTTATTTCTCGTATGCTGAGACATAAACCCGCAATCCCTCACAGCCAGCAAGTGAATCTTTGCCAGCTACACATTTCCCCTTTACACTCATTCTCTCTCTCAATTCTATTAATATTCCCCATTTAATTTCCATTATTTGTGTTTACTATCATTTTTCCTCCGTGGGCACACTGATATCGCACCACCACAAATTAATTATTAACATATATATATAACATATGATGGTATATATATATTATTAACATATATATATAAATGTATGTATCGAGTTTCTAAATTTAGAACTAAAATCATGAGTTCAATAGCTCGCAAACATGTAACAAAATAACTGCGTTACACGTTTTGCTCCAAGCACATAACTACAAATGCATAACTTGGCTGAACAGAGCATAAAGTCTGATAACTAAAAGTGTTCATATTCTGGGGAGAACAATAATAATAAAGAGGACGGCACAAATCTCGGTTGTATCTCTTCTTTTACTTTTCTTCGAATCAAAAGGACTTCGTATCCTCGAATGGTCACGTTTTAACACAAGGAATCAGAGGATGACGTTTAGAAATGCATGATCCACATGCCCGAGGTAGCTGCTCATTTGTCACTCATTTAACACCATCCTGTTGGGAATCACAGCTTTGAATATTAGTTTAGTTTTTGTAAAATGTAATAAAATTTGTCTTTAAATAAAATTTAATGCAGCTTCAAAAACAGATCCTAGGAGATACTATAAAATTAATATTTGATACAATATTTGTTATAGGAAAGGCATGGAATAAGTTTTATTGTACCAGTCATCTAGCTGTAGTTGAAACACACATTTCGTACAAAATAAGTAACCACTATAAACCCCACCTTAATATCAGATATTTGTCCAGCAAAGATTTTTGGAAGGTCGTCAGTGCCGTAATTGTTTCGAAAATCAACAGTGCATATTTTCGCATGCCCACCAGAGCTGTTTTCAAGTCATGTCTTTACGCTGACCCGACCATGGACTTGACTTGGAATTGAATATCACGTCCAAAAATATTTTCAACCCGGACTTGATATTTTGACTTGAGACTTGAACATGAATTTTCAAATCAGATCCCTTCACGTCGTTTATTATATGACTTGGACATGAATAGGACTTGGAATGTGTGGTTTCAAATGACGTGACTTGATCATGACTTGAGACGTGACTTGATCATGACATGAACATGGGACTTCAAGTCAATCAAGTTGTATTTAATCATGTTATTAATCATTAAATGACTAAAGTACCAAATAACGTTTAAATATATCAACGAGTATTAAAAAATATTATGCAATTCAGTCATCCGTCTCTCCTAAAACTTTTTTAGCAACAGCTTCAGCTCAAACTTGATCAAAATGCTGCAAATGGGATTTTAATCTTAGCCATGCATCTAACTATTTTCATGCACAGCTGAATAGTTTCATCCATCATTCTTGATAGTCTCTTTTGGGTTAAAAGACCGGTTCCCATTGAAAACAAG
Organism: Allacma fusca; assembly: GCA_947179485.1. Classification (NCBI taxonomy): domain Eukaryota; kingdom Metazoa; phylum Arthropoda; class Collembola; order Symphypleona; family Sminthuridae; genus Allacma; species Allacma fusca. The sequence continues at coordinate 72,314,180 of OX359245.1, forward strand.
CATTACATTAAAACTATAGTAGAAGTAGAAGACACTTAAATTGTCCAATAATGTTTGTCAATCCTAACACTACACTTTTAACGACAGACAAACGTCTAATAAAAAACGCTTTCTCGAAGGTTTAGGGCTCCTTGATGGTTCCTGCGAATCTTAGTCAATGTTTCTCAGGTTGGGTAAGATTTAAAACATGTGAAACCATCACTGCCACGACAGTAACGGTAGGGAGTGCGATTTCTGTAGGAATTTGCATCACGTGAGTAAACGTCAACTGCTCGTTTAGACATGGGAATTGAACTTGAGAAGTCAAGTCATTTCTCAAGTCACGTCATGTCGTTTAACTTGAACATGAAATAGACTTGGTTATCAAGTCTTTTAGAAGAACATGGACTTGAATAGACTTGAACATGAGTTCGTGTTCAAATTTCGTTACGGAATTGACCCTCTACTTGAAATTTCAAGTCAAGATTTTCGTTTGCACGAACATGACTTGGACTTGGGACTTGACTTGAATGAGCCAAGACAAACATGGACTTGAAAACAGCTCTGATGCCCACGGATTTCTAATTTACAGAAATGTTTAAGAATTATATCAGTCGATAATTTTGATGGAATTCAAATGTAAAAATTGTCTAAAAAATCCTATTAAATGTTGATTTTCCTGAATTGAAGAGTGTCTTGAAGAGTTTTGGTAAATGTTGTACTTTGAATTATCATATTTGTAGTTTCTTACTCTACATTTTATGTACATATATGTCTGATAGGATGGATTTAAAAAAGCTGCTGTATTGAATGGGACATGGAGCTGGAAGAACTAGAAAAAAGAAACTTACGGGATTTCAATGAAGGAAGGAATGTTTCTTCGCCACCCTATTTGAACCACTCTTTCCTCTTTCACATTTCCTTTGCTCGTTTTCTGCTATGTGTTGTATCAGTTGTAGTAAGTCTTCTGGTTTTCGTGTTCGCTTGGTGGTGCAAGAGGCCTATTTCCCCTGGGTTATTTTTAAATATGTCTCTCGTCTTAGTTTACCTCTTTATGGGAATTTTGGTAATCGCTGAATTATTATTGGATGAGTACATACCTGGTTTATTTCAAAATAGCGGAAATTATTTCTGTTTTGCTGTGAATTTACGTATCCTGTGTCTGGGCTGTACTTTAATTTCGGCACTTCATTTTCCTGCTATACAATTCAATGCCTGGATGACCCTAGCAAAACGAAATTACAGGAGTTTTATGACTCGTCGAACAGTTCAAAAACTGGTTTGCATGATTTGGGTGGCTGGAATTGTTGAAATATTCTCTTATTTCTTCGCATCTGGAGTTTTCACTGCACGTGTTAAGGAGTGTATGGGCCTTGTTGTTTTGAAAAGATTGTTCTGGCAAATTATTTATTTTTTCTGCTGCTTTGGTTCCTTCATAGCAACACTGTGTTTTTTTCCAACTGCAAAAACTTGTGAGGAGTCGTACAAGGACTACTGCCCGCTATCAGGTACACAATAATTTTTTCATGGTGACGATATTAAAAGAAAGAATTCTCTCCTATAGTTGTACACGTACCCTTGATCTTTTTGGGGCAATTTCTGGTTACATTACCGGGGAACCGCTTTATCCATTTGACCCTAAACCATAGATTTTAATGTCTTAGATTCAGGGACGTAATTCCATTTTCAGGGACGAAATGTAAAATTTTGAAATGACGATTCCTGGTGTTGTTGAGCAAAAAGCAAAAGTTCCCCAAAAATGTTTTGAAAAACCCCTGTGAGGACGATTATATATCATTGGGACCAGGGGTTCACATCCCCACAGAATTCGGAACCCTGGCTGCAGATACCAGGATTTAAAATATAGATGAGAGGCATACCAAATTTTCATTGCTCAAATTTTCCCAAAATATCAGAGCGAACTGATATTAGAATTAAAATAATTTCTCACTGACACAATAATATACCGATTGCTAGTACTTACATCTAGTGCTACATACAATTTTAATCAATTGTTTGAAGTACAGTACTGATCCCGTTCTACACAGTGACATAATTTGACATGCAGCAACGATGAAAAAATGTTGGAGGTAATCTGTTCAAACATCTTGGTAAGAAATTTTAATTCGAACCCTGTACATATTTAAAGACATCTCTACATCTCTAAGACTAAATCCCAACAAGTGCTTAGAATTCTCTGGTTTGTTCCAAGATTTTTAGCTTAGTTTGTTCGCACAGCTAGATGATTCAAAATTATCTATTTCTCTTAAAAGTATAAACTTGGCCTTGCAACTTTCCAGGGATGCAGGCTATAAATCACGCAATTTGTACGGTGGTACAAGTTAACCGTACCAACATGCAGACAGAATAAATAAGTACATGAAAAGCAAAATAACTTTTTTGTTACTTGCTAGTAGTAAATCCAAAGACGCAGGATTGAATCAGAGTAAATATAATGCTTGCTTTGAATGATACCAAAATATTTTCCTACATTTCCTGTATTTACTCCAAATGCCAGGCAAGAGCCCTACATACGTATTTATATGCATATATTAAAATATCGTGGACAACTCTGCCTTCCTTCATTTATGTATATATATTAAAGGTTCTATATAACACTGAGTCAATGTTTGGCTACTTCAGTTAAGACGCAGTGATAACAAAGTGTATACTTGTATATGTATGTATGTTTCGATAGAAAATAAATGCATTTGTATGAATAGCACTGGAAAATTTCGAATGCAAGAGCATCCCTAGAGAAGCGAATTTTGACTGAAGAATTGATAAAGATTACTCTTTGGTTAACTTCACGTGTAGTAAATCTCTTATTCAGGAATTGCTCTCAATATGAAAATACACATTGTATTGTAACCAGTGCTCGGACTGGGTACGGGTAATACTCGGGTAAATGGGTACGGGTACAGGTATGGGTACTACCCGGGTACAGAAGTTGCGTACTCGCAAGTACGCGGGTACTACCCGGGTACTCTTGATTTTAGACAATAAAGTGGGTACAGGTACGGGTATGGGTACTCACTCAGTGGAAATCGGGTAGTACCCAATGGGTACAGGTATCACTATATAAAATTCCTGTACCCGTGTTTGCTGTACCCGAGTATTTTTGGGTACTTCAAAGATTCCTGATGGGATGGATTACTATGGCTAACAATAAGACCTACCGACCGTGGAGTTGCTTATTTCGTAGTATGCAGATACTTGCGTTAGTGACAGAGCCAAGTGGCTTCGTCTCATTTATGATTACGTGGTAGTTGCAATCTAACGCTTCTAATAATTCATCCATGGGATCTAATAAAGAAATAGAGTGTATAGAGCCAGTGAAATCATTTGTTTATCGACTTAAATAGTGAAGCTCATCAACGAAGAATTTCAAGAGGGAGGTTCTTGGGATTCAATTTAATTAGCTTCATTGGGAGAGTAACATTACAATTATTTGAAGACGTATTACGAGATAAGATCGGAATAAATATACATTTATTAGCAGATACATTTCTTAACGTTACAAGTACCCAGGGTTCCCCATTTGAAAACGCCAAGGCATTTTATGCAAGCAATTTGAGCATTTTCAATTCTGGGTATTTATGACATTTTGAGTATTTATTGAGGTGAATATTTATAACATTTTAGAATGAAAAATATCATTCCTTGCACGCAATATTTATATTTCAGCCCCTTTGATTAATCTTGATAATTTTGATGTTAAAAGAACTTGACAAACATTTGAACTTGGCGTTCAAAACTTCCATGGGGTTGCATTTTAGTCCTATTTTACCTGCATCTTTCGAAAATCTCCGTCTCAGGCTTCATAAATGTGAGAGACAGTATATGTTTGTTTTATAAAGCTGTAATATAAAATGAATATTCAATATTACCTCCCACATTTATTTCCTGAAACCGCAATATTTGACTTGGAAAAATTATGATCAACTCAATTTTTTCGTATAACATTTTCTATACACAGAGTTCGATTAGCCGGAAAAATTTTTTTCTTGTTCTCCAAGTTAAAAAAAAGCAAGTTATGGAGAGTTTAGTATTAAAGAATCCGTCCCAATTAAAATCAGCGAGAACACATTTCATTTTATTCAGCACGTTATTATTTTGGGGTAGTAGGATTTGAATTTCGTCAGTGTTTATTAAAAAATCACAAAATGCCTTAAATAATTTTTTCAAAAAATTCAAATAGGATGTGTTTAACGCCTAGGGAAAATTCCCAAAATCCTGGACACTTTTAATATAGGTCAAAAAATTGACAAATTAAAATTTTTCAGCTGGGCAGGCTAATGTTGTCGGGGATTTTAAATCGACCAAACTTCCAGTACCCGAGTAATACCCGGGTACACACAATAGACACTCGGGTATGGGTACAGGTTTTGGGTACATTACGGGTACGGGTAAATTGTGGGTACAGGTACTACATTGTATTTTTAGGTACGGGTACGGGTACTGAAATAATTTACCCGGGTATTCGGGTATGGGTACGGGTATAGGTACAGCATTTTGTAGTACCCGATATTCGGGTACGTGTATGGGTACGGGTACACGGTTTCTGTACCCAGTCCGAGCACTGATTGTAACTATGAAGGACAAAGCTAAAATAATTTTTCAAAATACATACATATCTACATATATCGTGCTTCCAAATTTAGAATTAAAAACATTGAGTTCAATAGCTCGCAAACATGTCACAAAATGACTGTTTTATACTTTTCCTGTGTAGAGTACATGGTTTTAGAATAGCAAGTTCATAAAGTCCCGCAAGCATATAACTACAAACACATAACTTGGCTGAACAGAGCATACAGTCTGACAATTAAAAGTGTTCATATTCTAGTGAGAACAATAATAATAAAGAGGACGGCACAAATCCCGGTTGTATCTCTTCTTTAGCCTTTCTTCGAATCACAAGGACTTCTTATCCCCGAATGGTCACGTTTAAACAGAAATGAAAGGATGACGTTTAGATATGCATGATCCACATGCACGATGTAGCTGCTTATATGTCACCCATTCAAAACTTTCCTGTTGGGAATCACAGTTCTGCATATTAGTTTAGTTTCTGTAAAATAAAATAAAATTTATCTTTAAATTTAATTTAATGCAGCTACAAATACAGACCCTAGGAGATACTATTTAAATAATATCTGAAACAATATTTGTTTACAGGGACAATGTTCAATACGTTCGGGGTTCGGAATTTTGTGGGAAGACGGGAAGATTCCTCCCACGGAAAAATATTTCTGGAAGGGAAAATCGCAAAAGGAGAGGATATTATCTTACGACCAGGGATTTTACAATTCGTTAATTTTTTTTGCATGCAAGGATTATCAAATTTGTTATAGGTAAGCACGGATTTTTAGATTGACCTAGTTTGACAGGGATTTGAAGTCTTGTTGGGAAATTATTTTTTCGAACTGGGATTTTGAAAATTGACGACCTTTTCTCAGCAGAGATTTTCGAAATTGTTAAGGATTTTCTAAAACCTCCTAACATTCAGTAGGGAAATGACTTTCCAGTGAGATTTACAAAACTCCGGCCTCTGTAAAATAGAAACAATTGTACTACGAGCATAAAACGCTTAACTCTATAACCTTTGCGCGTTTAGGATCTCTATATAACGACTCTCTTTAATTGCACAGTAATATCTCTATAGCTCCACTATTGTGTTCGACACGAGAATTTTCACCTTTGAACTTTTAGGTTATGTCCTCACAACAGAACCAAAAGAAGCTTCTGTTATGCTGTCATATTATTACTGTACTCCGCGTATTCTTCAAATGTTATTTCCTAACTTTAGTTAATTAGTTTTTAGGGTCAATATAGGCTTTTGGGGCCGTACATATTCTTTTGGATTTTCCAGCTGCAAAGTTAAGTTCAAATTGATTGAAGTCTTTATAACGATCATTCCTTACAACAACAGAATTGGTAATTTTGTTGTAATCTTGTTAAAGGAAAGGCATAGAATAAATTAAATGGTACCAGTCATCTAGCTGTAGTTGAAACACACATTTCGTACAAAATAAATAACCACTATAAACCCCACCTGAAGATCGGATGTTTGTCCAGCAAATATATTGGGAATGTCGTCAGTGCCGTAATTGTTTCGAAAATCATTAGTGCATATTTTCGCATGCCCACGGATTTCTAATTTACAGAATTGTTTAAGAATTATACCAGTCGCTTGATGTAATTCAAGTTCCTAATTAAAATTTAGCATTTATGAAGGCTAACACTTCTTTACAATCTCGCACTCTGTAAAACAAACAGAGTTGAAGTCATGTAAGACCATACCTGTATAATGTACATAACTAAGTACATACATATATTGTTAATGTGTTGCCACTCTCCCCCTGAGAATATTCCCTCAAAAAAATCCTCTTGTAGGGAGCGGAAACTGTGGAAATACATCCCTCGGGGACACATGTGCACGACACACCCGGTTGCAATTGGCCTGTAATAAATGCATGTTAAAATCAATCAAAACGTACATAGTTGATCCCAAACTACACTTCATTCTGTCTCTATTGTTGTACAAACAATTTCTGTCAACCAAAATACCATTTCATAACAATTGGGCTAAATAATTTTCAGACATAATACCAATCAATGAATATTACTCACAATTTCTACAGAAATGTTCAATGCATAGATACGCACACAGTATTTTTTCACAACAAGGAAACCAAAATGATTGCAGGATGAAAGACTTAATCCCTTGACGTCGAAAGCTCTCTGCACTTATCCATACTCAATAGAAAAGCCATTCCTATACTTTCCTTGACAGCTCCAGTCTGAGAAGATCAGAAGCTACTTCTTCCCAAATTTTAGTAACTGAATATCCATTTAATTAATTATTGAAGTAGGAGGTGCCGGTGGCTGACAAATAAGTACGAAGTGTTGTCACTATGAAGCCCTATTTGAGGAAGATGCTCGTCGCTGGTCTATTTTTTCGGTCTTTCCATACGTCCGTGCTAATTCTAGAACTGGATCAATATTTTCGGAGGAGACCATGGACAGTTCTGAAAATTACGCAGGTATTACTTTTTACGATTAAAAATATAATTAACTGGAGAAGTCGGATGATTTTTATTTATACGACTCAAATATCTCCCATTTTAGACTGACTGGCTATAAAGTCAATCACTCGTCATCCAGCAGAATAACCGGATGAAAATATGTGACCTAGCGTAACTTCTAATATGTACATATGTGCTACAGTAAGGGTATACCATACCAATTCCCAGGGGTCGGATTTTTGTCGGATGACGGGAAGATTCTTCCCAGGGAAAAGATATTTCTCTGAGGGAAATATCAAAGTTAAGAGATTTATTTTTTCAATCACTGATTCTGAAATTTATTGACCGACTTTTTTGAGCGGCAGCGATTTTCAAATTTGTTGGTGTGTTTCCGTGAAACGTTTTATTCAAATAGGTATTTTACATTGGTTGACCTAATTTAGCAGGGATTTGAAGTCTTGTGGGAAATTATTTTTGCCAGCAGGGATTTTGAAAATTGTTGATTGTTTTTTCAGTAGGGATTTTTGAAATTGTTGAGGACATCCCTGCAGGGGCATAATATTCAGTAGTGAAATTCATAAATGATCTTCCAGCGAGATTTACAAAAATCCGACCCGTGTCATTTCCCTTTACAATCCTGTATACATAAATATGTTATTTTGTATGTACTGCTTGAATTTTTAGAGCAAAATATTGGGTTGCATTCTTTAATGTATGTACGTGCATACAGTTGCTACATATATATACAGTAACCATAGGCATTTTCCCCTAAGCTCTAGCTAACAAAAGGCAGTGAATCATAAAACATTGCGTTCTCTCTTGCGGGCAGGAAATTTAGTTCCAGATTTACTTCACGCACCTGTTATTATTTGAGATCACAGGGGGAAGTCAGGTTTTCCGGAATTTAAGTTTCTGTTTTTTATCCTCACACAACGTTTAGTTGCAAAATCATTAAAAGCATTTAAAACATTTCTCGAGAGCTATTTCATGGGTTTTTAAGTTAAGAATTATGAGCACGGCCGGAAAGAAGCGGAATTGCTTTTATCACCTTCTGGTCTTCCATTATAAAAAGACAACGTCATAAATTATTTTATTTAATGATTATCGGAATATTCGGTGAATACAGTGCTCAGCTACCAGTTGTATAAGTTATTATGAATTGAATATTATTTTAGAATGTGAAGAGCCCTTCGCCACAAAACTGGAAGACAATTACAACGAGGCCTGCTACCAAATGTTGGAATTTTTTGAGTCAACCAACTCAGCCCTTACAAGAATAAACAAAAGGCTCGATTGTATGGAAAAGCTGGAAGTAAGTAATGCATTGGATGGTTTAAAATTACAAATTAATGGGGCTCATATAAAGATGTGATAATGCAAATCATATAATGAAGCTCAAGAAATTGCAATAATTATCGTTCATACAAATTTGTCTCTCCAGGTCGACACGCTGAATATTGTAGTAGTGAATGTCTTCTATAAATTCCGCATCCAATATTGCACATAAGTTACATGAAACAAATGCTTTTATGACCCGCTTTTACCGCTTTGAAATACTTAAAAACATTAATATGCGCGACCTTTTAATCCAAGGAGTTGATCACGGCACGAAATTCATGATAAAATAATAAAGTGGATAACTTGGCTCAAGTAAAACCGTACTTTGGACTTTCCTTAAAATATTATTGGAAAAGTTGTTCGTTCTTTAAAGTCTTCGTATTTCGGATTACTCAGAACAATATTATTTTGGAACAATATATTTTACGGTGCAATCTTTATTTTTGTTTTTTTTGGAACGCATTTCATATAGCATGATTTTGACAACGCAGACAGAGTATTTTTCATATATGTATCTCCCTAAATATCCAATAATTTTCCATGTTCAAATTAAGAACCACCAAGCCCTGCAAAGTATTTCGACTTAATTATATTCCAATACTACTTCTAATTCATTATCTTTATGTTCTGCATGCAATGGTTTTAAATGTCTAAGTCTAAAGACGATTTTACCGCACTATTCTATAATATATAGAGTTTATATGCCGAAGAAATAATATTATGCACACATATTGGGCACACATTACATGATTCATTGTTGGGTATGTCCCGTGCTGTTCAAAAATGTCCCATAAGAACTGGTCCAACAGCAGGACAATTCTAAAGGATACGTCCTACATTAACTAGCAGTCCTGTGAACAAGTCCCGGGGGTATTTTATGAACCAAAACTTTATGGCATGGTCCATCCGTAGGACCAGACCAAAAACTGACAATTCATTTGCACAACATAATATTTTCTGCAAATTGTTACCCCATTATTGTACACCCTCTAATCAATATTTATTCGTTCAAATTCCAATTTTACGATGATCTTGATTAAATAAGCTGTTTGGTTACCAATTGCTGGATATTTTTATGCTCTTGGATATTATTTCCTTGAGTATACCCGCTGTGTACCCCGAAGTAGATCCGTCTGTTCCTTACACAGGGACAGTCCTAATGGTTGTGTCTCATATTTTGGAACCGAATTTGTGGTACGACAGATTTTTGGAAAAAAAGATTTGCCAAAATTCTAAATGTATAAAATCCTTGGTTTACAGTCAAATTAAGTTAAATTTGTACTATTTTATAAAATACCATCGAGCATCAATTACGAAGTATTCTCGCAAATGAGTCTGAGTCTTGCAATTTGAATTCATAAATTTTTCAATTTGCCTTTTAAATCCATCCGTTACTTATTTTAAAGTTACTCATAACATCAAGTGACTGAATTGGTCTTAAACCAGAAGTTTAAAAATTGACGTTTGACCTTTTTCGTGATTCTGATTCCGAATCAGCTCCTTCCCGGCGTGATTTAGTATCTCTCAGTTTGTTGGTTAAAATCGTCTATCGACAAAAAAACGTAAAAGAAATTTGATTTGACTTGAATGATGGAGGAAAAGTGATGGAAAATATGAATTCGTGTAGAATGTACCAGCTATTTGGGATTTTTATTTTCCCCGAAATTCTGCATTTGCTCATTTTCCTCAGTATTCATGAAAATCATTCCCGTGTGTGGACGTTCTGAATTATGATGATTCTGGAAGACCCAGTGATGATTCCCCCATTTATTATTCGTTTATATTTTTTTATAAAGTGAGCTGCCATGGAAGATTTTTCAGCGTGTTTCGTCCTTCTTCAGTTCCGTTCCTGCGACATATTTTCCACCAACCTCGCTTCACTTTCTCAACGCTCATATCAACAATTTTCAATGCAGAGACCTGCTGGACAATTCTTTGGAAAGCCCATAATATTTCCAAACAATGGGCGTTAAAAGATACACCAAATTTTTTATATAGGGATTTCGTCTTGAATGCCATTTCCTTTACATTGCCGCCTATAAATTCTCCCTAGACTTACAACTACATTGTGTGGTTGAAAGATATAGGGGATCTCCATGTATTGGCAAGTATTTTGATATCCCTTGCGATCCATTATTAGTACACTGTGTACATATACAGTGAATCCCTCTTAGATATTTTCTCTCAATAATGTCCTCGTCAAATCTTCCCTTGAAATTTTTCATGCATAAGGCATTGTATAATAATTGTGGTCATGACCGGTTAGAACAGGCGACCAGTTTGGGAAAATTCATCTTCAGGGGCAAAGACGTCTGCTGAATAACTCATCTGAGCACCCATGAAATTATTTCTTACAGACAACGTAAAAATTACTTCAAACAAATCTAGAAATTTGACTGAATAATTTCATCCTTTGATGACCAAATTTGATTTCTTATTAAAAACGTGGCAATGATTTACTTCTTGATGTTACTAGAGGAATTAATTTAAAAATTATCTGTGATCAGCACTACGTACTAAGTCACCAAGGGGTGAAGCGCCGGCGGATTATGGCATCAAGGGATAATAGCAGTAATGTGGTGTGCACAAGGAAACGTGTATTTAAATTCCCCCCGTGCTGGTCACAGTTATACATATGTACTGGGCAAAGATGTTAACTGAGGCAAAAGAAAAAAATGAATTATACATGTGCTTCCTTGCATGATGTATTATGTTTAGTACGTGTATAGTAAACTGTGCAAAGCGTTTCATATTCAAGTTAAAAACACCATTTACTAGTACTCCCGACCTCTACCAATCGTAAGAACACACAATTCAGTGTAAAAACAACAAATCATACAATAGATGGCGCAAGCTGCACTCCTCAATGTGCGCACAAATGTATTACCTTGAGTTTATACAGATACGTGACCTCATTTAATTTTCGGCTACTTGTTACTAATACGATGTCCTTCAAAAACAATAGGGTTCTTCCTTTGAGCATGATCTGTCCCGGTAAAAAATGTTTAGAGTGTAGTAGCAATGGTTCTGCAGATATTTCGCGGACAATACAGCCTCTACAGACAGGCAAACTGCCAGACCTTTGCAATAGGGACTCTCGCTTCGCTTGGCCCCTAAAAGGATCTTAAATGTTGCAGAATTGGAAACCCGTTCTGTTGAATATATAGGGAATTAGTATATTTTTCGGCCCTGCATGTACCGACTGCGTGAGAGCAAATAAATATGTAACTTAACACGCATGTTTAGCATTTTTATTTTTTGGCAAAATTTGAAAATAAAGTTTTCTATATGGTTTAACATCTGAAAATTTATGTTGGACATCCTATCTCTCTTATCTTTTAAAAAAAATTAACGTAAATCCGGCCACCACCGGAAACAAGGGCGAGATGGCCCAAACCAAGTTTGCAATCATGCTATTATTGTGCTAAAAGGGATATTATTATTGTGTCTCGCTGAAACATTGTGCCACGTACCTAATCTCCCACAAAATTTCATTCCAATCCCCAGTGGGCAAAGGTTACTAGTCAGTAAATTATCGTTTTACATGTGAAAACATGAGGGTTCCAATATAATTCTGCGTATTGTGGGAACGGCTCAAGAAAAATCAATTCAATGCGACAATAAACTTATTATGTGTGGCATTACGTATGTATGGCGTACTATTGCTGGTTTTGAGACTAAAATTGACTGATTTACTTATAAATTATTCCAAGGCTCACATTGCTTCGGTGGCTCCCTGTATATCAAAATCTGTGTCAGAAACCATAAAAGAGGTTCTGAACGGTTATGAATTATCAAAAAAGATGTAATCTCTACTAAACGATTTTGCGTTATCGGAACTATTGCTGGCAGTGCTGACAAATTTTGAGGATTTGCCCAAACTGTCTGGTTGCACTAGAATTGTTCGTCTCTCCAAGAGGAAGGAAAAAACACTGCGGTATACAAACTATAAATAATTAGTCCAAGCTTGTACAAATTGAGACAAGCTCCGGTATGTAGTTTCAATGTATTGCTTCGTATTCAATAGGGATATTTGCATCTCAATACCACTAATTTCTTGACGCATACTAATTTTCAAAGGATTGCATAATTTATGAGATTTATGAGAAAGACCTAAAAGACGTGGTGCAATTTTGTAGAAATTTTTCGGGGGAACAAAGATTCTGAAATTGCCTGATCTTTTTCTTCAAGAATTTTCCCGATTGTTGAAGTTTTTTGCAAAAGTTAGATTTTTTAATTGGTTGACCATTTTAGCTGAGATTTTCAAATATGGGGACATGTGTAAAGAAAAACAACAAGGATTTAAAAAAAATGACGGGTTTGTGAACTTCCCTCATGGGACATGATTTGGCAGGGAAAATAAAAATTTATTTTGCAGGGTGATATACGAAAATCTGACCCTTGGCACATATATACTTCCCACTTTCTGTATGTATTTGCATGTGTTTGTATATGATCCCGTTTCATTTTCTTAGGTCAAACAAATGACTCGATCTTCTTCAAAAACAACTAGCACTGCACAGCCAGCTATTGCTGGCTCAGAATGGCAAATGTAAATAGGGAAGGCAGTAAATAGTTGCATGCAAAATAGCTAGCTGCGCACTGCCATGGTCGTGGATGAATCTATAGAGCGCGTAAATTTGAATCTCAAATCCGTATTATATACACCAAGGCGAAGACGAAGACGGCCCACTATTTTAACTTAGTAGAGAGGATTGGCTTCTTACTAGGGTCTATCCGCTTCGCCCCTATAAAACTATGACTGTAGTGAACTTCAATTGTATTTATTAGATATTAAAATCAACTTTCTCAATCAATAATTAAGGCCACAGTATCCAATAGTGTAAGGTTATAACTCGAAGTAAATTGAAATCTGTTACTCCCGTTTTCGATTGTAAATATTGTAAATAATTCTTAATCACCCTCGCCCACATATTTAGGTAGTGCGGCAGCAACTTCTTGCTGACGTCGTGAACCTGAAATTCTATTATAGCGATTGTCAGGATGTTGTGCTTCGTCCCATACTGACTTAGCACGTAGTGGTGATGACAGATGATATTTACTTTGAATTTTCTACGAGCCCGCAGTGCCTTGAAATGTTTTTGCAGATATTAAGAAAAAATTTAGTGAAACAAATATTTTTAAAATGCCAGTAAACAATTTCACAGAAAGTTGATGATGCTAAATTCAATATTTTGATCAATATTTTAGAATGTGAAGAGCCCTTCGTCAACAACTGGAAGACGACTACAACGACACTTTCATCCAAATGTCGGAATTTTTTAAGTCAACCAACACATCCCTTGGAAAAATAAATGAGAGACTCGATAATGTAGTTTTGAAGTTTTTAATTTTTTCAAAATAAGTAACGGCTCGGCATCCCCCCCCCTTGAATTCAAACCCTTGAATTTTCTAGTAAAACAATTCAGCACTTCCAAATTTATAGGAAGGACTAGATCGTGCAGAAGTTAGTAATCCGTTGACTAGTTTACAATAAATTACAAAATACTGAAGAGTTGGTAATACGTTGTCCCCTCATCCCATCTACACGGAGAATATTCTGATTGGATCATCTGTTCCAAAAAATCCGAGCCACTCTCTCAATCGTAGTGCATATTTTACATTTGTGAATATGTACGTGAGTTCATACTAATTTAACACTTGGAAAGTGGGGCTCTGACAATGACAAATATTAAGGTTCTTATAAACGAACTAACTCCTTAAAACAGCGTTGCCCATTTAAAGAAAGTCATCTGAAAAGGTGTCAATCAAAGCGAGACTCTCATGTACTCGCGTGTATAACTTTGTAACATATCTCTTGACGCCCCGATTATTATAACTGCTTCCAGTGGAATTCGGTCCGTTTAAAATAAATATCATCTTCAGCTTTTTTACCCTCTTCTTTACATGTAATGGTATAAATTGATGCACGGATGATATTCTGTAGAACATCAAGTATGTACAGCTCTAATTTAGTTACAATCATGTGCTCTGCACTGCTTTCTTAGACTTCCGCAACGCAATAAAAAAGGTCAGAGGTTACAGATACTGTATTTAAATTACGTCTCGTTCAAATTCTAGGAAATTCATATTGATGGGATGTGTACACGGGCTGTCACTATCACGAAAATCCTGCCTATACGTTCTTATCTAAAACTCGCAGGAGAAGTGACAATCGGAAGACAGATCATCTGCATGAAGAAAGTAGGTACAGATCTAATATATCTGGCTCATTTACAGTACTTCGATTTTGCATTCTCAGAAACTATGACGATTGCAGTGAGATCAAACAGGTCAAGTACTGCAGTTCCTTAGAATTTAGTGACGCTCATATTTAGTGGAATTGGAAATTGAATGTATGCGATCACACTATTCCACGCAAAGAATTACTTTAGTAACATAAATTATTGCAGGTCTGAAAGTTCTCTAGACTCAACATCCAACTCACTTCTTCACTCTCATTCACAGTCGCGGTCTGAAAAGATCAAAAATTGTTTATCCTTAAGTTTCAGCATTTGAATATTCATCTAATTAATTATTTCGGCTTTATTTAGATCCAGATTTTTATTCAGATTGGCTCAAAAATAAGTCTTTAACATAAATATTGCCAGTATGAACCCATGCTTAGGGGATTTGTTCGTCGTTGGGCTTCTTTTTGCGGTAATTTCATACACCTGTGCAAATTCGGGAAATGGACCAACCGTTGAAGGTGAAACTAGAGACAGTCCTGAGGATTACGAAGGTAAGTTTACAATTAGTCAAAACTAAAGATATACTCAAATAAGGAGAGCGCAGCATTTTATTATAAAGATAATTATATATAATTGACGAAAATAAATATCTCCCACGTTTCTTCTATACGTGTTTACACAGGCTCAGGGTATACCCGTTGTATGTACATTCAAATATGATGATTTGGTAATAGATGTATTAAGATTTTGCATTATATAAGTTGCTTTGATGTATCTTTGAAGACAAATTTTTCTGCGGAAACGTTTTCGTATGCGCAGTCATAATGTGTAGATGATGACCTGAATTAGTGCATCGCATGGGTTCAAAACAGTCGAACCTGTACCTGAACCTGGACCCAAACTTTGGGTACCTCAAAAGCGTGAACCTGCACCTGAAAATGTACCCATTTCACAGGTTCAAATTTTTCGATCCTGAACCTGACCCAATTGCGTTTTTGTAGTACCCGCACCTGATTAGTACCTGAACCCGAAAAAGTACCCAAAAGACGACCTGAACCCGGGTATTTTTGGACCGGACCTGAATATGTTTGGGTACTTGAGAATCCAAATTTTTTTAAATTTTATCTTGTATTAAAAGTACAATTGGGTATTTGTAGTACAAAATATATTTAAAATGCATAAGAATGAAAGTTCACTGGTTCCTGGGACACCCTGCCATTGCTTTTGCGATGGAAATCATTTGGGAAGCTTGAATTCTCCGGCCTTTAACTTTCAATCAATGAACCCAAACATTTCAGGTCTTTTGCGATCAGGTTCAGGTATTTTATGTGTTGCACCTGGTCCTGACAGGTAAAATCAAACCGGGTTTTTCTCTGTACCTGGTCCTGAACCTGAACCTGTACCCAATTTTAGGGGTATAAAATATTGTACCCAGAAAGGACCCAAAATTATTGGGTCCAAAATAAATGAACCCATACTGAACCTGAACCTGGACCTGAACCCAAATACCCGGGTGCGACCTGAACCTATGCGATGCACTAACCTGAATCCTTAGCAACAATTTAGCTCACAACAGGGAATGAATCATAAAAAAATACTGCAGATTTCCCCATGTTATTAGGAAATTTAGTTGCAGATTTTGTAAAACTTATTTCTTTGACCTCTGCTAATATTTGAGATCACAGGGGTCAGTAGCCTGAAGCAAGGTCGGTTTTCGCATGATTCTGATTTCTTAGCGATTTTTCGTATACAAAATCGCTTTAGGAAAATCGCCTGACACTTATCTGTAGAAACGTTTTAAGGGCTTTTCGGGAGAGATTTGGAAGGTCCTGAGAATTGTGGAAGTGACCAGACAAACACTAAACAAGGTTGGATAAATTAAACTTGAGAAGAGCATTTCGAACTAATGCCAAGGAGGGGAAATTTGTTTTCATTTATTCAGGAAACTCCCGTCATTGTTAAAAAACTTCTACTCTCTGGGGTTTCCTACAAATTACATTGGGATTTTTTTTTGTTTAAAATTAGCCTACTGAACCTAGAATTTAGCTAGAACATCCACGAATGTGAGTATTTTTTCCGGATTTTGAATGTGAAGAAATACGTTAAATTATTTACTACGTTAGTTTGTTGCTGTCGTAATTTGTCATGATATAATTATATAAGCGGTTACTGTAAACAAATCAGCACAATGAATTGTTACACAAACATATTGAATTGAAGTATTTTTATCACCACCCAGTCATTCATGATGATCTGACAACAGCAAAATCTCCTCCGCCACTGCATTTTATTCCATTGCTCTTGAATTGATAAACTTTAAAGCTTAATTTCTGTAACCCTTTCCTCGACACCCTTCGATTATGTTCACAACTCTCAACGTAAAAATCTTTTTCATAAAACTCACAAACCATTGTTTAGCTGTTTTCCGAAAGAATGTTTATGTAGATATATTTATGTTAGTTCCTGCATTTAGTTTCAAAATACAGTGAATTTCCTTTGTAGTGGTTTCCTCTTCGACATCATTCCCTTTATATTGACATGCTTAAATTTTCCCTGGGATTACATCAACATTACATTTTAGTAACATATTGTGGCATCCCCATATATTGACAAGTATTTTATCATCCTTGGAAACCACTTTATAGGAAATTCACTGTATTACTCCGTATTATATGCGCATAGCTGTATCCGTGTACCACTAACTTCGTGACGCCTAATTACTTGTTTCCAAAAAAGTTGTTGGTACAAAAATCATTTATGTTTACAAGAGTTGTGTGTAAATGTCGTTTCCTTATTTGAACTTTTTCTCCTAAAGCTTTCGGCAGTTTTGGTTTTACTAACTTTCCCATTGACTTCTGAGCTTCAATTTGTTGCTTTGATTATTTTTTTCAATTTACCAAATGTTGCTAAGAAAATTGCCACGAATTAGTATAAAATTGTTTAATTGATTGATTAATGTTTCAGAAACTGAGGATCCGTTTGTCACACAACTACAAGATAATTACCGCCACGGCTTCGTCCAAATCCTGGATTTTTTTAAGTCAACCAATTTAGCACTTTCAAAAATTAACGAAAAAATCGATCTTATGGAAGTATGTATTGCATTGGGTAGTTTAAAATGTCCAATTATTTTAGAGTAGTTCATACAAAATTTCCTTTGGTCCATCTATACGCCGAATATCGTAGTTGGGAATGTTTTACGTAAATTCCATATCGCTCATTGCACTTGAATAATATGAGAACACGCAACTATTTTATGATTTGCTTTTACCACTCTAGGATTTTAAAAATTAATTATAACTTGATCATTCAAGTCCTGGTCAGGAAATGTATAAACTTGACCATGTTACTTGAAGTCAAGTAAGCGTCATGGTCAGGCTGGAGAGTATTACTTGAGTACCAAGTATTGTTAATGGTCAAATCTCATATCTGCAATGTAAAAACTTGACCGTGAACCATGAGTGTTTCAAAATGAAGTTGCGCATGTCAGCAACATGACACAAAACCTTTTAAAATAACATTAGCTACTTCTTATTGTTTTATTTTTCAACACGTTTCAGCTCCTGTTCGGTATGTAAATTAAATTTGTTACCGGTTGTAACAGCTTGCGTTAATATTATTTTCTTCAATGAGCATGTTTGTTTGATGAATCTTTTTTAAATAAAATTTGGTTGCATTTTTAGTTTGTTAATAATTATCTTAAACACTATCTATTACAAATTGAAGAACACGTGAAAACTAAAGATATTGAGATAGTTTAGTTGTTTTATAAGTTGCACGTATATAATTATATACAAGCAAAGGTTCGGTTCAAGTCATGGTCAAGTCACTGTCAAGGCATGGTCAAGTCAAGTGTAGTTTTGGTTGTACATGATCATGTTCAATTGACGCAAGAAGTATATACTTGATTACTTCACCATGAAATTTCATGTAATTACCTGAACATGAATCGTCATGGTTCAAGATCGTGTAAAAAAACTTTCGACTTTCATGGTCAAGTCAAATTCATGCTCAAGACTGGAATTTACTTGAATTGAGCGCAGCACTGACAGCAAGAAATTCATGACAAGCTAAAAACATATTGGAAAACTTGGTTTTAGTGCAAAAAGCATTTCAGGAACAAAACTAGTTTGCTCTATCCTTAAAATATGACTACGAAGTTGTCTGTATTTTGAATTGAAGTGTTTTCGTATTGCTCAAAATGGAACAAAATGTTAACAAATAAACCAGCATATTTTCTTACACAATTTTTATTTTGACTTGGTTTTGAGGAATGCATTTCTTACCATGTGATTTTGACAAAGCAGACCGCTTATTTTTTCCTGAAATTGAGGAAATAATTCCAAGAGTGAATGGGATCTAGATGTCCATCCAGGTTTCATAGTCAAAATAGCAATTAGTTACTTTCTTACGGTCAGACATTGGGAATATGAAATATCAATATAAATTTCGTAACTGCAGAAGTGATATGCTAGAATTGTACCTTTGCAGCGAATGGAAATTCCTTTAGTGGAGATATTGCACGCATCATTTTCGTCGTTAAAGAGGCGAAATGGTCGAAGTGCTGTACAAAAGCATGCTTGTGGAGATTATGTTATCTCTTTAGCAATGATAGGAGCCATAATATAATAAAAAATATAGTTTGCTACAATAAATTCAAGAAAAATTAAATAAATTAGAAAGTGTTAATGTCACAGTAAAAATTATAATTTTAATCCACCCATGGTTGTAGACTGTACAATCACAAGAAGATTGTGTGTCCACAATAAGCAATTCAAGAAAGAATAAGTAAAAGGAAAAGTTGTAATGAAGTATTGTTAATTAAATTGAATTTTCAATTACTTGTAGATTTCCAGAAGTGAGCGAGATACCAATGTTCAGGCGAAGGTTTCGCAAATTGAAAAAATACTTGCAACCTTGGAAATAAATATCGCAAATATTACAACAGATCTGACCAGTCTGAAAGGAAGAACAACAACGGTTGAGGCAAGCACTAGCTTAATTATTATTGACATATCAACCTTGCAAATTCAAAGAGTGGATTTAATTTTTGAAAAAAACCTCTTAAAATTAATTCCTTAACAAATGCTTCTGTTGTCCTAAACTATTGTGTCCCGTAAAAGGGAAGGATGCATCAGTTATAAGTTATAACTAAAGAGAATAAACTGTTATAACTTATAACAGTACATTCTCTACACAGTGGTTCTCTCTAAGATGGTTTTCTCTTTCAAGCGTCTCTGCCCAATCCTCAGCAGGAGTTTTCTTTGTGTACCGTATATTTAATATTGGTCCCCACATAATGATTTACTTTATATAGTCACGAAAATAGACGCAAGATTGATAGTCATGAAACCCATGAAGCAATTTATCTTGTAATAAGCTTTTACAAGTGTCATTATTCTTAGCCATCGTGCTCTGCTTTAAACCCTTTGATGGAACACCACGGACAATCTTGCAAGCTTACCAGTAAACCCCGATGCTTGACATTTATTCTTGTGGACCACAAAGTGGACGATTCCACCAACTACTTGATTCCTGGGGTTTTTACCACAATTGAATAAAGGCTTCTATTTTAAGCGTTGGACAAAATTATAGGCAAAATATGGTTCACTGGTTTTCGTAGGAAATGCACGCCTGCGTACACGCGGTCATGTAATTATATGAGCGTAGGCAACACGAGAACACACTTCCTGTATGAAGGAAAATATGTGCATACGCAACATAGAAAATATTATGCCGGGTGCTGGCGTCTAACGTAAAATAAGTTTGAATTAGTGGGCAAACTGTTTCAGTTCGTTTTAAAACATTTGTTACGTTTAAGTTTGGACGCTGAAATGAGCCGATTTCATAATTTCGTTTCAGTTCACAAAAAGTGTTTCAGTTCGTTTCAGTTTGCTCTATTAACTGAAACGAAACGCAAAGCAATCGTTTTAGGATCGAAAAAAATTTAAAATGATTGATATTAAACACTTCATGGCCCGCCATTCACATTCTAAATGTAAATCTAAAGCTTTTGCAAATGGAAGGAAAACTTAGAACCTTGGAAACAAATATCACAACACTTGCAACAGATCAGACCAGTTTGATTGGAACAACAGCAACAACAATTGAGGCAAGCGCTCACATAGTTACTATTGGAATATCAAGCTTACAAATTATAAATGGGAATTTGATTTTTGTAAAAATTCAAAGTAATTCCTAAACAAAAGCTTTTGTTGCACTAAATTCTTGTGTCTCGCAATGGGAACAATGGATCAATTATTGCTGTACACTCTCTACGCTCTTTACTAAAATACTTACCAGGATTTTTCTTTCCATAACGTATATTGAATAGTGACCCTACATGTAATTACTGACTTTTTATAGTCGCGAAAATAGATCCAAGAGTGATGATCGTTTTTTTCCACAAAGTGAACGACTCTATCGCCTACTTGATTCCTACTGTTTTTATTACAATTGAATAAAGGGTTCTACATATGTCAAACGTTGGGCAAAAGTATAGGCCAAATTTGGGTGCACTAGCTTCTGAAAGAATTTTGCTTTTAAAATAGAAAAGGTACGCCTGATACACGTGATTATACAGGCATACACGTATAGGCGGTTCTAGAACACGTTAGAATGGATGAGTAACGTCAATTTTGTAGAAGTAATTATTCAAAATCAGTTTGTTTAAAGATATGACTACATACGATAGTAACTACAGGTGACAATTGCGATTGTTTGCCGAGTAGTTGCAGCATAAGAGATCTTAGCCTGAATTTTATCTTAGCAAATGTTATATGTCTACAATAAATTGGCTGAAATAAAAACGGTAAAATACCACTATGAGCCTTAATAAAAAACGGTAAAATATCACTATGAGCCTTAATAAAAACAGAATTTATTTCTACAGCCCAGGGAAGGGTCTCACGTACGAAAGGGACCCTATATAGTCATAGGCGGAAATGTAGGCGGAGGGTAATGACTTCTTGTAGGCAAGGATATAGGCCCTAGCAATTACACAAATAGGCGAAAAGGAAGACCCGCCCTTAATGTATAGATAGAATGTAGGATAGGGGAATTATTTTATAAAATTCAGTCCAGCTTATAAAATAGACAAATCAGTCCATTAATTGAAATCCATGTTTCTGCCAAAAGTGAACCTAAAGTAGCTGATTTTAAAATTGAAATCCTTTTTCAATCTTATTTTAAACAGCCTTGTCAAAAATTTTAAGTTTCTAAAGTTTGAAATAAAAAACTTAAGCAAACTTTAATTTAACGTTAGTGAAAGATTAATTAATTGGTAATCAACTACATATTTAACAAATGTTTGTCACCTACTATTCACTCCAAACTGTTTGGGCTTTACAGAGGAGTATCCCCAATGTATGTCCCACCTATTACAAATTGGGTCTTCACCGATCAAATGAGAGCAATGATTGCAAAGTGTCTCTCCATCATCAAACTAAAAGCCAACGACAGAGATGATGATTGTTACAAAGGAACTTTCAAAAGGGAGTTGGAAATATGTTTTACAAGAATTTTATTAGGGTGTCTAAATTCATCCAGTATAAATAACTTCTGGAAAAAGTAACGGCATTAACTGCAGAAAGAGTGACCGCACAGAAGTTCTGGTCCCCGTCGAAAAATATCTTTTTGATTACGTGTTTTAAAATTTTGTTCCATGTATTATTATAACAATCGGCTGCAAAAACTTAACAATTTTAGATTTAGATTTTAGTTGAAAAGTAATTACAAGAAAATAGGCCGTCAAATTGGGAAAACTTTCACTTTATTGCAAAACGTTGTTGATTAGTATTTTGCATTAATCTGCTTAAAGGTTCCCAGAAAAGAGCATCACGCAGAATTCTAACGCAATTTTCAGGTAAACGTCAGGTGAACATATCTATTTTTATCTTTTTTCCAGTCGGATAATGTGAAGATAAAAAGGTATGTAACAAATCTTGCAACCCCAGAATCATTTCTTAAAATGTTACCTCTACCGGCGAACGGAAATTCTTTTGGTGGATCCACATTTGAACGGATTGCAGCTGCACTTCCAACGCATTCAATGGCTGTTAAATTTGGTAAATTAAATTTCATTTTGTCTCTCACTTAAAGTCACTGGCACTTGAAGTTAGGTGTCTGTTCATCGCTACTTTTAAAGTCGATTCTAAAATTGTCCTTATTAAACTTCCTCAATTTTAGTCAAAACTGATACACAATGCGCTTTAATGTTTTTACATCGTCGTGAAACAACCGCTTGCTCATGAATTAAAATTGCCATCTTTTTGTCTGTATGCTTATGCTTAACTGCAAGATTAGTTCCAGTTTACGAAAATTGCTGCTTACATTTTGGTGACCAATGTGAAGAATTCAATTTCGGAAGAATAGCTAAAAAAACAATCGGCGTAGGAGAGTTGGAATTTAATTACGTAAAATGTGACTGTTACAGAATATTCTCAGTAATTAATTTAACACTGATTATCACAATATTACGAATTGGGGAAAGCAGATGTAAGTTCCATGCACATATTTTGCATAAACAATTATTTGTAAGTGTGAAATGCAAAAATAACAATTTGCTTCCCTGGTAGTAGTCTTTACTTCCCAATTGAGTTTCTTTACCATTTTTTAGAAAATATGTAGTGATTAGTCAACCTATCAAATACGGAAGAGGCTGAGAGGAAGTAGAGCAATTTGGGATTTTTTTCGAATAAATAAAATTTGACAATTTTGGATATTCAAATCAAACTATAATTAATTAAAAGCTATTGCTTTAAAATTAAACGTGGATAAGGTTAAAATCTTCCAATAGTAATTCAATGCATTGTGTTTCACATTTTCCTTTACCTTTAAAATATCAGGCTTTTCGGGTAGGGTGGCGTCAGCTACCCCCGTCAAAGTAGGATGAATTTCGAGTTTTTTTTCGAAATTTTATATTCTTTTTCGAAAAACCTATGGGGCCAATTTCAACCACATAGACAGTAACTATTTACATACGCAATATTCACAAAAATTGCATTGAAATACATTTAGTAGTTTTGGAGATAACTATCATTTGACTTAAAGTCCAAAACTTTAGGAATTTTTGTCTAAAAAACTATCCGGCCGATTTCAACCAAATACAAACTCAGCCTTAATTTTGAAACAAGTAATGTCCATAAAATATTTCATTGAAATCGGTTCCGTAGTTTTTAATTAATCGTGAGGAAGGACACACCGACGTACGGACAAGACTATTTTACTAGGGGGCTGACTCCACCCTAAAACCTGGACTAGTGTTTAAATAATTTTAATGTGTTTATTACAAGAATCAGAAGTGCGTAAAAATAATTTTTAACTTTCATAGTTAGCTTAAATTTATATTACCTTAGTACATGATTTTCGTTTCCTTTAAACGTTGGAGCAAAAGTGTGTTAAAGTATTTTTTGACTGGCCAGGAAGTAATTTCAAAGTAAATTAAAGTAAATTTTCTAAGCATAGATGAATATTCCCCCAAAATATAATTGAAAATCTCGCATTAAACTACGAATTTCGATGACTACGCGATTTTCAAAAACAAAAATTTTCACGAGATTTAACACGAGAAATCGGAGAGCAATTTCCATGCGCTTAGGAATTGTAATTTATAGCAAACATTTCCGGCGCAAACTAGTGTAAGTTGGTACGATCATGTGACATTGGACCATGTATTTGTGCGAGAACTGATTAAATTTTTCTATGTTGAAAAGGCAATTAAAATTTGAACAAATATATTCGAGCGTAAAAGTTTATTTTATAATATTAAATTCCGCATAAATTAATTGCAAAATAATTTTTCCAACATATTTTCAATGGTGAGTTTATATGCTTCTAGTGTTGTAGTTATATGATATTTGAGGTAGTGGGATAAAGTTTGGTTTTATTTCGAAAATTGGCAATATAAAAACTAAAACTCTAAAACTACACAAATGCAACAAATAAATTAAACGAAAAATAACAATAAGCAAACAAAATAATTACATTTAAAAACGTTTTCCGTAATCAGTAATAAACCAGAGAGTTCTAAAGAGGAAAGCATTGGAATGCAATAAAAGGGACGCTATAATTAAATTTGTTTGTAGGGAACATGAAATACAGTTTCTGTAAGCATGAATTTGTGCATTAAACGCGTTTATATTATTTTAATAATTACTCACAAGGTATGTATTTCAGATGTCACAGCGGGATCATCACGAAACATTGAACGTGTTTTAGTACTTTTATTTTAGTTTCACAAATCAAGTAACCCGAGCACATTTCGAGTTGTACCGTTAAGTGGTACCTAAAAATCTTCGACATAATTAACTGTACCACAAACACACATCGTGAGGACTTGTATACCTTCAGGTTATACATGTTAAATCACAACAATTTCGTATTACTCAAAGTCGGCCATTTATTCCACTGGAGATTTAACAGAGTAAATGAATAGTACGTTTAAAAATGAATATTCCATAGACCAGTGCTGCGAACAAGTTCATACTTAAGTTTTCAAGTCAAGTTCAAGTTCGGGTCAAGTTCAAGTAGGCCAATTATCTTATTTGAATCTTTCGGGTCAAGTTCAAGCACGTACTCGGCTTGACCATGACATTTTATGACAAGTCAGGTTCAAGTACAAGTAAGGGAAATTTACTTGAACCTCAAGTCAAGTCCAGGGTCAAGTAATGAAAAGAAAAAATGTGACCATGAATCTGAGATTTCATGGCCAGTTCAAGTAATTTTAGATTGCGCATGCCATAAAGGACGAAATTTCAAAATCACAATTTAATTTCGTGTCGTGTTTAGGGTATTTTGTTTACACATGTCATAAATCAAAGGACAAAATTCAAAATCAGAGTCGGTTTTATAAAGGTCTTGTTTACCAGACGTTGTTAATTGTAAGTTGTTGCAGCAGATTCTCCATGAAATGAAAGTATTATCTTGATAATCATATTGTGGCTCAGAAATATTAGTTTCCACTTGTAAATAAATTCCAATATAAAATGAGCTTGGATGGCACTTTACAAAGAGCGTTTAATTAATAAGTAAGTAATAGTTTTTGAAATATTATATTAAGAGTACTGGTGATACTCAAATCGGTATATTAGGTATTTACATGTAATTATATATCAACATTAAATAAAACTCGTCCGATATGCAGTAAAAGTCCGTTATAAGGGCTCGGCTTATAAGGAATGTATCGATATCAGTGATGCTTTTGTGTGACTCTAACTTTCATTTACATAACGCTTTAGACATTTTATATAAGAGAAATTATTTTATAAATTGTTTGGTCAATTATATCGGATTTTTACTGTATTCACTTACAGTATACACTCAAAGATGTCATGGAATGGTTTTAAATAAAAAACAGTAGTAAATTGTTTTCTGAATGCGTTTGGATTTTCAGTCTAAAGGAAATAATTAATGTTATTGTGGTCATGTTTTATTTTGTGTGATACTTAACTTGAATTATCAAGTTCAAGTCGCGTTCAAGTCATAGTCAAGTCAAGTTCAAGTGGCGTTCAAGTCATGGTCAAGTCAAGTTCAAGTCGCGTTCAAGTCATGGTCAAGTCAAGTTCGAGTGGCGTTCAAGTCATGGTCAAGTCAAGTTCAAGTCGCGTTCAAGTCATGGTCAAGTCAAGTTCGAGTGGCGTTCAAGTCATGGTCAAGTCAAGTTCAAGTCGCATTCAAGTCATGGTCTAGTCAAGTTTAAGTTGCATTCAAGGCATGGTCAAGTCAAGTTCAAGTCGCGTTCAAGTCATGGTCAAGTCAAGTTCAAGTCGCGTTCAAGTCATGGTCAAGTTAAGTTCAAGTCAGGGTCAAGTCAAGTTCAAGTGGCGTTCAAGTCATGGCCAAGTCAAGTTCAAGTGGCGTTCAAGTGGCCTTCAAGTCTAGTTCAAGTCATGGTCAAGTGAAATTCAAGTCGCGTTCAAGTCATGGTCAAGTCAAGTTCAAGTCACATTCAAGTCATGGTCAAGTCAAGTTCAAGTCGAATTCAAGGCATGGTCAAGTCAAGTTCAAGTCGCGTTCAAGTCATGGTCAAGTCAAGTTCAAGTCGCGTTCAAGTCATGGTCAAGTTATGTTTAAGTCATGGTCACGTCGCGTTCAAGTCATGGTCAAGTCGCGTTCAAGTCATGGTCAAGTCGCGTTCATGTAATGGTCAAGTGAAGTTCAAGTCACGGTCAAGTCAAGTTCAAGCCAAGTTTGGAACTTTACCTACTTGATCAAGTTCGGATTTTACAAAAGTTACTTATTTATATGAACTTGAGAAGTCAAGTAATTACACGAACACGAGTTGTCAAGTTCAGGTTGTGTCTTGAAAATTACTTGAAGTTTCGTGGTCAAGTTTAGTTCATGGTCAAGTTTTGAAATTACTTGACCCGATCGCAGCACTTGCATAGACTAATTGAAACAATTTCGTTGAGAAAATGTTGTAAAAGCCGACAAAACTTGACTCTATAGGAAACCAAACAAAACATTTCCCTATCAGCACCTACACTGGGGTGCTTTAGTGTTGGAACAACGTAAACTCTGAGATTCAGGGTATAAATAATCTTAGAGTTTAATACTTATCTATAGTGCTTTTGTTTGCTTTTATTCATCCGCTAAAACATTTTGTAAAAAAATATTTTTATATGAAAAAACGAACAAAAACGAAAAAGCATCCAATCAGCATAAAAAACTGAATAAAAGCAAACAAAAGCACTATAGATAAGTACTAAACTCTAAGATTACTTAGACCCTGAGTCTCAGAGTTTACGTTGTTCCAACACTAAAGCACCCCAGTGTATGAGAGACAAAAAATATTCATTCAAGAAAATTTTGTTCTCACACGACTTAATTACATTATGAAACTCATACAGGGAGTACTAAAACGAGTGCAATATTTTGTTAGAATCCATGGAAAATACATACCCTGTCAGTAGACAATAAGAAACAATGAAATTGATTCGAGATTTATACTCTAGTTCGCCTTCGTCATCATTTCTACCAGAGCTACGTTCAAGTGAAGTTATTTTAGACAATTTGACTTAAACTTGACTTGAACCTGACTTGACTTGAACTTGACTTGAACTTGACTTGACTTGAACTTCACTTAAACTTGACTTGACTTGACTTGAACTTGACTTAAACTTGACTTGATTTGAACTTGACTTGAACTTGACTTAAACTTGACTTGATTTGAACTTGACTTGAACTTGACTTGAACTTGACTTGAACTTGACTTGAACTTGAATTAAACTTGACTTGAACTTGAGTTCAACTTGACTTAAACTTGAGTTCAACTTGACTTGAACTTGAGTTTAACTTGACTTGAACTTGAGTTCAACTTGACTTGAACTTGAAAAATTGTCTAAGCGAGGTATCCGCACTTGTAATTTATGAATCAAGTTTCTCAAGCAACTTGAGTATTCAAGTACTCGAATTTCCAGTTCATTTCATTGAACTTGAACTTGAATTTATTTTGAAATTAAGTAACCAATTATGAAGTTGAACTTGATTGAACTTGAAAACTCAAGTTAAAATTATAATTTCACTTGAACTTGATGTTTAAGTTTAAAGTTACAAAATTGTCTGTACATGACTTGGCTTGAACTTGATACGCACTTGAACTATTCAAGTTATACTTGAATTTGAACGCAGCTCTGATTTCGACATCCACAAAAACATGAACAATAAACCCCAATAGCTTACATAATATTATAAGGTTCCTTACATTTTCAATTCTGGCAAATTTAGTTTAACATAATAAAAACGTATTGGTTTTTTTTTTGTCATTTTCATTTCATTTTCAGTTCATTTTCTCAATGCAAACGGTAGTCCTAATTTGTCAATTCTGAATTTGCAATTTCATTTTAAAAATATAACCCAAAACATTTGAACTGTTGACTAAATTCGTAGACATATGCACTATTTGTATAAAAAACATTATAACACGCCAGCTAACGTCATGCAATGACAAAAAACCTTTCTATGTTTCTGAATTTTGTCATACAAATATGAACTCTGGCTTAATCCTGAAAGATTTATCGGAATGATTTCGTCCCTGATTGATTCAAAATTTAATGTTGGTTATTTTCTAGAGTCAATAAAATACGGAAGTTAAAATTATCAAAACACAAAAGTAATGTATTTTACAAGCCCTCGTCGGAGTTTGTTACCAAAATATTATTTTTTATTTTTTTATTGACTTTTCACAGCATATGGTAGAAGGTTCCAAGGTGTCATTACTTCTGGTTCTGTGCTAGGATTGAGGAAACACATTTTGTAAACGAATTTCATAACACAATTCAATGAAAGGAAATTATTTAACTGTTTTAAAAAAATTGAAATTATTAAAAGTTTTTTAGGAAATATGGTGAGATTCTACAATGCTTTGAATTCCGTAAATAAAATTAGACGTACTCATTTACAGTTCTGTGAAACTAATACAGTAAATAAAATTTCCACGATTATTGTTATTTGAAAATATAAATATGAATGTTTGTTCAAAATATGAGAGCGTTGGAAAACTTCTACTTACAGTGAATTACATGGACACTGACTTAACAGGATATCAGTTAGAACTTACCTATGGTTCAGCTGAAACCAATGCTCCAACCACAATTTTTTCCCAAACAGCTCAAGTGGCCACATTCAAGCCGGATAAGTAAGCTCATGAATAATAACAACTTATTGTAGATGTGGAGGTTGTTTTTCCTCAGATATTATATTAGTTAATTCACTGAGCACTCGTTTACTCTCCGGTGTTATCAAAGCTCATATTTTTGCCAACAATCAAAATGTATAAAATCTTTGGGTTTCATTCAAATTTTTACTATTTTGTAAAATACCTGGAAGTATCAATTACGGAGTATTCTTGCAAAAGAGTCTGAGTCTTGCAATTTGAATTCATTACTTTTTCCGATTTGTCTTTTCAATTCATCCGTTACTTTGTTTAAAGTTGCTGAAAACATCAAGTGACTGAATTGACCTCAAACCAGAGGTTTCAAAATTCGCGTTTTACAGTTTTCGTGATCCCAATTCCGAATCAGCTCCTTTCCGGTGTAATTTAGTCACTCTCAGTTTGTTGTTTACAATCCTCGATCGACCAAACAACGTAAAAGAAATCTGATTTGATTTGAAAGATGAAGGAAAAGTGATGAAAAATATGAATTCGTGTAGAACGTACGAGTTATTTGGGATTTTTATTTTCCCCGAAATTCTGCATTTAAACATTTTTCTCTTTAATTATTAAAATCATTCCCGTTTGGTGATGTTCTGAATTTTGATAATTGGGGAACTAGCTGTGTAATTTAAAAGTTGTGGACGCATATAATTAATTATGTAACTTGATTTCCATTCAATATTACAAAGTGTCGGCGACGTTACTGGAACGATGATGTACCGCATTGGTGGAACCAATTCCTTCCTGCACGTGCATTTTCGTGTTTGGGAGAACAAACCCCGAACGTTCGCAGTCGCGTTCTTGTCGAAAGGTGCTCCCGATTTGACTATAGGATGGGATAGATGCACACATTCTTTAAGACCCACTGAACCCATTGAAAAGTATCGATGTGAAACAAATGTTCGTGACAGAAGAGAATTCTGACTTATTTGGAAATAATTATTACTTTTTTCACTAAACATTATATTTTATTTGCTACAATTTAATTTTGCAAACTGGCGCATTCTTTCAAATCACAAATTTTTAATTGAATTTATGCTTTTATTTCCAGCTCCCTTATGACACAACGAAGAGTTTGCTAATTCACGAAGAAAATGTTTACGTAAAGGCAACACTCACTCCAAAACGGACAACAAGTACTCTGATAATATATTATTATTATTATTATGACTAGTATATTTGCCTGACGAAGAGTAAAAGCTCGAAACGTTGCTGCGAATAAAATATAAGCCTTGTGTTAAAAAGTGAACTTCTACCCTTATTTAATATATTATATATATTTCACTTCGCGTCTTTAACTAATTAAAACTCTGATAATTGAGGTTTTTAAATTCCCACTCTGAAGATATTCTGATTCCGATTTCCAACTTTAACCTCAATTGTCTCCTTGGGTTAAAGAGATGTCAATAATTTGAAAATTTAAATTACTATTATCTTTATTCTGTGCTTTGGTTGAATCGTTGTAAATCTAAAATTCCAGGGATTTTTCCGCAACAGAACATTTAAAATACTCCACGTTCAATATTACAAAATACGTAATCAAATCTTCATTTTCTCCAAGCTTTCGGTACCATTCGCATACTTTCATGAGACAATTAAACATCATTTTTTCATGTCGCACCAACCATGGCGCGCTTTATCAACGCTAGTGTCAACAATTCTCAATGCAGAGACCTCACGGACAACTCTTTGGAAAGCCCAAAATGTTCCCACCAATGGGCGTTGATGCAGTGATTTCATCTTAAATGTCATTTCCTTTATACTGCCATCAATAAATCGTCCCTGGACTTACAATTACATTGTGTATAGTTGAAAAATACAGGGGATCTCCAAATATTTGCATGTATTTTGATATCCCTAGTGAACCACTGTAAGCACCAGGGACGGGTTATCGGAAAAATACGAATTTAAATTCGGATTCGATTTAATTTCGGCCCTCGACTACGTGAGAATAAATATATAAATATGCAACTTAACAAGCATTTTTAGCATTTTTATTTTTTCCGCGAAATTTAAAAACGAAGCTTTCTTTTTGGGATTGAACATTTTCTCCGTTATATTTTTTTTAAATGTTAATCCGGTTTCCACCGGAAACGAGGGCGAAGTGTCCCAAACCAAGTTTGCAAACATGCTAATATTGTGTTATAACGAATATTAATGAGCCTTTACGCATTTTTAGCAATTTTAGTTTTGTTCGTGAAATTTGAAAATGAAGTTTCCTTTTGAAGTTCCTTTAGCTTTGGAAAATTTAAGTTGAACACTTTTGCTATTTAAAATTTAAATTTTCTGCGCTTTTTCCCGCGCAAATCAGGGCGAGATGTCCCAATCTTTTGGACTCACTGGGTCATTGGGCCAGGTTCCTAAACTCCCACAAAATTTCATTCCGATCCCGAGTATGCATGTGGCGAATGTTACTGGTCAGTAAATTATCGTTTTGCATGTGAAAACATCAGGGTTCCAATGTAATTCTGCGCATTGTGGGAACGCCTCATGAAAAATCAATTCAATGTAACAAGCAAGTCATTATTTGTGACACTAAAAACGCGTGCATACGTATGTAATAACGTACTAGATAGGGTTTAATACGTTGCTGGTTTTGATACTAAAATTGACTGATTTGCTTATGCATAATTTCAAGGCCCACATTGCTTCGATGGCACCCTGTATATCAAAATATGTGTCAGACACCATTAAAGACGTTATGGTCGGCTGTTAATTATTAAAAGAATTTCATCTCTGCTAACAATAAGCGATTTTATGTTATCGGAACGATTGCTGGCTGTGAGGACAGATTTTCAGGATTTGCTCAAACTGGTCGGAACTGATACATTTGTCTCGGCGGAAGACAAACAACACAACTTTAAACAAACTGTTTGAAAAATTCGTACACAATTCCTGGGCAGGAATACAAATCTTTGTTACTTTTTCCAGTACCGTATGTGCTATTCCTGTATGTTTGTTTATAAAAACCGGGAAGGATTCTGACGCTGTAATTCCTCTGCTGCATTTGGTATTCAATTCACTCTTCATTACGTTAAAGCGTTGATGGAATGAAGACATGATTGCACTCTTGCAGCAGGTAGGAGCTACTGTTTGAGCTAAAATCCAAGGCTGCAGAGCAAGCCTGTCTTCCTTGGAATTTAAGACTTACTTTTTTCCCCGAAAGATCGGAAAAGGGATTGCTGTAGCTCGTAAAGAGCAAACAATATTTGTAATTTTCAATGCGGGTAAGTTTCTGTAAACGTTATTCGACTACCCAACGAGTCTTTTCAGTTTTTTGGGGGAAATATTTCACCCGGAAGGATACTTGTATTATTATTCATAACTGAATTTTATTAAGTACAAAAAATAAAAACTGTATTTTTTTATCACTTTGGCTAATGTGCTGCAAATTCGTGTCAACTGAGTATCTCTACCGAGATATTTGCATTTTTCAAGCTAATCCTGAAGATAAAGAGGTAGAAGATGGAGTGGACAAACGTTGAGGAGGCTTTTCCAAAATTTTTGAGGAGCCGGAATTTCTGAAGCTAAGTTCATTTGCTCTTTCATTTCTGCATTTGTGGATTTTTAGTCTTTGGAAATTTATAAAATGTCCCGGAATTCCTTAATTTACAAAATGGTAGCACTGCTTAATGGCTGGGGCTTTTGAGGTCCGAACTGAAACATTAAGTCCTGGACCAGTCTACTTCAAACGTTTGGACCATTTAAAATACTTTGTTCAGAACTACAGTCGACTCTCTTTATAACGACATCAATAAATTTCACAAAATGTGACGTTATAAGGGAACGACGTTATAGAGGTATATAAAATAAATAACGTTTAAATTGCAAATTTTTCGTTTTTAGTTAAATTGGACTCATGTCTCGTTTCATTGCAGACATATTGTACATACTATATGTGTCTATGCAGAATGAGAATAAAAATAGTTAATATTAATTAATAAATAATCATATTTTTCAAAGTTTGCCAAGCCACAAACACCGTTAACAACAAAGGTCAGGATTGAATAATGTATTATCTGAATCTCAATAAGACACGTGTGAGACCATTTACAAAATTTTTCAAACAGTGAAAAATGGAATTCCGTTAAAACTATGAATATCAGTTCTTTACTGGATGCGAAAATAAATCTAAAAGCTTGGAAATGTGGATTTTCCTGGATGGGACTTAGTCAATGTCGTTAATCACGCTTGCACATATAAATATGAACAATAATACGTTCCTTCCATTCTTTTATAACGTCGCTTTATAATAAGCCAAAGCAATTACAGTGAAATTGAATCGTAAAAAAACTTTAAAATGACAGTTCCAGTATGTTATTTAGCTAGGTTTGACGCTTTGTAACGTCAACATGACGTTATAAGGGTACGTTTTTCACCTTACGGCTACAAAAAGAGCGACTTTATAAAGGAACTGACGTTATAACGAGTGACGCAATAAAGGTAGAAATTATCATATAAGGAAGCTTGGGAGGAACCCAGGATGACTTTATAGGGAGAGTGACTTTATAGGGAGAGACGCTATAAGTAGAGTCGACTGTAATTACCGATGTAGTATGTGGAACACAAATTTAAAACAAAATGTTAAAAACCTAGGGGTTCTCTCCATGATCTTTGAAGTGCCGATGCTTTTTGAAAGGATACCTAAGACGTAAAAAAAGCAAAAAAAATGTGTTTATTTTGTTCTCTTTTCTCTTACAGTAATACTTGAATAGAAAACACCAATGAGTTTATGCTGGTTGGTAGAAAATTGGTTCGCATAATTCGTTGTAAATATTTGATCCAGATGGTCTTACTTGGTCTGTGTTCTAGGTGCAACAAACACTCCAAAGTATGCGCCTTATTCAAAGAAATTTCAAAATGAGCAATTCGAAAGACCCTTCGTTTTGCAATCTTACCAGGCCAGAAATTTCTTCCATTTAAGCAGGCATTCTCAAACATGACAACTGTTGCGTAGCTCTTTCAAAAACAAACAAACGGTTTCCAAAAACAAGTATCAAAAAGATTGATCAAATACTTTACACGAGATTGACAAACTTGTTTCGTAAAATTTATAAGCTTGCATTAACTTTGTTTTCGGGCTGCCCAAGTCAAAATGACCTTTTTCTAAATAAGTAAGTAAATCACGAAAAAAATTCCGGCGGAAATATATGCCGGAGTATCCGAGAATCATATATTTACATAATTAACATAAACATACATACATAGAAGTTACTCCTTGAAGTGAGCTGAAAAGATAAAAGATAGGAGTTTTTATGTAGAAGTTTGGCCCATTACGTGTTCGTACTAAAATTACAATTAATGTAATTATAAAAACTAGTCTAAACTTTCATTTGCCAATGGAAACATTGAAGTAAAAATAAATGAGCAAAGTTATAATTTAAATTAGCATTCGCCAATTGAAAAATCAAAGTTAGAATAAATGAACAGCATTATTAAAACTAAACCTGTGAATCATGATTACAATATTTCCCCAGCGTTATTCCACCATTCATTTTAATGCCAACATTTTAAAATGCAAATAATTTCATACGTGGGAGTTAAGAAACGCCAAAGTAACTTCTGCCAAAATTGTTTTGCAACTACAACAATCTATCATTAGTATTGTCCTATTGAGACAAATGTATCCAGCACCTTTTGACTAGTCGGATTTTGTTACTTATTTACATCTTTGGAAATTTTTAAATGTGAATTTCAGTTGAAAAAAATAAATCCCCGTTTGTGCACTCTTTTATATTTCCAGTTTTTATTCACATCTTGGGACAATTGTTTCCCACTAAGCACTGTATATGAATTATTTATGCACTAAGCTAACATTTTTACTTTAATTTTCGGACGACGGTGTCATTTCAGATTGTATTTTTGAAAGAATTATAGCTTTTAAAACCTCGGGCGGATCTTTTGGTGTCGCTGCAGTGAGAGTGTCATTATGTGGTGAGTAATTACTTTTAAATAGAAGTGGACCCTGAATCATTCAATAATAAGACGTCTAAACCCACAACCTTACTAACAGCAACGTACCCTTTAAAGTTCCTCTTCCCAAATTTTGAGTACAAAAAAATTTGTCGCAACCAAAACGAAGCAAGTCTGTCATGTACTGACATTTATTATTTTGTGTTTACAATTAGTCATTTTATAACTCAGTTAAGGTAATCTCCTCCAATGAGATTCGGCAAGTATTTTAAAGTAAATTTAGGTAGCTTTATTTTAGTATTTGTCCTATATCTAAATTGCAATGGTTCAGTATCTATACAACCGGATGATCTTCGTTACAAAAGTAAGTGCATCTCTAGTGCACTCCCATGCTTAAATATTACATCATCAGATGACTTTCGCAGGACAATAAAACAGGTCAACAGACGGTTTCCCTATGACGCGGATTCTGAAGCATGTCAAATTTAATGCAAACCTATGACCTTGAAGTCGAAAACTCTCATCATGCTCTTATCACAAACAGAGCTGCGTTCAAGTAAGTTAATTTTATTGAACTTGAACTTGAGAATAACTTGACGTTCAAGTTGGACACGTCACCTGAACGCGAACTTGAACTTGTATCTGAACTTGACTGTTCAAGTATTTTTTTGTACATGAAAGCTGTAAACATTACTACTACAATTTAAAATTGCTAAGGGGTGATGGGTATAATTAGGGGCCAAAGTGGCCGGGTTAGCTGAATGAAAACTGAAAAATGCAGACAAAAGGATCATTAGATGAAGGACTACAGCACAGGATCTACTAAATTATTTCCCAGATTTTTTGAGCAATACCGGATGTGTACAACGTACAAACTTCTTCTTACTAATGCGTGCAGGACAAATATATGAGTACACGTGCTTGCCTTGTAAACACTCGAAAAAATTTCAAGCTACCCCAGCAGCCATTGTACAAATTTTCAGCTCCTGAATCGGATCCAATGATAATTGAATGGAAACATAATATAATTTACATAATTTAAAATTTTTTATATAATTTAAAAGGTGTTATTGAAAGCGAGACTTTCATGTACTCACGTTAATGACTTTGTAACATATCTGTTGACGCCCTGGTTATTATAACTGCTTCCAGCGGAATTCGGTCCATTTAAAATAAATATCATCCTCCTCCTATTCAATGTTATAAATTGATGCACGCATGATGTTCTTTAGAACAGTAGGTATGTACAGCTTAGTGTTTCTGAACGGTACGAAAACATGGACTCGACCTGACTCGTTTTCCCGAACCGAAAAAAATCCCAATTCTGTTCCCAAAACCGGAACCAATATTTTCGAGTCCGGGACATTTTTGGCTTCCCGGGACCGATCCGGAAAATAAAAGCGGTTCCCGAACCGGTTCCGGTTCCTTTCCGAACAGACAGAAAATGTATATGATTCATTTTTATGGAAGCCAAAATTGTGTCGCCTTTTCAAATGATAGTTGCCAAATGCAAGTTTCGCGTTTTCATCCAAAACTGCAGCTTTAACAATCCATTCCCGAAAACTTTCGGTTTTGATTTTTGTACCCGACACCGGACCG
This sequence comes from Allacma fusca, assembly GCA_947179485.1. Lineage (NCBI taxonomy): Eukaryota > Metazoa > Arthropoda > Collembola > Symphypleona > Sminthuridae > Allacma > Allacma fusca. The sequence continues at coordinate 72,350,884 of OX359245.1, forward strand.
AAATTTGACGGTTCATAAACCGATGACCCGAAACCGGACCGAAATGTAACGGTTCTTTAAAACGTTGACCCAAAACCGGACCGGAACCGAAACCGAACCGGAACCTCGGGGATTCCTGATACCGAACAGAAACACTAGTACAGCTCTAGTGTAGTTACAACCATTTGCTCTGCACTGCTTTCTTAGACTTCCGCAACGCAATAAAAAAGATCAGAGGTTACAGATATTTGAATTACGTGTCGTTCAAATTCTAGGAAATTCATAATGTTGGGATGTGCACACGTGCTGTTACTATCACGAAAATCCTGCCTACGTTCTTATAAAAAACTCGCAGGAGAAGTCATTATCTCAAGATGGATCATCTACATGAAGAAAGTAGGTACAGATACTATACATCTGGCACATTTACTTCAATTTTGTATTCTCAGAAACTATGACGATTGCAGCGAGATCAAACGGGTCAAATACTGCAGTTCCTTAGCCAGTTTAGTGACGCTCATTTTTATTGGAATTGGACATTGATTGTATGCGATCACAGTATTCCACGCAAAGAATTACTTTAGTAACATAAATTACTGCAGGCCTGAAAGCTCTCTGGACTAAACATTCAACTCACTTCTTCACTCTCATTCACAGTCACGGTCTGAAAAGATCAAAATCTATTTTCCCTTAAGTTTGAGCATTTAAATTTCCATTTAATTTATTATTTAGCAAGCAGATTGGCTGGAAAATAAGTCTTTAAAATAAATATTGCCACTATGAAGCCCTCCTTAGGGGAAATGCTCGTTTTTGGGCTTCTTCTTGCAGTTCTTCAATACGCTTGTGCTAATTCTGGAAATGGACCAATCGTTGAAGGTGAAACTACAGGCAGTCCTGAGGATTACGAAGGTATTTATACATTTACTCAAAACTAAAATATTACTCAAATAAGGAGAGCGCAGCAATTTATTATAATGATATATACTATTGACGAAAATAAATATCTCCCACGTGTCTTCTATACGTGTTTACATACGCTCAGGGTATACCCATTGTATGTACGTTCAAATAAAAAGATTTGGTTATTCTACATGTTTTAAAATTTGCATTATATGAGTTGAGTTTATGTATAAATATTTGAAGTTAAATTATTCTGCGGAAACGTTTTTGCATGCGCCGTCATAATGTGTTCATGATGACCTTTTTCATTAGCAACACTCTATCTCACAAAAGAGAATGAGTCATAAAATAATACTGCAGATTCCCCCATGTTAGTAGGAAATTTAGCTGCAGATTTTCTGAAGCTTATTTCATTCACCTTTGCTAATACTGTATTTGAGATCACAGGGGTCAGTTGCCGGATGCAACGTCGGTTTTCTTATAATTCTGATTTATTAGCCTTTACCGTAAGCAAAATCGTTTTAGGAAAATCGCCTGACACTTATCCGTAGAAACGTTTAATGGATTTTCGGCAGAAATATTAAAGGTCGTGAGAATTGTGGAAATGACCAGACAGACACTGAGCCGCGGTTGGATAAATTAAGCTTGAGGAGAGCATTTCGAAGTATTGCAAAGGAGAGGAAATTTGTTTTCATTTAATCAGGAAAATCTCGTCAATGTTAAAACATTTTTACTCGCTGGGGTTCCTGCAAATTACATTGGGATTTATTTGTTTAAAATTAGCCTACTGAACAAAAGTTCAGCCCACATCATCCACGAGAATGTGAGAATATTCTTTCCGGATTTTGCATGGCAAGAATTTAAATTTTTTACCACGTTAGTTTGTTGTTGCCATAAATTGTCATGATATATCTGCATAAGCGGTTACTGGAATCAAATCAGTCTCCATAAATTGTCACACAAACATATTGGTTTGAAGTATTTTTATCACCACCCAGTCATTCATGATGAACTGACAACTTAAGAAATTCCTCCGCCACTGCATTTTATACTTTTTTTTGTTTTTACTAACTTTCCCATTGACTTCTGAGCTTCAATTTGTTGATTTGATTATTTGTTTCAATTTACCGATTGATGTTAAAAACATTGTCACGAAATGGTATAAAATTGTATACAACGTTTTGATTATTGTTCCAGAAACTGAGGAGCCGTTTTTCACACAACTACAAGATAATTACCGCGACGGCTTCGTCCAAATCCTGGATTTTTTAAGTCAACCAATTTAGCGCTTGCAAACATTAACGAAAAAATCGATCGTATGGAAGTAAGTAATGCATTGGGTAGTTTAAAATGACCAATTAACTTAGAGTAGCTCATACACATTTCCCTTTACCCCACCTATACGCCGAATATCGTAGTTTAGAATCTCTTATATAAATTCCATATCGTTCATTGCACTTGGATAAAATGAGAAAACGCAACTATTTTATGATTTGCTTTTACTACTCTGGGATACTTAAAAGCATGCAATATGAGCCATCTTGTAAGCACAAGTTGTCGTCGAGAATGCTCAATAATGCTTCTGGCATTGATGGTACATATATTGAACCAGAGGCTAAAATTACGACTGGAGTTACTGAAGCGTTAGAGTTACAGAAAACTCCAGATGTTCCTAAGCAACTCAAAACCTTACACGAAGTTACCAGGGAAGGTAAGAAGAAACTAATGGAGGAGAAGTTGCAGCAGCCAATCGGGAAGGGAGATGAAAATGGCCGAGCGAGTGATCAGCCAATCAGCGTCGAGAGGACAGAAAATGGGGTGAGGAAAAAGGACTGGCATGGCGGATCTGAGATGGAAGTTTCCAAGTCATCCAAGGAGGAAAGAAGTGTCCGAGAAGGGCTCCGAAGGAAAAAGAAAACGTGACAAGTTTTTTCTGTGTTTTTTCCAGTTTATAGCAAATTCGAAGATTTGAATTTGTATACTTTCCAATTAATTTTATAACAATCAGTGTTATTATTAGTACACATTTAATTGCAATCAATTATAAATAGGCTCAAGTAAAATAACCATTTTTTGTGATGTGACAGTTATTAATTATTGTTTGAAACTATTTTGACCAGTTACAGGAAATTCAGGAAATAAATCTCCATTTAAAAATCTATGGAAGTATGTAACTCTGTGGTCCGGAATAAATAAATATTCTCATGTTGTTGAAAATGCTCTGTATTTTTAAGTTTGATTTTACGAGAGCTATCGAAGGCAAGGTCGTGTCGTACCTTGAAAACTCAACGACATAAGTGGTCCTTCGAGCCGGATCGAGTGAATTCCTGAAATTTCCTGAATTTAGTGACATTTCGGGCAAAATTTGTGAAATTTGGACTAAGTTAGAGTGACTTTAAAATTCTACGCAAAAGATTCCAAGAAAACTGTCATGGCGGACATTGGTGAAGAAGCTCAGGGCGCAAGTGCAGATACTGCTTCAATGGGAAGTAGGAGGAGTGGACGTGTAAATAAAGGAGTGCCCCCGGAACGAATAGGAATGGTTAGGTACTGGCACACAAGGGGAAAAGGAAATGTGAAGCAGCCATTAGAGCCCATCGCTTCCACACCTAACCCAGATGTCGACAATGATTCCATTACGAAATTGGGGATGTCATTATCAGGATTACATGTCTCAGGTCAGTCTGCAAACGCATCAGCTGCATCATCCAAAGTGTCATCGACATTCACTGTCAGACGCCAGAAGTTAGAAATAAGTATTGAAGAAAAGCGTAAGACGAACGAGTTAGAAATTGCTCGAAGAAGGTTAGAACAGCAAGAAGCAGATTAGGCTGCTGCAAAAGCCTATGTAGATCAACAGAAGGAGTTGATTAGGATGGAAAGTGAGCTCAAACAGCTCGAAATCGATGAAGCCGTAAATCTAGAGCAGCATCTGATTGAAGAAGATTTTCTAGATCCAATTCCAACGAAGTTTACTGAACATAGGGACTTCCAAGACGATGGACAGGAAGATCAATTCGGGAATCTTCTCAAAAATAATTTCCCAGGAGGTAAACCTGGCGGAATTGATGTCATGTCAATGGTGCGAACCATGGAGGAGAAGACGATGTCTGCTGCAAAGGACGAAAATCGAAGACATGGCGACAAAGTGAGCGGCTATGATTCGGAAGGTCGCGAGGATGATGGAAATGGTAACAAGACTGGAAGAGTGTCAATCGAAACATTACGGACTACCGAACAAGGAAATTCCTTCCAACAAGCTGGCCTAGGGGGTGGACTGTCCCAACTCCGAACTGCTGATTCCCGCCACGTGGATTCCAGGCAGGGGGAGTTCCCACAAGGGGTAAAACATGACAGTTCGAACCGAACCTGGTTTGATTGGAGAGGAAAGAAGTCCGAAGGAACCGGTGACACATTTCTCAACAAACAACCATTTCCGAATCAAAATGACCAAGACCAGCAGCAGATGTTTCCGTTTTAAACTTCTGGAAAGGTTTCGTCACTGAAGACAGAAGACTGGGCTCTAAGGAAGAAAAATATTCCAGATATTTCAGAGGAGAGGAAGTTCGCTTCATTGGAGGATTACTGGCGTCAAACTCAACTTGTCGGTGCCAAGGAGAACAAGCCTAAACTTTTGCAATCTCCTATGAACACCGCAGAGGCACGAAAGTTAAGAGGGGTAGATTTAGGAGAGACTTCCCGAAATCCGCAGACTGATCTTGCAATTAATTTTGGAATCAAGGGAAACATCAAGGCTCCTCAGACCCGTCAGCAGCAATTTTCTGAAAAGCAACCAGAAGACCCGCAAATGAATCCCAGGTACGAGTGGAAAACTGATCGACCGAATATTCCATTGAAATACCAATCGTCGGCAGATCCAGCCAATTGTGGAGCGGCTTCAATGGAACAGGTAGCCCAGAGCTTGAAGACCATAAAGGAAATGTTCGCGGAACAATATGATCAAAGAGTAAGGGATGACTATGAACGATCTCGTATTGCTCCTCCAGATGATACTAAAATCTTCATGACTAGGCAAACTATGATGAGAGACCTGCCAATATTTTCTGGAGAGCCGGAGGAGTGGGCTGCCTTCATAGCGACTTATGAACGCACTACAAAATCATGTAAGTTCTCCAATGAGGAGAACTTGGCGAGACTTCAAAAATGTTTAAAGGGTTCTGCCAAAGAAGCCACAAGTTCGCTGATGGTTACTCCATTGAATGTCTCGGCCATCATTGAAACCCTCCGCTCCAGATTTGGTAAGCCGAGAATTATTATTGCAAGATTAATTGATCGAGCTCGAAATGCATCATCCGTCAAAGAGGGGAAGTACGAATCCTGGACAAACTTCCACGATGTGGTGCGATCACTTGTGACTTCGATGACCAATCTCGATTGTCGCGGACATATGAACAATCCTATGCTGATAGATGAACTTGTGGCCAAGCTTCCAGATTCAGCAAAAATGAAATGGGCCGAGTCAATAGACAATCTTGAGTCTGATCCGTCCCTGGAAGATTTCCGGTGGTTCATTGAGCGACAGACGCAAATAATGAGTAACATCGTGACTTAGGTCAAAGCTTCAGAATCTAAATTTCAAAAAGATTCAAAAGGCAAGGATCAACAAAGAACAACGAAGAAGGTCACCGAGACGCTTCTAAATGTTGAAGAAAATTTGAATACTGCAGGAAAGTCGGAGTCAACGAAATCTCCGCGGAAGAGGATTTGTACATACTGTGAGTGCGAAGGTCACTGGGGTTTTAAGTGTCCAGTTTTCGAACAAGATCCCATCAACACCAAATGGTCTGTAATTAAGCAGAAAAAATTATGTTGTGGTTGCTTACGTCCGGGACATTCAGTCAAAGAATGTAAAACTAAGCGTAAGTGTACCAACGAGGGGTGCAAATTTAATCACCATCCATACCTTCACTGCGATACGAGGACAACCGAGAATTTTGAAAGTTCAAGTCCAGCAAAGTCATTGGAAAAGGAGCAAGTATCAAATATTCTGACTGGGAAAGAGAAGCCTAGGGTACTTCTTCGAATTGCACCAGTTCTGATCAAAGGGCCTAAAACTGAGTCTGTGGTCTACGCACTTTTTGACGAAGCTTCAACTTGTACCTTAGTTGACCAATCTCTTGCAGATAAGTTTGGACTTCGAGGAATGCTGGATCCTTTACACATGCGGTTTGCGCGTGGTCTAGAGGCTGATGATGACTCTTCAGAACGAATTAAATTCTCCATAGCTGACCCCAAGACCAAAGAATTCTTTCCCATTGAGGGTGCTCGCACTATTAAAAGATTGAATTTGCAATCCCAGTCACTAGATGTCCCGCTGATACGCAAGACTTGGAGATATCTTCTGGACAAAGGTGTTCATTCCTATGCTAATGTCAGTCCGCAGATAATTATTGGACATGACAATTATTCCCTGATAGTACCTAGGCAAATTATTGATGGTCCACCAAACGCTCCTGTAATGACCCAAACTAAACTGGGTAGGTTAGTACATGGTCCCATGTCACAATATAAACAAAAGGTGGTAAAAGAACAAACTAATCTTGTCAATGACTCAGACCCAGCCGGAGATTTGCGCAAATTGATGGAGCATTATTTTTCAATTGAGTCATTGGGAATTAAATTATCTCCTATCCGTCCATCTCAGGAAGATGAGAGAGCCCTTGGAATTTTAAATCGTACTACCAAGAGAATAGGGAAGCACTTCCAAACTGGGTTGTTGTGGAAAGAAGATGGTTTGGAATTACCGGAGAGCAAAATGGCGGCTGAGAGGAGACTTCGATCGATAGAGAAGCGAATGGACAGAGATCCTAAATTCGCTAAAGAATATTGTTTAAAAATGGAACATTTTTTACAACAGGGTTATGCACGAGCTACTACGTCTGAGGAATTAGCTACTGGAGGAAATAGGTTATGGTTTCTTCCACATTTCGCTGTTGTTTCACCTCGGAAGCCGGACAAAATGAGACTTGTGTTTGACTGTGCGGCAAAAAGTCATGGAGTTTCTTTAAACGATGCCCTTATTACAGGACCGGATTACCTCACGTCTCTCCCGAAGAATTTATTTAATTTTCGTAGTCGGCCTTTTGCTCTCACTGGGGATATTAAGGAAATGTATCCTCAAATTAAGATTATTCCAGAGGATCAATTTTCCCAATGCTTCCTGTGGCGCGGTATGGAGAGAGAAATTAGCCCAAAACATTTCTTGATGACGAGCATGATGTTTGGCACTAAATCTTCTCCAAGTTCGGCACTGTTTGTAAAAAATCAAAATGCCCAAGATTTTTCTGATCAATATCCAGAAGCTGCTGATGCAATAGTTAATAACCACTACATGGATAATTATCTCGATAGTTTCCAGACCGAAGAAGAAGCCATGAGACGTTATGAAGAGGTATTCAAAATACATTCTTACGGAGGATTTCACATGTGTGGTTGGAGTACCAACTCCAAGGAGCTGTTGAGCCAAATTCCTCAGGAATTGACAACGGTCGATAAGAAGGAGTGGACCATTGAAGCTGAAATTCCTACAGAAAGAATTTTAGGGATGGTTTGGAATCCTAACTCTGACAAATTCACGTATGATTTAAATTTCTACAAAGTACGACCCGGGATTTTGGATCAGATATGGGTCCCGACAAAACGGGATGTGTCAAAAGTCGTCATGGCTATTTATGATCCATTGGGGCTTGTAAGTCACTTAACGGTAGCAGGAAAAATTCTTCTGCAAGACGTCTGGAAACAGAAGACTGATTGGGACGATGAGATTGATGAGAGTCTGAAGAATCAATGGACAGAATTTATCAAAAGTCTCGAACTGATTTCAAAAATTGAAATTCCCAGATGTTACCTATCCGAAAATGGGTCTGTCCACAGCATCCAGCTTCACGTGTTTAGTGACGCAAGTTCAAAGTCATTTGCAACGGTAGCATATTTTCTGGTTGACTATGGAACTATAAAAGACACAGTACTAATTATGGCCAAGAGCAGAGTGGTACCACTAAAGCCGACCACATTGACTATTCCCAGGTTGGAACTGGAAGCTGCGGTATTATCTACCCGAATTGCTCAGACAATCACAGAAAGTCACAGTCAGGAAATTAAACAAACTGTGTTCTGGACAGACTCACAAGTTGTTTTAAAATGGATACGTTCAGATGCGTCAAAACATCAAGTTTATATTTCCAACCGAATCGGACAGATTCAAGAACGATCTTCAGCTGAACAATTGAGATACGTACCTTCTAAGAAAAATCCAGCTGATATTGCTACCAGGGTCAAATCCGATGTCGATTCTAAGGCGTGGATGTTTGGTCCTGAATTTTTAAAATTTCCGGAGGAAGAGTGGCCACAGGAAACTTCCGTAAGCATTTCTCCTGAAATTTTGGAGTTGAAGAAATGCGAATTGGTTAATTTTCAAACCGAGGAAGCTCCCGCGGAATATTTTGACGGGTTTTCCTCTTACCGCCGAATGCTAAAGGTTACTGCTATCATTCTTCGGGTAAAGATTTGGAAGCGCGGAGTTTCCCTGGGATTGATAACTGCAAAGGAAATCAAGCAAGCCAAAGTGAAGTTGGAGAAGTTGTCGCAGATTGAGTCTTTTCCAGAATACTTCAAAAGGCCTCTGAAACCAGGTAGACTTACTTCTTTATTTCCATTCGAAGATGAAAACGGACTTCTCCGAGTTAGAGGAAGGATCGGGAAGTCGAAGAGCGCAGGTGTCGCCACCAAGCACCCCGTCATTCTTGACCCAGCCCATCAGTACACTAAACTGCTGATTCAGGATTTGCACGAAAGAGCTTTCCACCAAGGTCAGGAGACGGTTCTAAATAATTTAAGGTTTAATTATTGGGTCATTCGGGGGCGCATGGCAGTTCGGCGGGCATTTAGTAACTGCCAATGGTGCCAGAATTTTAAATCTCGTCCAAATCCTCCAACAATGGCTGCCTTGCCAACTTTCAGGGTCACCAAGCAGAGCCGACCATTTTCCATAACTGGCATTGATTATTTTGGGCCAATGGAAGTCAAAATTGGTCGGAGACATGAAAAGAGGTGGGGAGTGCTTTTCACTTGTTTAACCGTGCGAGCCGTACACTTGCAGTTGGCTTCATCTTTAACCACTGATTCGTGTATTCAAGCCTTGAGACGTTTTATTGCCAGGAGAGGAGCTCCAGACCAAATACTGAGCGACAATGGTACTAATCTGAGGGGAGCTTCCGTAGAATTAGCACAAGGAATCAAAGAGCTTGATCAAAAGAAGATTGCCATCAAGTGTGCTAAACTCGAGATTGAGTGGTCATTTATTCCACCATATTCTCCTCATATGGGGGGAGCCTGGGAGAGGCTCATTGGGTCAATAAAAAGGTCATTAAAAGCAGTTCTACAGGAAAGATGTCCTCCTGAAGAAACGCTGAGAACATTATTTTGTGAAGCGGAGGCCATTATTAATAATCGCCCGTTGACTCATGTGCCCATAGATGTCGCGGATAGTGAAGCTTTAACACCTATGCACTTCTTGGTTGTTAATAGCCTTAAAAGCGAAGAGAAGATTAAATCCCAGGTTCCACCAGGGAAATTTGACGACAGCGACTTGATCCTTACTAAGCAATGGAGGTACGGACAGAGGTTAACGGACTGTTTTTGGAAGAGGTGGGTTCGGGAATATCTGCCAGTACTCAACAGACAGGACAAATGGTTCCGATCGACAAAGCCTATTCAAGTTGGAAACGTTGTCATTATTGCTGATTATAATGCCACTAGGAATCAATGGGAAAGGGCTAGAGTAGTGGAAGTGCATCCTGGAACTGATGGTGTCATCCGAGTAGTTACTGTGAAGACGGCCAGAGGAAGTATTTATAGAAGACCGGTTCATAAGTTGTGCATTCTCGACTTAAATAATGATGGTAAGGGTTACCCCTTACCAGGGGGGAGCATGTCGTCGAGAATGCTGAATAATGCTTCTGGCATTGATGGTACATATATTGAACCAGAGGCTAAAATTACGACTGGAGTTACTGAAGCGTTAGAGTTACAGAAAACTCCAGATGTTCCTAAGCAACTCAAAACCTTACACGAAGTTACCAGGGAAGGTAAGAAGAAACTAATGGAGGAGAAGTTGCAGCAGCCAATCGGGAAGGGAGATGAAAATGGCCGAGCGAGTGATCAGCCAATCAGCGTCGAGAGGACAGAAAATGGGGTGAGGAAAAAGGACTGGCATGGCGGATCTGAGATGGAAGTTTCCAAGTCATCCAAGGAGGAAAGAAGTGTCCGAGAAGGGCTCCGAAGGAAAAAGAAAACGTGACAAGTTTTTTCTGTGTTTTTTCCAGTTTATAGCAAATTCGAAGATTTGAATTTGTATACTTTCCAATTAATTTTATAACAATCAGTGTTATTATTAGTACACATTTAATTGCAATCAATTATAAATAGGCTCAAGTAAAATAACCATTTTTTGTGATGTGACAGTTATTAATTATTGTTTGAAACTATTTTGACCAGTTACAGGAAATTCAGGAAATAAATCTCCATTTAAAAATCTATGGAAGTATGTAACTCTGTGGTCCGGAATAAATAAATATTCTCATGTTGAAAATGCTCTGTATGTTTAAGTTTGATTTTACGAGAGCTATCGAAGGCAAGGTCGTGTCGTACCTTGAAAACTCAACGACACAAGTGTTATTTACAGCACGAAATTCATTAAAAGCTAAAAAAATATTGGAAAACTTGGCTTTAGTGCAAACCGCTTTTCAGGAACAAAACTATTTCGCTCTATCCTTTAAATATAACTACGAAAGTTGTTTATATTTTTAATTTAATTGTTTTGGTATTTCGTATTGCTCAAAATGGTATCAAATGTTTGCGATTTGCTTGAACAAACTAGCATATTTTCTTACACAATTTTCCTGTTTACTTTTTTTGGGGTAAAGCAATTTTTAATATGTGATTTTGAAAAAGCAGACCGAATTTGTTTCCCGAAATTGAGGAAATAATTCCTTGAGTGAACGGGATCTATCTGTCCATTCAGATTTTCGTAGTCAAAATAGCAGTTATTTACTTTCTTACGGTCGGACATGTTGAAGATGAAATATGATATTAAAATTAGTAACCGTAGAAGTGATGCTAGAATTTTACCTTCCCGGCGAATGGAAATTCCTTTAGTGTAGGTATTGCACGCATTATTTTCGTCGTTAACGAGGCGAAATGGTCAAAGTGTGCGAATTTAAATTATTTTACTTTTTCAGCAATGATAGGAGCCATAGTGTAATAAGAAATATTGTTTGCTACAAGAAATTCATGATAAATTAAAAAAATTGAAAAGTTGTCATGCCACAGTAAAAATTATTTTATTGATCCACCTATCATTGTAGATTAACAGAAGTGAGCGAGATGGAGATGTTCGGGCAAAGTTTTTGCAAATTGAAAACACACTTTTACAACCATGGAAACAAATATCGCAACAATTGCAACACATCAGAAGATTTTAAAAGCAAGAACAGCAACAATCGAGGCTCGCTTATTCATTAATGACATAACAACTTTTCAACTTCAAAATATGAATTTGATTTTTGTAAAAACGTTAAAGTACATTGAAGGGTCTCACGCAAGACGTGGCTAACACTTTCATTGACCCAATATATTCAAAGGCAGAAATGTAGGCAGAGTCAAATGAACTCTTGTAGGCAAATATATTAGCCCAAGCAATTGCACAAATAGACAAATAGGAATGCCCCAATAAACAAAATGCATTGGTATTATGTATGATAGGTGAAATGTGTTTAGTTCGTACTATTTGATGCAGCCAATAAAAATGACAAATACGTCAAGTATTTGAAGTTTACCAAAAATTCTTTTCAAACGTAGCTTATTTTAAAACTTAAAACCTTTTTTCAACCTCTTTTTAATGGGCCTTATTATAAATTTAGTATTTTTTCAGTGTGAAATAAAAAAATTTAGTTAGCTTTAATTTAATGCCAGTGTACTTTTGTTTTATTGGTCATTAACTATACATTTAATGAATTTATTTGTTACCTGTTCACTCCAAACTGTTAAAAACGGGAGTAGCCGCAGTGTAAGTCCCACTCAGTAGAAATTTTGCCTTCAATAAACAAAAGAGAGCAACGTTTGCAATATTTTCTTCCAGCATCAAACTAAAAAACAAGGACCGAGATGATGATTGCTTTAAAGGAACTTTCAAAAATCTGAGTTGAAAATATATTTTGCAAGATTTTTATTCGGGAGTTTAAATTCATCCAGTATAAGTAACTTCTGAAAACAGTATTTGCATTATCTGCAGACAGGGTGGCCGCAAAGAAATTCGGGTTCCCATTGAAAACATATTTTTTAATTACGTGTTTTAAAATTTTGTTCTATGCATTATTATAACAATCAGCTAAAACATCGTTGTTAAATATTGTTTTGCATTAAACTGCTTAGAGATTCCTCGAAAAGAGCAAGATGCAGATGTTCAATACAATCTTTTGGCAATGAGATATAAACAATTATATTTTAATTTTTTTCTAGTCGGATAATCTGAAGATAAAAACGAATTTAGCAAATTCTGCATTTCCAGAACTAATTCTTAACATGTTACCTCCACCAGCAAACGGAAATTCTTTTGGTGGAAACACATTTGACCAGATTGCAGCTGTACTTCCGAGGAATTCTGCGGCTGTTAAATTTGGTAAATTAAATTTCATTTTGCCTCTCACGTTAAGTCATCTACGCTTGAAGTTAGGTGCCTGTTCATCGGTACAATTAAAGTCGATTCTAAAATTAACCTCATATAAACATCTTGAATTTTAGACAAAACTGATACACAATGCATTTAATGTTTTTACATCCTCATGAAACAACCGCTTGCTCATGAATTAAAATTGCAATTTTTTGTCTGTATGCTTATGCTTAATTGCAAGATTGGTTCTAGTTTACGAAAATTGCTGCTTACATTTTGGCAAATAATGTGAAGAATTCAATTTTGGAAGAAAAGTTAAAAAACAGTCGGTGTAGGAATTTGGGTTGTCATTTAATTATGTAAAATGTTACTGCTACACAATATTCTCAGTAATAATTTAACTCTGAATATCACAATATTACGAATTGGGGAAAGCAGATGTAAGTTTTTATGCACATATTTTGGATAAGTAATTATTTTTAAGTGTGAAATGCAAAAATAACAATTTGCTTCCCTGTTGGTAGTCTTTACCTATAAAATACGGAAGAGGCTGAGAGGAAGTAGAGAAATGTGGGATTTTTTTCGAATAAATAAAATTTGACAATTTTTGATATTCACATCAAACTATAATTAATTAAGCACCGCTGTTGCTTTAAAATTAAACGTGGATAAGGTTAAAATCTTCCCATAGCAGTTAAATACATTGTGTTTCACATTTTCCTTTACGTTAAAAATATCAGGCTTGAGGCTTTGTTTAGGGTGGCGTTAGCTACCGCCGTCAAAGTAGGATGAATTTTGAGTCATTTTTTGAAATTTTATAATTTTTTCGAAAAACTTAAGGAGCCAATTTCAACCACATAGACAGTAACTATTTACATATTCAATATTCACAAAAAATTTTATTGAAATTTGTAGAAAGAAAATTTAAAATAAATTGAAGTAAATTTTCTAAGCATAGATGAATATTCCCCCAAGTATAACTGAAAATTTTGCATTAAACTACGAATTTCGATGACTACGCGATTTTGAAAAACAAAAATTTTCCATGAGATTTAACATCAGAAATTGGAGAGCAATTTCCCCGCGCTTAGGAATTGTAATTTATAGCAAACATTTCCGGCGCAAACTAGTGTAAGTTGGGGAGATCATGTGACATTGGGCCATGTATTTGTAATCATTCAAAATCTCTTACCGATCCGGAGTGAATAGATGAGTGTTTTCGCGAGAACTAATTAAATTTATCTATGTTAAAAACGCAATTAAAATTTGAACAAATATATAATTATACATGTTAAGTCACATAACACTTTCGGATTACTCAAAGTCGGCCATTTATTCCATTTGAGATTTAGCAGAGTAAATGAATAGTACGTTTAAAATTGACTATTCCATAGACCAGTGCTGCGGACAAGTTGAAGTAATACTTGAGTTTTCAAGTCAAGTTCAAGTTCGGGTCAAGTTCAAGTAGGCCAATTATTTTACTTAAATCTTTCGGGTCAAGTTCAAGTACGTACTCGGCTTGACCATGTCTTTTTAAGACAAGTCAGGTTCAAGTACAAGTAAGGGAAATTTACTCGAACCTCAAGCCAAGTTCAGGGTCAAGTAATGAAACGAAAAAATTTGACCATGAACTTGAGATTTCATGGCCAGTTCAGGTAATTTTAGATTGCGCATGCCATAAAGGACGGAATTTTAAAATTATATTCCAATTTCACGTCATAAATTAAAGGACAAAATTCAAAATCAGAGTCCGTTTTATGAAGGTCTTGTTTACCAGACGTTGTTAATTGTTAGTTGTTGCAGCAGCCTATCCATTAAATGAAAGAATTATCTTGAAAATTCCTATTGTTGCTTAGAATTATTAGTTTCAACTTGTGTAAATAAATTCCAGTATAAAATGAGCTTGGATGGCCCTTTACAAAGAGCGTTTAATAAATAAGTAAGTACTAGTTTATGAAATATTATATTAAGAGTACTGGTAATACTCAAATAGGTATATTAGGTATTTACATGTAATTATATATAAACATTAAATAGATCTTTACACCATGTAAAACTCGTCCGATATACAGTGATAGTCCGTTATCAGGGCTCGGCTTATAAGGAATGTATCGATATCAGTGATGCATTTGTGTGACTCTAACTTTCATTTACACAATGCTTTAGGCATTTTTTATATGGGAAATTCCTTTATAAATTGTTTAGCCAATTATATCGGATTTTTACTGTATTCAACATACACTCAAAGATGTTCTCGAATGGTTTTAAATAAAAAATAGTAGTAAATTGGATTTTCAGTCTGAAGGAAATAATTTGCCGATGCAAGTTCGACAAGTTATTGTGGCCATGTTTTATTTTTTGTGTTACATAACTTGAATTATCAAGTTCAATTCGCGTTCAAGTCATGGTCAAGTCAAGCTCAAGTCGCGTTCAAGTCATGGTCAAGTCAAGTTCAAGTCGCGTTCAAGTCATTGTCAAGTCAAGCTCAAGTCGCGTTCTAGTCTTAGTCAAGTCAAGTTCAAGTCAAGTTTGGAACTTTAACTACTTGATGAAGTTCGGGTCTTACAAAAGTTACTTGATTACTTGAACTTGACAAGTAAAGTAATTACACGAACGCGAGTTATCAAGTTCAGGCTGTTGAAGTTTCATGGTCAAGTTTTGAAATTACCTGACCCGATCGCAGCACTGCCATAGACTAATTTAAACAATTTCGTTGAGACAATGTTGTAAAAGCCGACAAACCTTGACTCTGTAGGAAACCAATCGCACAAATGCCAAACAAAACATTTCCCCTTCCATCCTATGAGAGACAAAAAACATTCATTCACGAAAATTTTTTTTGCACACGACTTAATTAAATTATGAAACTCATTAAGGGAGTACTAAAACGAGTGCAATATTTTGTTAGAATCCATGGAAAAGGCATCCCTTGTCAGTAGACAATAAGAAACAATGAAATTGATTCGAGATCTATACTCTACTTCGCCTTCATCATCATTTCTACCAGAGCTGCGTTCAAGTCAAAGTATTTTGGACGATTTAACTTGAACTTGACTTGAACTTGAATAAATTGCCTAAGCGAGGTAGCCGCACTTGTACTTGATGAATCAAGTTTCTCAAACAACTTGAGAATTCAAGTACTCGAATTTCAAGTTCATTTTATTGAACTTGAACTTGACCATACCTTGACGTTCAAGTTGGGCGCATGACTTGACATGAACTTGATTTTGAACTTGAACTTGAATATTCAAGTATTTTTTTCGTAATTGAATAAAAAATACTATAAATTTCATCCACAACTATTAAAGCTAAAAATTGCCAGGTGGTAATTTGGATCAACTAAACGGCGTGAGAATGATATTCTTTACTTTAATATTTCTAAAAAATTCAAAATTTTTGATCAAATAACTAAGCATTGTAGTCCCATCTAATTTACTATTACGAGTTTAGAAATCATATTATTGGTCTGTTGAAAATACCGATGCAAATGTGTTGAGTGTAACCAGACGTTATATTCATAAATATTTGTTGTCCTTAATTTTACTTAACCAAGGTTTATTTATAAGATAGTTTTTTGTTTATCTGCATGTTTAATAACATAAAAATTATGACTACTTGATGATTTTGCAATCAAGTAATAAATTATTAACTTAAACTTGATTGAACTCGAAAATTCAAGTTAAAATTATAATTTCACTTGAACTTGAAGTTAAAGTTTAAAATTACAAAAATGTCTGTACATGACTTGACTTGAACTTGTTACGCACTTGAACTATTTAAGTTATACTTGAACTTGAACGCAGCTCTGATTTCTACATTTACGAAAACATGAACAATAGACCCCAATAGCTTATATAACATTATAATGGTTCCTAACATTTTTAATTCTAGCAAATTCAGCTCAACATAAAGAAGTATTGTTTTTTTGTTGTCTTAGTTCATTTTCTGAATGCAAACGGTAGTCTTGAATTGTCAATTCTGAATTTTTAATTTCATTTTAAAAATATAACCCAAAACATTTGAACTATTGACCAAATTCGTTAATATATGCACTATTTATATAAAAAACATTATAACACACCAGATAAAGTCATGGAATGACAAAAAACCTTTCTATGAAAAAATGTCATAAAAATATGAACTCTGGTTTAATCCTGAAAGATTTATTGGAATGATTTCATTCCTGATTGATTAAAAATTTAATGTTGGTTATTTTTAAGAGTCATTAAAAAACGGAAAATAAAATTATCAAAGCACAAAAGTGTTGTATTTTTAAAAGCCCTGATCGAAGTTTGTTACCTCCATGTAATTTATTATTTTTGAATTTTTTTAATGACTTTTCACGGCATATGCTAGAAGGGTCCAAGGTGTCGTTACATCTGGTTCTGTGCTAGGCTTCAGGAAACATATATTGTAAACAAATTTCATAACACAATTCAATGAAAGAAAATTATTTAACTGCTTTAAAAAAATTGAAAATATTAAAAGTTTTTTAGGAAATATGGCGAGATTCTACAATACTTTGAATTCCGTAAATAAATTTAGTCGTATTCATCTACAGTTCGGTAGAACTTATACAATAAAGAAAAATTCCACGAATATTGTTATTTGGAAATATTAATATAAATGTTTATTCAAAATATGAGAACGTTGAAAAACTTGTACTTACAGTGAATTACATGGAAACTGACTTAACAGGATATCAGTTACAACTTTTTTATGGTTCAGCTATAACCAATGCTCCGAACACCACTTCTTCCCAAACAGCTCAAGTGGCCACATTCATTCCGGATCGGTAAGGTCATGAAAAATAGCAACTTTTTGTAAATGTCGAGAAGGATTTTTCCTTCAGATATTAAATTAATTAATGCATTGAGCACTCGTTTGCTCTCCAGTTTTATCAAAGCTCATATTTTTGCCAAACATCTGAATGTATAAAATCCTTGTGCTCCATTCAAATTTAGTTAAATTGTTAGTATTTTGTGAAATACCTGAAAGTATCAATTACGAAGTATTCTCGCAAATGAGTCTGAATCTTGCAATTTGTATTCATAACTTTTTCCGATTTGCCTTTTCAATTCATCCGTTTCTTCGTTTAAAGTTGCTGAAAATATCAAGTGACTGAATTGGTCTCAAACCAGAAGTTTAAAATTTCGCGTTTGACCTTTTTCGTGATTCTGATTCCGAATCAGCTCCTTTCCGGTGTGATTTAGTAACTCTCAGTTTGTTGCTTACAATCGTCGATCGACAAAACAACGTAAAAGAAATTTGACTTGACTTGAGTGATGGAGGAAAAGTGATGAAAAATATGAATTCGTGTAGAACCTACCAATTAATTGGGATTTTTATTTTCACCGGAATTCTGCATTTAATCATTTTCCTCATTATTCATTAAAATCATTCCCGTTTGGGGATGTTCTGAATTTTGATAATTCTGAAACTAGTTGTGTAATTTCAATGTTTTGGACGCATATAATTAGTTATGTAACTTGATTTTGATTCAATATAACAAAGACACGGCGACGTTATGGCAACAATGATGTACCGAATTGGTGGAACCAATTCCTTCCTGCACGTGTATTTTCGTGTTTGGGAGAACAAATACCGAACGTTCGCAGTCGCGTTCTTGTCTAAAGGTGCTCCCGATTATGCTATAGGATATGATGGATGCACAGATCCTGAACGACCCACTGAACCCATTGAAAAGTATCGATATGAAGCAAATGTTAGTGACAGATGAGAATTCTGACTTATTTGGAAATATTACTTCCTTCACTAAACATTTTATTTTATTTAATAAAATTTTCCGTAATTTTGCAAACTGGCGCAAACCTTTAAATCCTAAATTTTAATTGAACTTGTGCTTTTATTTCCAGGTCCCTTCCGACACAGCGAAGAGTCTGCTAATTCACGAAGGAAATGTTTACGTGAAGGCGACTTTCACTCAAAAACGGACAACAAGTACTCTGATAATTGAGGTTTTTAAAATCACACTCTGAAGATCTCCTGATTCCAATTTCCAACTTTAAACTCAATTGTCTCCTTGGGTTAATGAGATTTCAATAATTTGAATATTTAAATTACTATTAGCTTTATTCTATGTTTGGGTATGAATCGTTATAAATATAATTTCCGGGGATTTTTCCGTAACAGAACATTTAAAATATTCAATGTTCAATATTACAAAATGCGTAATTAAATCTTCATTTTCTTTAATCTTTCGGTACCATTCGTATACTTACTAAACAAATAAACATCTTTTTTTTCATGTAGTGGAAAATAATGACAGATTACTATTCTTCCACAAACCCCATATTTACGTATATGTATGTACATACATATATTTATGTACTTCTATGTATGCGTGCTGTTTCTACATTTTTGATGCAGAACTACAAATACATCGATTGATGGCATCTGATATAAGTCTTACTCCAATATTCCAATTTCATTTATTATTCGCTTATATTATTTTACAGAATGATCTGCCATGGAAATGTAGGGAAATAGGAATTTTCAGCTTGTTTCCACCTTCTTCAGTTTGGCTCTTAAAACGTCATTTGCACCAACCATTTTATACTTTATCAACGCTCGTGTCAACAATTCTCAATGCAGAGACCCCCGAAAACTCTTTGGAAAACCCATAATAGTTCCCACCAATGGGCGTTAAAACATACAGCAAATATTTGATGTAGTGATTTCATCTTGAATGCCACTTCCTTTATATTGCCAATAATGATTTCTCCCTACACTTACAACTACATTGTGTAGTTACAAAACACAAGGGTTCTCCAAATATTGGCATGTATTTTGATATTTCATCTGTTGTGAAACACTGTAAGTACTCGGTGTAAATAGTCCCTCTTAAATATTTTCCATCAATAATGACCTTGTTAAATCCTAACATTAATTTTTTATTTACAAGGCATACCGAATAGACGCCTCCATGTAATGATTTTTATTGTATATTGTCACCAAAATAGTTCCCATGGCCAATTTTACTCACAGGTAATCCCCACCCTATTCAGGATCGTGGTGAAATTTTGCGGGAGCTTACGTACCTGGCCCATTGTCCCAACGAGAGCAAACGTTTGGGCCATTTTGCCCTGGTTTGCGCGGGAAATCTCGAAGAAATTTTGAATTTTAATTAGTGAGCACCCTGTGCAACTTAAATTTTCCAATGTTAAATCCCACAAGGAAACTTCATTCACAAATTTCGCGAAAAAAATAATAATTTCAAAAAATAAGTAAAAGCTCGTAAACATGCTAAACATATTATATTAGCACATGTTAGCAAACTACACCAATAGGGCAATATTAGTTGAAATGTGTTAATTGATTTTAATTTTATACGGTGTGTTTCATAATATTGGTTCCAGCCAAGCCTATAAAAGAGTGGATGACGGGAATTTTGTGATTACTATTTAAAATCAAATTGTGCAGATTTTCAACAATTTTTTCATTGACTTAGGCCGAGAGTTGCCGTCACATCATCAACAGCTTGATGAAGACACAATTGTTTCCCAGTAGGAATTTTTCCTCAAACAACTTTTGAGTCAAGCTTATAGAAACATTCATTGACTTTCAAAGGAGCTAGTCAGCAGGTCTTTACGTTGCGAATTGTGGTCATGACCCGTTAGAACAGGCGACCAGATTGGGGAAATTCATCTTCACGGGCAAAGACGTCTCCTGAATAAGTCATCTGAACACCCATAAAATTGTTTCTTATAAACGACGTTAAAAATTACTTGAAACAAATCCAGAAATTTGACTGAATAATCGAATCCTTTGAAAACGAAATTTTATTTTTAGATAACAACGTAACAATGATTTGAATCTTGATGTTACGAGAGGAATTAGGATAAAAAGGGTCTTAAATTTTTCCAAAATTGGAAACCCGTTCCGTTGAATATTTTTTAGTATTTTTTAGAATTTGTATATTTTTCGGCCCTCGACTGCGTGAGAGTAAATAAATATGCAACTTAACACGCATTTTTAGCATTTTTATTTTTATTTTGAAAACGAAGATTTCTTATGGGATTGAACATTTTTTTCGTTATATTTTTTTAAAAATGTTTATCCGGTTTCCACCGGAAACAAGGGCGCGGTGACCCAAACCAAGTTTTTAAACATGCTAATATTGTGTTATAAGAGATGCAAATGAGCTTTTACGCATTTGTAGCAATTTTATTTTTGTTCGTGGAATTTGAAAATGAAGTTTCCTTTTGAAGTTTCTTTAACATGTGAAAACTTAAGTTGAACAGGGGGAACCTTTTGCTGACGATTTAAAATTTAAAACTTCTGCGCTATTTCCCGCGCAAACCAGGGCGAGATGGCCCAAGCTTTTGGACCCGCTGGGACATTGATCCAGGTACCTAAACTCCCACAAAATTTCATTCCGATCTCATATGCGCATGGGGCGAATGTTACTGGTCAGTAAATTATCGTTTTGCATGTGAAAACATGAGGGTTCAAATATAATTCTGCGCATTGTGGGAACGCCTCATCAAAAATAAATTCAATGTCACAAGAAAATCATTATTTCTGGCACCAAAAACACGTGCATACGTATGTAATAGCGTACTAGGTAGGGTTTAATACGTTGCTGGTTTTGATACTAAAATTGACTGATTTGCTTATGCATAATTTCTAGGCCCACATTGCTTCGATGGCACCCTGTACAACAAAATATGTGTCAGAAACCATTAAAGACGTTATGGTCGGTTATTAATTATTAAAAGAGTTTCATCTCTACTAACAGTAAGCGATTTTACATTATCGGAACCATTGCTGGCAGTGCTGACAGATTTTCAGGATTTGCTCAAACTGTTCGGAAAGGATTCATTTGTCTCGGAGGAACTTTATACAAACTGTTTGTAAAATGGACAGGAATACAAATCTTTGTTACTTTTTCCAGTACCGTATGTGCTTTTCCTGTATGTTTGTGTATAAATACCGTGAAGGATTCTGACCCTGTAATTCCTCTGCTGTATTTGATAAGCAATTCACTCTTCATTGCGTTAAAGCGTTGATGGAATGAAGACATGATTGAACTCTTGCAGTAGGTCAAAACTATTGTTGGAGCATGGTAAATAGAATATATATGGTAGTGACAATCCCCATAAGAGCAAACCGCGCGAAACAAAATCGAACGCGTGACGTCACCGTGGAAGATTCTTTAGACGAGTTCCCTGTATTCTTATTGTTAGATGTGTTTAGTGGCCTTTTATTTGAGTTTAATTATAGTTCTAATTCGAAGTAATTTAAAAATATATATTAATTTGTTCGCTGAAAAACAGGGCATTTAATATATCATACACTTGTGCTGCAGCAACATGTCCCAGAACAAAAACAACAAAAGTAGTGAGAGGGACGTCTTTGACACTTCACACGTTTCCCAAACATGATAAAAATACTATCAAAAGTTTGGGGGAAAAAGCGCAAAAGAAAACACCACATAAATTCAAGGTTTTTTCCAAACACCAGTACTGCTGATTACGAAAAATATTTAAAAAGTGAATTGATTGGACTACCGTCAAACAAATTACTGGAAAAAGATTCCGTGCTGGAAGTGTTTTCTAATCCTAAGACAGCTTAGCAGACTCCATTAAAAAGCCTTAGGCAGTATAGACGTTTGAATATAATGACAGGAAGGATTTATTTAAAATTAACTAGCCAACGAGAAATTAAGTAATTAGTAAGTAATATTTTACCAAAAACAAGAGCTCCAAATAATGTTAGCACTGAGAAAGATCAAGGTGATTTTAATTTCATCAGCACAGATCTTGTACGATATAATCGGTTTCCAAAGGCACTATTAGATTTACAGATCATTGACGAACATTAGGAAGAAAGCCACAAGTTTTGGATATATTAATTTTGCAATAATTGCTCATTTATATTTGTTTTGCATTATCTAGTTGCTTTTCTGTGGGCTTATTCCAAATTTAAAGCAACTAGTTTACACAAAAAATACAACACAAGCAATGGTCATTCAAAATTAGTTTATTGCAACCCGGATCTGTTGCCACAGAACCTTCATCCACGAATCAAAATGACACCGAAAAGCAGTCTCTACTTTATTTTTCGGGCTACATTTCGTTTAAATCAAATAAAAAGGTAGGTAAAAATAAATTTGGCATTGCTGGTTGTTTAGGATCAATAAGATAAACTTCAAAATAAATATTGTCTCATAGAGGGTTTTGTAATTTGAGCAACTTGCAAAAAGCTGCTCCATATTTGATTATTCAAAAGTTATACGACTGAAATAATATATACAAATTTTGAAAGGAAAATAAAACTAATAATTGTCGATTTCTTTTAACTTTAATTAATTACTTTAAGTACTAATTAGCGTCGCAAACAATGGGAAGAAAGACACTTGTTTACAAGTGTAGGGAATGGATGAGAAATTTCTCATCTTCCCCCGTGACGTCACCATAAGTGAAACTCCGCCCTCTTTTCTGCTGTGTAGGGATTGTCACCCCGTTGTGTTGGAGCTAAAATCTAAGGTTGCACAGCAAGTCTGTCGTCCATGAAATGTGAGACTTGCTTGTTTCCCCGAAAGATCAAGAAAAAGGACTGATGTAGCTCGTAGGCAGCAAACAATATTTGTAATTTTCAATGCGGGTGAGTTTCTGCAAATGTTAATTGACTACCTAAATTTCAATTTTTTTACGGACAAATTCACCCGGAAGAATACTTGTGTCATTATCCATAGCAGATTATTTTTATGTTTCTTGCATATTACCACTTTGGCTAATGTGCTAAAAATGCGTGTCTCAACTGAGTAGCTCTATGGAGATGCTTGAATTTTTTAAGCTAATCTTGAAGATAAAGAGGTGGAAGATGGAGTGGACAAACGTTGGGGAGGAGCCTGTTAGAAAATTTTTGAGGGGCCAGAATTTCTAAACCTAAGTTCATTTACTCTTACATTCCAGTATTTATGGAGTTTCAATCTTTGGAAATTCAAAAATTGTCCCGGAATTCATTAATTTACAAAATGGCAGCGCTGATTGCTGGGGCTTTTGAGGTCCGGACTGAAACATTATGTCCTGGACCAGTCTAGTCCAAACGTTTGGACCATTTAAAATACTTTGTTCAGAACTAATTTCCGACGTAGTATGTGGAACACAAATACGAAACATAATCGTATAAACGTAGAGTGTTCTCTCCGTGATCTTTGAAGCGCCGATGCTTTTTGAAAAGATACCTAAAATATAAAAGAAGTAAAAAAAATGTGTTCATTTTGCTCTCTTACAGCAATACATGAATAGAAAACACCAATAAGTTTATGCTCTTTTGTAGAAAATTGCTTTACGTAATTCTTTATTATTATTTGATCCGGATGGTCTTACACGGTCTTTGGTCTAGGTGCAACAAATCCCTCAAAGTATGTTCCTTGGTCGAAGAAATTTCAAAATGAGCATTTCGAAAGTCCCTTCGTTTTGCACCTCACCAGGCCAGGAATTTCACCCATTTGCACAGGCATTCTCAAATGTGACCACTGTCGCGTAGCTCTGTTAAAAACAAATAAACGGTTTCCAAAAACAAGTCTCAAAAGGATTGATCAAATACTTAACACGCAATTGAAAAACTTGTTTCGTAAAATTTAAAATCTTGCAAGACCTTTGTATCCGTGGGACCTAAGTCAAAAGGACCTTTTTCTAAGTAAGTAAATCATGAAAAATATTTTCTGACGGGAATATATGTCGGAGTATCCGAGAATCACATAATTAGATAATTACAATAAACATACATACATAAAAGTTACTCCTTGAAGTGGGATAATAAGATTGGAGTTTTTATGTAGATCTTTTTTCCATGACGTGTACGTACTAAAAATGTATTTACTATAATAATAAAAATAATTTAAACTTTCATTCGCCAAACATTGAAGTAAAAATAAATGAGCAAAACTATTACAATTGAGCCAGTTAATCATGTATACAATATTTCCATAGTGTTATTCCAATTTGTATTTTAATGGCAAAAATGAAAGAGATTGCAAAATTACACGACTAAGGAATTTGGATTTCCGATATTTACGTAGTAATTTTAACTGTGGGAATCAGAAATGCCAAAGAAACGTCAATCAAAATAGTTTGTAATCTACATTGATTAGATTAGATAGGATTGCCCTATTGAGTCAAATTTTTCCAGCATAGCGTGCCCAGAAGTCCCGATTTGACCAGTACTGTCCTGATTTGACCCAGGGTCACCTGATAACCTGATTAGCTTGAATTTAGTCCTGATTTCACAGCTGGTGACAAAATATCAGTTTGTTGCATTTCGGGGCCAATTGACTTAAATTTTGTCATAACTTTTCATAACGTCACTTTGCCCCAATAATACTACAGTAACAAATAGTAACTGTAACTATGTACATAAAATTAACTTTGCCCTGCACGTAAAATGCTTTTTGTAGTTCCATTTTGAACGTTTTTAGGGTGGCGTAAAATAGCCTTGTCCGTACGCCCGTCCACACGATATCTCAAAAACTACTAGACCAATTTCATTGAAATATTTTATGCATATAACTTGAGTCAACCTCAAACCTGTGTTCATATTTGGTTGGAATTATTCATCATATTTTTAATCTGATAGCTTTCGAAAAAACAGTTCTCCAAAATTTTGAACTTCATGTCGTATGGTAGTTATCTCCAAAACTGCTGAATCGATTTCAATGCAATTTTTTGTGAATACTTTGTATGCAGTGGAATTCACCCCAATAGATTTTTCGAAATAGAATCTGAAATTTCCAAACAATCTTGAAATTCATCCTACTTTGACGCTACCCTACTCTAAGTCTCAAATTATCTTGTAGCGACAATTTTTAGTTCGTAGTTATCTAAACTGGAGTATATTCTAACTTAGGAGTCCTGGTTTGAGAATGCAATTATCTGGGCATCCTAATCCAGCATCATTTGACTTGCAGGACTTTGCTACTTATTTACATCTACTTAGATTCTTTTTAATGCGAATTGCAGTTTTAGCCAAATAAACGAACTTGTGTGCATTCCTTTCTGTTTTCATTCTTTTTTCAAATATTGGTACGATTTTTAACGCAAAACGTTTACGTAGTAAACTAATAATTTTGCCTTAATTTCCGGTAGATGGATCTAATTTCTGTGATGGCTAGCAGTAATTCCATTATTTTATTTCTGTGTAGCCACAGGTTTTATGGTGAAGTTTGAGTGGAAAGAAATAATCAAAGCTACTTTGAAATCATTTCTTTAGCCCCGCATTTTTAGTGTGTCGAAAATTCACGGTGTAAAACGGAATTAATTTTGCAAAACAGGAATGGGCACTTGCTAGAACAGGGGGATGTTTAATAGTTTTATAGGGTAGAGCATTTTATTTGGCCACGTTTAGTCCCGAACAGTATTTTGCAGGCGCTACTTACAATTAGTGTCAAGAGTTAATGCTGGCACAATTATCACAATAACATAATTTGAAGATGATGAAAGGTACCAATTGCAGCAAAGGCTAACTTGTGAAATATATGTATAGTAGGATGAAGGGAAGCTTAAAATCCATATTGCGAATTTCCACATGTCTGCATGTCTGTCGTAACGAAAGCTGTCGAACTAATAATATCAGGAAATTCAATTTTCTTCTACGAATGGAATTAGGTTAAAAGAAATAAGCCAATTTTTTTAAGCAATTTGGGTCAACCGTAAGATCACAAAAAAATAAATTATGTCATATATAAGCACGCATATAATTGTATAATTACGTACAGAATGTCGGAAGTCAAGTTTGCATCATCTATAATAGGATTTGTAGTGTATTCTTTTCCTTATATGCCAGTAGATGCCGCATTAACTTACACGTGCTTAATTTTAATATTTTTGTAAACGTTTTTATAATTTGCTGGATTGATGGATATTCTCATTACAGTTAGGACGCGGGAAATTTTGCTTTGAAATTCGGTTGAAGCTTTTATGACATTTCTTCAGAGCTATTTTATGGGTTTTTGAGTTAGGAATTATGAGCACGGACTCAAAGAAGGGGAAATGCTTTTACTACGGTCTCTACGGTTCGTTTGAATTAGTTCTTAATTTACATATTGCGAAGCGAGCTGTTTCCCTTGCATATTGTGAAATATTGATGAAGATGTATAAAAGACAAAGCGAATTCTCCCGCATCTCTATGATCTGTCCCTTTTATTAAGCTAATATTTTTAATAATCACGTCCGTGCATACATTTTAACATACGGATGAAAATATCTGACTTTACCCCGAACAAAAATATTCTTGTCCTGCTCGAATATCTAGCCTGTGAGATAATATTTGCATCCATGCACTACGCTCCTTCTATGTAATGAAGCAGAGTGAATCCACACAGATCACCCTCGTTAAAATACTAAGTACAAATCCAGTAAACTCTGGTTCATGTGCTTCCATTTCACAAGTTCAAATGCTGTGACTTTTGCAATGCCATAAAGAAGTCAATTCCTGCAGATCGTAAGTATTAAATGACGTTGACTGAATGTGCACAAAGTGCTTCATCGCAGAGAGGTTAAGGCAGTAGTTAAATGATTACAGGACGGAAAACTTAACCTCTTGACCCAGAAAACACCCGTTAATTATCCACACTCAATAGAAAAGTCAATCTTTACTCTCCTTTAGTGTTCGATTCTGAAAAAATCTGAAACTATTTCCATCCAAGTGTTAGCACCCAAATGTTTATTTAATTGATGAAGTAGGCACCGGTGGCTGGAAGATAAGTAAACATGTTGTTCCTATTACATTATTTGAGGGTAATCCTCACAGTTGCTCTTCTTTTCTAAGTGGTTTCATCCGACATTGCTAATTCGGGAACTGAAAAACCCACGGATACCACGGACAGTTCGAAGATTATTATTTCCTCAAATAAGGAAATATCCTGAAATAACGGAAGTGCAATTATCATTGAAATCATCCAAACATCACCCAATTTAAATTGACTAATTGCGCAGAAATGCAGTCGTCATCCACAATTTTTCCGCTTTTATATTCCCACACAAATAATTTTTCGAAGCATCTTTCCATACAAACTTGTGACAAGCTCATAAGAATTTCATTAAAAATCCGGTGTCGTATGTTTCATCTATGAAAAAACTTGTTTTGAACCCCATTAAATTTTTGTGTTGGCAAGAAGTAAGACCCTGTTATTTAATTTCAGTGTATCCAGTTTTTATTTTTAAATAATACTTTCAACAATTTTTAATGCATTCCTTTGCCTGGCACTTTCACTATATAGAACATTCAGCAGCTAAAATGGGATCATTTTGGCTAGGGAGGAAGGGAATTTTGTGAGAAAACGGGGTACTGTAATACTTTTTACAGGAGAGAGCAGTTTGTTTGATTACATTTAGTCCCTATAGCTGTATTTTATTTACAGTATTTACCTACAGCTAAGAATTGATGCTTAACCAGTTATCAATTAACACTCCCGTTCATTGTCATAGCCATCATCCCCATAGTTTTGACTCTGTAATGTACAGTACTTCCATTTAAAAGCCTGCTTGGAAACCCAAGTATTGCAAACGCTTGCAGAGCATTTCGTATTTTAGGATTTTCTAATTTATTCTCGGATCTTCTTCTTTAAATGCTCTTCCTATTTAACTTCAAGGAAATAATACACACGAATGATTCTCGTCATGAAAGTATGTATGTGCATGCACTGAGCTAATACAGTGGGGATAATTGACGTCAGTATTGCATTCTCAGTAACTGTAACTTTTCCCATGAAATCAACAGATTTTCAGTTCTGTAGAAGTGACGTACAATTTCTACGGAAATGTTCAATGGATAGATACGCACAGAGTATTTCTCCACAACAAGGAAACCAAAAAGATTGCAGGACGGAAGATTTCATCCCTTGACGTCGAAAGCTCTCTGTACTTATCCATGCTCAATAGAAAAATCATTCCTTTACTTTCCTTTACAGCTCCAGTCTGAGAAGATCAGAAGCAACTTCTTCCCAAGTTTTAGTAACCGAATATTCATTTATTTAATTATTGAGGTAGGAGGTGTCGGTGGCTGACAAACAAGTACGAAGTATTGTCACTATGAAGCCCTATTTGAGAAAGATGCTCTTCGCTGGTCTTCTTTTGGCGGTCTTTTCATTCGTCTGTGCTAATTCTAGAACTGGATCGATAATTGTGGAGGAGGCCATGGACAGTTCTGAAAATTACGGAGGTATTACTTTTTACCATAAAAAATTTAATAATTATTGAAACTGGACAAGTCGGATAATTTTTTTTATACGACTCAAATATCCTTCATTTTAGACTGACTGGCTATAAAGTCATTCATTCATCATCCAGCAGAATAACTGGAAGTACATATGTAACCTATCGTAACTTCTATATATGTACATAGGTATGTGCTACAATAAGAGTATACCAATTCCAAGTGGTTGGATTTTTGTGGGAAAACGGGAAGATTCTTCCCAGGAAAAAAATATTTCTCTCAGGAAAATATCATTGGGAAGGAAATGGTTTTTGCAAACTGGGATTCTTAAATTCGTTTACCGTCTTTTGTCAGCGATTTTAAAATTTGTTG
The DNA here is from genome assembly GCA_947179485.1 of Allacma fusca. Lineage (NCBI taxonomy): Eukaryota > Metazoa > Arthropoda > Collembola > Symphypleona > Sminthuridae > Allacma > Allacma fusca. The sequence continues at coordinate 72,380,006 of OX359245.1, forward strand.
GCGTGTTTCAGTGAAATTTTTTATTCAAGTAGCTATTTTTACAATGGTTGACCTAACTGGGCAGGGATTTGACGTCTTGTAGGGAATTTATTTTTCCCAGCAGGGATTTTGAAAATCGTTGATTGTTTTTTCAGTAGGGATTTTTGAAATCATTGAGGATATCCCTGCAGGGGCATAATATTCAGTAGTGAAATTCATAAATGTTCTTACAGCGAGATTTACAAATCCGACCCGTGTCATTTCCCTGTACTACCCTGTATACATACATAAATGTTATTTTCTATGCGCTATTCGAATGTTTAGAGCAAAATATTGGACTGCATTCTTTAATGTACGTGTATACAGTCGTTGTATGCACACAGTAACCATAGACATTTACCCCTACTCTCTAGCTTACAAAAGGCAGTGAATCATTAAACATTGCGTTCTGTCTTGTGGGCAGGAAATAGAGTTTCAGATTTACTTCACGCACCTGTTATTATTTGAGATCACAGTGGTGAACTCAGGTTTTCCGGAATTTAAGTTTCTGCTTTTTATTCTAACACAACTTTTAGTTGCTAAATCACTTAAAGCATTTAAAACATTTCGCGAGAGCTATTTGATGGGTTTTTAAGTTAAGAATTATGTGCACGGCCGGAAAGAAGCGGAAATGCTTTTATCACCTTCTGGTCTTCCATTATAAAAAGACAACGTCAGAAATTATTCCTCTCGGCATTTTATCAACTGCCCAAGACCTTAATCTTCAAACAGTAATTTTTTCAACCTTGCTCCCGATTCTTTCTAATTATGTTCACAACACCGCACGTTAATATTGTATGTGTTCTACTTTCCCGCCAAAAAACTTATCTTCCACGTTCCACCCGAATTTCCACTTTCGACTTGATCAGCAACAAAAATGTACCTTCCTCCTGATCTTTAATTTGGTCCACCGCTGTAATTAACAATGCTCTCAGTTGTCTCGCTTGCGAATTACTGTAAAAAGTGTGAACTGCAAATAATTAGTTACCCCCGTAGACGACTTCAAACTGTAAATAAATGTTTCAATTTATTGGAAAATAAAAAAATACATTCAGCCAAATGAAGTTCAAGACACAAAGTCTCCCAATGTAGACTGACTGATTACAAAGTCATTCATTCGGCATTCACAAGAATGAGTGACTGTGTGTGACGCCACGTCTCTTTTATAAGTGCTACACTCAGGGCATATCGTTAGCCCAGCCTAGCCTATACACATGAAGGCTTGATTTTTCGAGGTACTTGAATGTTTGTTTGAGGCCAAAGTATAATTCTGAAACATTTCTAAGCAGATGCATAGTCATATGTAAGTACAGAGTGACCTTAATCATTTGCACGCCTCTAGCCTACAAACGACAGTCACGCATAAAATATTGCATTCCCCAATTTGGTAGGAAATGTAGCTCTGGATTTAATTCATTGAGCTTTGTAAATATTTAAGCTCACAGGGACTAATTGTCAGATGTAAAGTCGGTTTTCTAGGATTTATTATTTTATCGCTATTTTATTCCCACTTAAAATCACTTGACACTTGTATTAAGTAGCGCTCTGAAACTCTATAAAGCCCATCCAAGCCACAACAATCGATAGCAAAATATTTTGTTAAGTGGCGAGGTTGTAAATAATTGTTAATTTAGAAATAGTGGATAATTTTGAATTTCCGTTTTGTTTCTGACCCCAGTGTCCTTGGATAAAATTTAACTTTAAGTACTGCTAGGTCTCGTAGTTTCAAGTTTCATTCTGTAATTTGGCCCCATCGTTTGAATAATCATGAGGGATTATATGTGCACTCTGCTAACTCTCATAAACGCTTAATTAAAATTCCCACATGTAATCTTAATATTTTTGCGTAAACTTACACAAATTGTAGTATTCTTATTTAAATTACGCTTGTGCTATGAGGGACAATTTAATGCAAGTAGCAAATGTAATCTGTACATGACACAAAGCAGGGGTCCGCTTGTACTTCGTCCATTACTGATTTAGCGCGTAGTGTTGATTACCGATTATATTTACTTTCAATTTTCTACGAGCCAAGTTTCTTGACATATTTTTAAGTACTAAGAGAAAATACATTAAAATAAATATTTAAGAAATGTTGCATAAAAAATTCCACAGGAAGCTGCTTATTGTAATTCAATATTTGGTTTAATATTTTAGAATGTAAAGAGCCCTTTGTCACTCAACTGGAAGACGATTACAGCAACGCCTTCATCCAAATGTCAGAATTTTTTAAGTCAACCCACACGGCCTTTGCTAAACTAAATGAAAGGCTCGATCAGTTGGAAAATCGCCTGGAAATACTGCAAGTTAGTAATGCCTAATGTTGGTTCGAAGTTTTTCTTGTTACATGGTAATTACCGGCTTAGCTTCGTTCAAACCCTGGTTTTTTTAGTTTAAGGAATTTATTATTATTTCTTTGAAAATTGAATTAAATACTGGCTCGTACAGAAGTTAGTAATGTATTGGGTAGTCCAAGATTTACAAAATAATAAAGCTTAATTCATACATTTTCCTCACATTCACTAACTTTGTAGAAAGTTCGTGAATTTTCTAGAAAGTTCGTGAATTTTCTACAAAGTTCGTGAATTTTCTACAAAGTTCGTGAATTTTCTACAAAGTTCGTGAATTTTCTAGAAAGTTCGTGAATTTTCTACAAAGTTCGTGAATTTTCTACAAAGTTCGTGAATTTTCTACAAAGTTCGTGAATTTTCTACAAAGTTCGTGAATTTTCTACAAAGTTCGTGAATTTTCTACAAAGTTCGTGAATTTTCTACAAAGTTCGTGAATTTTCTAGAAAGTTTGTGAATTTTCTTGAACATTCAGGAATTTTCATTTCTCAAAATATTCTGTATGGGCTATTGTAAAAATATTTCAGGTAAGAAAAAGGAATTTGGTGTGTTTTTTAAATTTTTTAAGTCAACTAATTTAGTACTTTCAAATTTAGCGAAAAAATCGATCGTATGGAAGCCAGTAATGCATTGGGTAGTTTAAGATGACCAATTAACTTAGAGTACCTCATACAAATTTCCCTTTACCCTATCTATACGCCGAATATCGTAGTTTTGAGTGTCTGATATAAATTCAATATCGTTCATTGCACTTGAGTAATACGAGAAAACGCAACTATTTTTTGATTTGCTTTTACCACACTAGGATACTTAAAAGCATACAATAAGAGCCATCTCGTCAACACAAGAGTTGTTTACAGCAAGCAGTGCTGCGCACAAGTTTAAGTATAGACCATGAGGGCTTAAATTTACGGCAACAAAACTACCTACCACCCACCTACCACTTCATAAAGAAACACTATAATACATATGTTATTTCCACCAACCTACCACCAACCTACCACCACAACCTACTACCAGAACCTACCACCACAACCTACTACCAGAACCTACCACTAAAAACCTACCACCACACATTATCACCAAAACCTACCAACATACCCTACCAACGTACCCTTCTAACGTACCCTACCAACGTACCCCACCTACATACCCTGCCTAGTGACCCTAGCACCATACACTGCCGCCATACCATACCAATTCCTGACCACCATAATCTATCACCAAGCCTAGGTCTGTTGGTGGTAGGTTGGTGGTAGGTTGGTGGTAGGTTGGTGGTAGGTTGGTGGTAGGTATTTTTGTGGCCGGGAAACTAAAACTCAGCCGACCATGAGTATTTCAAGTCGTGGTCAGGTTCAACGCTGCGGACAAGTTCAAGTCATACTTGAGTTTTCAAGTCAAGTTCGGGTCAAGTTCAAGTTCGGGTTAAGTTCAAGTAGGCCAATTTTTTTACTTGAATCTTTCGGGTCAAGTTCAAGTACGTACTCGGCTTGACCATGACATTCTAAGACAAGTCAGGTTCAAGTACAAGTAAGAGAAATTTACTTGAAACTCAAGTCAAGTTCAGGGTCAAGAAACGGAAAGAAAGAACTTGACCATGAACTCGAGATTTCATGGTCAAGTTCAAGTAATTTTAGATTGCGCATGCCATAAAGGACGGAAGTAATTTCGAAATCACAACCCAATTTCATGTGTCCAGGGTATATTGTTTGCACATGCCATTAATCAAAGGACAAAATGCAAAATCAGAGTCCGTTTTATGAAGGTCGTGTTTACCAGACGTTGCTTATTGTTAGTTGTTGCAGCGGCCTCTGCATGAAATGAAAGAATTACCTTGATAATTCATATCATTGCTTAGAATTACTAGTTTCAACTTCTGTAAATAAATTTGAGCATAAAATGAGCTTGGATGACTCTTTACAAAAATCATTTAATAAACAAGTAAATACTAGTTTACTTTATTAAATATTAAGTTAAGAATACTGGGAATGCTCAAATAGATATATGTATATATGCATATATGAACATTAAATAAAACTTGACACTATGTAAAACTCGTCAGATATACAGTGAAAGTCCGTTATAAGGGTTCAGCTTATAAATAAATATCCATTTCAGGAATGACACCAACTTTCATTTACGCAATGTTTTAGACGTTTTGTATAAGGGAAATTCCATTATAAATTGTAGTCCTTTATATCGAACTTTTACTGTATTTATTAGACACTCAAAGTTGTCCTCGAATGGTTTGAAGTAAAAAGTAGTAGTAAAATTGTTTTCTGAATGCGTTTTGGTTTTCAGTATGAAGGAAATAATTTGCTGATGTAAGTTGGACTTATTGTTGCCATGTTTAATTTGTTGTGATACTTAACTTGAATTATCGACTTCAAGTCGCGTTCAAGTCATGGTCAAGTCAAGTTTGGAAATTTAACTACTTGATCAAGTTCGGGTCTTACAAAAGTTACTTGATTACTTGAACTTTACAAGTCAAGTAATTGCACGAACGCGAGTTATCAAGTTCAAGTTGTGCCTTGAAAATTACTTGAAGTTTCGTGGTCAAGTCAAGTTCATGGTCAAGTTTTGAAATTACTTGACCCGATCGCAGCACTGGTCAGGTTCGGGTCATGGTCAAGTTAAAAATTAATACAAAACTATTTTGCTCTATCGTTAAAATATGACTACGAAAGTTGTTTATATTTCAAACTTAGGTATTTTTGTATTGCTCAAAATAGTACAAAATGTTTGCTGCAATTTGCTTGAATAAACCAGCATAATTTTTTGCACAATTTTCTTTTTGACATTGTTTCGGGGAATGCAATTCTTACCATGTGATTTTAACAAAGCAGACCAATTATGTTTCCTGAAATTGAGGAAATAATTCCAGGAGTGAACGGGATCTAGATGTCCATCCAGATTTCATAGTCAAAATAGCAATTATTTACTTTCTTACGGTCGGACATTTTGAAGATGAAATATCAATATAAATTTCGTAACTGCTGAAGTATTTTAACTTCGCAGCGAATGCAAACTCCTTTAGTGGAGATATTCCACACATTATTTCGTCGTTGACGAGGCGAAATGGTCGAAATGCTGTACAAAACCATGCGAGTGTAGATTATTTTACCTCTTCAACAATGATAGGAGCCATAATGTAATAAAAAATATTGTTTGTTGCAAGAAATTCATGAAAAATTTAATAAGTTGAAAAGTTCTAATGCTACAGTAAAAATTATTTTATTAATCCACCCATGATTGCAGATTGACAGAAGTGAGCGAGATGCAGATGTTCGGGCGAAGTTTTTGCAAATTGAAAACACACTTACAACCATGGAAACAAATATCGCAAGAATTGAGGCAGAGCAGACCATTTTGAAAAGAAAAACGGCAACAATCGAGGCAAGCACTCACTTATTCTTTAATGACATATCAACCTTTCCAATTCAAAATATGAATTTGATTTTTCTAAAAACATTACAGTACAGGGAAAGGTCTCACACAAGATGTGGCTAACACTTTCATTGACGCAATATATTCAAAGGCAGAAATTTAGGCAGAGTCAAATGACCTGTTGTAGGCAAGTATATTAGCCCTAGCAATTGCACAAATAGACGAGTAGGAATGCCCTGCTTAACAAAATGTATTGATAGGATGTAGGGTAGGTGAAATCTGTTTAGCTCGCACTATTTGATGCAGCCTATAAAAGTGACAAATACGTCAAGTATTTGAACTTTATCAAAAGTGTTTTTCAAACGTAGCTTATTTTAAATTGGCCTTATTAAAAACTTGTATTTCTACAGTGTGAAATAAAAAAATTAGCTAGCTTTGATGTAGTGTCAGCGTAATTTTGTTTTATTGGTCATTAACTATATCTACATTTAATGAATTTAATTTGTTACCTTTTCACTCCAAACTGTTTTGGCTTAAAACGAGAGTAGCAGCAGTGCAGGCACCACTTATTACAAATTGGGACTTCACCAAATAAAAGAGAGCAACGTTTACATTATTTTCTTCCAGCATCAAACTAAAAAATAAGAACCGAGATAAAGGAACTTTCTAAAACCTTAGGAATTGAAAATATATTTTGCAAGAATTTTATTGTGGAGTTTAAATTCATCCAGTATAAATATCTTCTGAAAAAAGTATTGGCATTATCTGCAGGAAGGGTGACCGCATAGAAATTCGGGTTCCCATTGAAAAAAATATTTTTTATTACGTGTTTCAATATTTTGTTCTACGCAGTATTATAACAATCGCATAGTATTTTGCATAAATCTGCTTAAAGATTTCTCAAAAAGAGCAAGATGCAGAGTTTCAATGCAGTATTTTGGCATTTTGATGTAAACACTTCTACTTTCAATTTTTTTCCAGTCGGATAATGCGAAGATAAAAACGAATGTAACAAATTCTGCAACCCCAGAATCATTTCTTAAAATGTTACCGCCACCAGCAAATGGATATTTGTTTCGTGGATCCACATTTGAACAGATTGCAGCTGCACTTCCAAGTCATTCCATGGCTGTTCAAATTGGTAATTTAAATTTCATTTTGGCTCTCACATTAAGTCACTTGCACTTGAATTTAGGTGTCTGTTTATCGTTACTATTAAAGTCGATTCTAAAATTATCCTTACATAAACATCTTGAATTTTAGATAAAACTGACACACAATGCTCTTTAACGTTTTTACATCCTCATGAAACAACCGCTTGCTCATGAATTAAAATTGCCATCTTTTTGTCTGTATGCTTGTGCTTAACTGCAAGATTGGTTCCAGTTTACGAAAATTGCTGCATACATTTTGGTGAACATTGTGAAGAATTCAATTTTGGAAGTAAAGCTAAAAAACTGTCGGTGTTGGAATTTGAGTTGTAAATTAATTATGTAAATGTGGCTGGTACACAATAATCTCAGTTATTAATTTAACTCTGATTATCACAAGCAGATGTAAGTTCCATGCACATATTTTGAATAAGTAATTATTTTTAAGTGTGAAATGCAAAAATAACAATATGTATCCCTGGTAGTAGTCTTTATTTCCCAATTTGGATTCTTTGTCATTTTTCATAAAATATGTAGTGATAAGTCAGCCAATAAAATACGGAAGAGGCTGAGAGGAAGTAGAGCAATTCGGGATTTTTTTTGAATAAATAAAATTTGACAATTTTTGATATTCAAATCAAACTATTATTAATTAAAAGCTATTGCTTTAAAATAAACGTAGATAAGGATAACATCTTCCTATAGCAATTTAATGCATTGTGTTTCACATTTTCCTTTACCTTTAAAATATCAGGCTTAAGGCTTCGGGTAAAGTGGCGTCAGCTACTCCCGTCAAAGTAGGATGAATTTCGAGTTTTTGTTCCAAATTTTATAATTTTTTTCGAAAAACCTAAGGGGCCGATTTCAACCACATAGACAGTAACCATTACTACTTACAAATGCAATATTCACAAAAAATTGCATTGAAATACAATTAGTAGTTTTGGATCTAATTATCATTTGACTTAAAGTCCAAAATTTTAGGAATTTTTGTCTTAAAAACAATCCGGCCGATTTCAACCAAATACAAACTCAGCCTTACTTTTGAAACAAGTAATGTCCATAAAATATATATTATTAAAATCGGTTCTGTAGTTTTTGAGTAATCGTGCGGAAGGACACACGGACGTACATACAAGGCTATTTTGCTAGGGGGCTGACGCCACCTTAAAAACTGGACCAGCGTTTAATTAATTTTAATGTATTTATTACAATAATCAGAAATGTGTAAAAATAACTTTTAACTTTAATAATTAGCTTAAATTTATATTACTTTGGTACATGATTTTCGTTTCCTTTAAACGTTGGAGCAAAAGTGCGTTAAAGTATTTTTAGACTGGCCAGAAAGTAATTTTAAAGTAAATTAATGGAAATTTTCTAAGCATAGATGAATATTCACCCAAGTATAAATATAAATCTCCCATTAAAATACGAATTTCGATGACTACTCGATTTTCAAAAACAAAAATTTTGCATGAGATTTAACATGAGAAATTGGAGAGCAATTTGCCTGCGCTTAGGAATTGTAATCTAAAGCAAACATTTCCGGTGCAACCTAGTGTAAGTTGGTACAATCATGTGACATTGGACCATGTATTTGTAATCATTCAAAACCTCTTTCTGATCCGAGGTGAATGGATGAGTGTTTTTGCGAGAACTGATTAAATTTATCTATGTTGAAAACGCAATTAAAATTTGAACAAATATATTCGTGCGCAAAAACTTATTTTATAATATTAAATCCCGCATAAATTAACTACAAAATAATTTTTTCAACATATTTGCAATTGTGAGTTTATTTGCTTCTAGTGTTGTAGTTATATAATATTTGCGGTAGTGGGATAAAGTTTGATTTTACTCGGAATATTGGCAATATACAAACTAAAACTCCAAAACTACACAAGCGCAACAAATAAATTAAACGAAAAATAACAATAAGCAAATACAAATAATTACATTTAAAAACGTTTTCCGTAATCAGTAATAAACCAGAGAGTTCTAAAAAGGAAAGCATTGGAATGCAATAAAAGGGACGCAATAAGTAACTCTGTTTGTGGGGAACATGAAATAGAGTTTCTGTAAGCATGAATTTGTGCATTAAACGCGTTTATTTAATTTTAGTACTCACAAGGTATTTATTCCAGATGTCACGAAACATTGAACATGTTTTAGTACTGTTATTTTAGTTTCACAAATCAAGTAACCCGAGCACATTTCGAGTTGTACCGTTAAGTGGTACCTCAAAATCTTCGACATAATTAACTGTACCACAAACACACATCGTGAGGACTTGTATACCTTCAGGTTATACATGTTAAATCACATAACACTTTCGGATTACTCAAAGTCGGACAGTCCTTCCATTTGAGATTTAGCAGAGTAAATGAATAGTACGTTTAAAAATCAATATTTCATAGACCAGTGCTGCGGACAAGTTCAAGTAATACTTGAATTTTCAAGTCAAGTTCAAGTTCGGGTCAAGTTAAAGTAAGCCAATTATTTCACTTGAATCTTTCTAGTCAAGTTCAAGTACGTACTCGGCTTGAACATGACATTTTCAGACAAGTTAGGTTCAAGTACAAGTAAGGGAAATTTACTTGAACCTCAAGTCAAGTTCAGGGTCAAGTAATGAAAAGAAAAAACTTGACCATTAACTTGAGATTTAATGGCCAGTTCAAGTAATTTTGGATTGCTCATGCCATAAAGGACGAAATTTCAAAATCACAATTTAATTTCGTGTCGTGTTTACGGTATTTTGTTTACACATGTCATAAATCAAAGGACAAAATTCAAAATCAGAGTCGGTTTTATAAAGGTCTTGTTTACCAGACGTTGTTAATTTTAAGTTGTTGCAGCAGATTCTCCATGAAATGAAAGTATTATCTTGATAATCATATTGTGGCTCAGAAATATTAGTTTCAACTTGTAAATAAATTCCAATATAAAATGAGCTTGGATGGCACTTTACAAAGAGCGTTTAATTAATAAGTAAGTAATAGTTTTTGAAATATTATATTAAGAGTACTGGTGATACTCAAATAGGTATATTAGGTATTTACATGTAATTATATATCAACATTAAATAAAACTCGTCCGATATGCAGTAAAAGTCCGTTATAAGGGCTCGGCTTATAAGGAATGTATCGATATCAGTGATGCTTTTGTGTGACTCTAACTTTCATTTACATAACGCTTTAGACATTTTATATAAGAGAAATTATTTTATAAATTGTTTGGTCAATTATATCGGATTTTTACTGTATTCACTTACAGTATACACTCAAAGATGTCATGGAATGGTTTTAAATAAAAAACAGTAGTAAATTGTTTTCTGAATGCGTTTGGATTTTCAGTTTAAAGGAAATAAATAATGTTATTGTGGTCATGTTTTATTTTGTGTGATACTTAACTTGAATTATCAAGTTCAAGTCGCGTTCAAGTCATAGTCAAGTCAAGTTCAAGTGGCGTTCAAGTCATGGTCAAGTCAAGTTCAAGTCGCGTTCAAGTCATGGTCAAGTCAAGTTCGAGTGGCGCTCAATTCATGGTCAAGTGAAGTTCGAGTCATGTTCAAGTCAAGTTCAAGTCATGGTCAAGTCAAGTTCAAGTCGCATTCAAGTCATGGTCAAGTCAAGTTTAAGTCGCATTCAAGGCATGGTGAAGTCAAGTTCAAGTCGCGTTCAAGTCATGGTCAAGTCAAGTTCAAGTCGCGTTCAAGTAATGGTCAAGTTAAGTTCAAGTCATGGTCAAGTCAAGTTCAAGTCGCGTTCAAGTACTGGTCAAGTGAAGTTCAAGTCAAGTTCAAATCATGGTCAAGTCAAGTTTAAGTCAATATTGGAACTTTACCTACTTGATCAAGTTCGGATTTTACAAAAGTTACTTGTTTATATGAACTTGACAAGTCAAGTAATTACACGAACACGAGTTGCCAAGTTCAGGTTGTGTCTTGAAAATTACTTGAAGTTTCGTGGTCAAGTTAAGTTCATGGTCAAGTTTTGAAATTACTTGACCCTATCGCAGCACTTCCATAGACTAATTGAAACAATTTCGTTGAGACAATGTTGTAAAAGCCGACAAAACTTGACTCTATAGGAACCCAAACAAAACATTTCCCTATCAGCACCTACACTCGGGTGCTTTAGTGTTGGAACATCGTAAACTCTGAGATTCAGGGTATAAATAATCTTAGAGTTTAGTACTTAACTATAGTGCTTTTATTCATCCGGTAAAACATTTTGTAAAAAAAATTGTATATGACAAAACGAACAAAAACGAAAAAGCATCCAATCAGTATAAAAAACTGAATAAAAGCAAACAAAAGCACTATAGATAAGTACTAAACTCCAAGATGATTTAGACCCTGAGTCTCAGAGTTTACGTTGTTCCAACACTAAAGCACCCCAGTGTATGAGAGAAAAAAAAAATTCATTCAAGAAAATTTTGTTCTCACACGACTTAATTACATTATGAAACTCATATAGGGAGTACTAAAACGAGTGCAATATTTTGTTAGAATCCATGGAAAATGCATACCTTGTCAGTAGACAATAAGAAACAATGAAATTGATTCGAGATTTATACTCTAGTTCGCCTTCGTCATCATTTCTACCAGAGCTACGTTCAAGTCAAGTTATTTTAGACAATTTGACTTGAATTTGACTTGAACTTGACTTGACTTGAACTTAACTTGAACTTTACTTGAACTTTACTTGAACTTGACTTGAACTTGAATTAAACTTGAGTTCAACTTGACTTGAACTTGAAAAATTGTCTAAGCGAGGTATCCGCACTTGTAATTGATAAATCAAGTTTCTCAAGCAACTTGAGTATTCAAGTACTCGAATTTCCAGTTCTTTTCATCGAACTTGAACTTGAATTTATTTTGAAATTAAGTAACTTATTATGAACTTGAACTTGATTGAACTTGAAAACTCAAGTTAAAATTATAATTTCACTTGAACTTGATGTTTAAGTTTAAAGTAAAATTGTCTGTACATGACTTGGCTTGAACTTGATACGCACTTGAACTATTCAAGTTATACTTGAATTTGAACGCAGCTCTGATTTCGACATCCACAAAAACATGAACAATATACCCCAATAGCTTACATAATATTATAATGGTTCCTTACATTTTCAATTCTGGCAAATTTAGCTCAACATAATAAAAACGTATTGGTTTTTTTTGTCATTTTCATTTCATTTTGAGTTCATTTTCTCAATGCAAACGGTAGTCCTAATTTGTCAATTCTGAATTTGTAATTTCATTTTAAAAATATAACCCAAAACATTAAAATTGTTGACCAAATTCGTAAACATGCACTATTTATATAAAAAACATTATAACACACCAGCTAACGTCATGCAATGACAAAAAACCTTTCTATGTTTCTGAATTTTGTCATACAAATATGAACTCTGGCTTAATCCTGAAAGATTTATCGGAATGATTTCGTCCCTCCCGCATGGAAATCACTGTTCACAATTGTGCACAAATTCCACTGTTCAAAACAGGACCACTTTTGTGCACAAAGCATGCTGAACAATTATTTGTGCACTGAACTATGTGCACAGCGTTTGAGCACAAACCAAGGTTCAGGAAACGAGATGCACAAAATTTTGCTTTACCAAAAAATGTATTCCTTGAACTCCATAGCTCAAAGATGCTAGCCTATCCTACATGTAGGCCTACATGTAGGCCTATTTATAGGGTGCGAGCTATTTGCAGAAAAAATTATAGGCAAAATAGGGTGCACTGGTTTTCGCAGAAAAAATGCCTATAAAATAGGAATGCACGCCTGCATACACGCAGTCATATAGGCATATATGTAGGCAGCACGAAAACGCGCTTGTATGAAGGCAAATATGTAGGATGTACATATATACATAACTATTTTCTCATTATGGAATGTTATCTCAATGCTAACCAAAACGATTTTTGAACGTTGGCTACGTTGGAATATCAGGCTACTGTAGGGACATGTGAGATTTCCCATTGATTCAAAATAATATCCATACATAACTAAGTACACATACATATTTTGTATGTGATTGCTCGATGCTTATATACTTACTGTAACGTGCATTACAACCAATCAATAGGAGTTTTCACATAATGCATGAGTAACATTAATTTTGAAGAAGTACTCACAATCAGTGTGTTTAAAAATATGATACATAAGAAAGTAATTGTTGCATATGAGGGATAGCCTAATTGTTTTTTAAACTAATGCTATATGTCCATAATAAATTTTCTAAAATAAAGACAGCAAAATGTAACTATGAATTTTAATCAAAATATAATTTAATTCTACAGTATAGGGTCCCATGTAGGAAGGGGCTAACACTTTCCGTTACCCTATATAGGCAGAAATGTAGGCAGCGGCAAATGCCTACTTGTAGGTAAGGATATAGGCCTAGCAATTGCACAAATAGGGAAGAAGGAAGGCCTCTCCTAAACTGAATGTATAGGTAGGATGTAGGATAGGCAAAATCAGTTTAGCATCTTTGCCATAGCTAGTAAAAATGCAAATGCCAAATAAAAAAGTCAAATTAAAATATTTCCAACAAATCTTTATATTATGCAATTTATTGTTGCACTAGAAATAGTGGTTAATAGTAACAACACATAGAAAGAACAATATACAAGATACCTATGTATTAAATCAGTATGCATGTTAAATATTTCAAAATACTACGAGGACAAATTACAACAAACGTTTTTAATTCCTAGAATACATACTTCCTGTATACACACTTAACCACGTAACATACACAAATTTTTTGCACTTACTTAGTAAATATACGTTTAGTATTTCTACCTATTGGTTTTCGTGAAATACAATTATGAATACATACAAAAATACAATTTTTATCAAAACAAATGACGACTCAATTGACACTCGGCTTAAAATTTGAATTACACGTAAACTAATAATATATTAATGATCATTACGTAAACAACAAAATAGTAACTTTGAAGCCCTATAAATATCAAGCTATCAAGCTAAAAAATATCAATTCATTAAAATTTCTAACTTCTGTATAAAAAATGTGTACCTTCCCAGTAAACCAGCATTACGCGGGCCAGGTATGGGCCAGTAAATGAAACCTCTGCTGGTCATTTACCGACTTTGTCGCGCGGCGCAATTCTGGCCCTGTGTTGGCGAGGAAATTTTTTTTGGCAATGGCAACGTAATGGTGGCGAATTGTATAATAGAATGGGCCCATAATGGTGCAGTGACGGCTGCATGGAATTATTGTGATACCGCTAGCCATTTAGATACCCCGATGGGAGCCACTATGGAAATATTTTGTTGATTATAACAGTCACCCAATTAATATTTAAATGATACGTAAGCTTTTCTTTATGACATTTTATTCAAGCAAATAATGTATTTAATTTAAAAATTACAAATCGTGGTTAATATCAGTTGTTATAGGAATACAAATGATTTTTTTCTGCTTTCCTAACTGCGGTAATCAAACACATTTTTGCTTCACTGATTTTACGGCAATACATACTGGATTATAAAAATCGTGACAAAAATACACACACAGTAAGCTACTTCTAACAGGGAAATTACTGACTAACTCTAAATTCACAAAATATTGAAGATTTAACTCTTCTCTGTTTGGTACGTTTCGAAGTGCCTTGAAAATAATTTGAACCATCATCATTGTTGGACTTTCTTACTGCGCTGTGCCCTTCCACTATTTCGGTCACCTGATCCTAGAAGCCAAAGTTGTATTATTTTTTCAACGGCAGCCTCTGACGGATTGGAGTCTTCAGGGGTTTTTCGAACAGCAGCTGCAAATATATCGATGTGAGATTTGATAATACCTAACCAAAAACTGCCAAAACCTGAACGACAAGTAATTATACCAAGTTTGCTAACTATGCAGAAAATAATGAGTATATGATCATATTTACAATACCTATAATGCAAGACAAAATGCTGTTCTTTCTGAATGCAATGTTGTCTTTGGTTCCACTAAATGTCATGGAGTTGGCTAAATTGGCCCCTACTACTCGTTCAAGTATACGCCGGACTTATTATTTTAAGGTCTTCACCTCCAATTCCTTTGAGAAAATTAACCTGTAAATTTATTAAACATATTAGTCACTTTGCCATTACCAGTTGAATAAAAACATTTTCAATGGACAATGACTATGATGCTAATTATTATTCGGTATTTTAAAATAGGCAAGCTTGTTTACAAATTTTATTTTATTTTCTTTGACATCGAGCCACTGATCCAAATCACTGAATGCTTCAGTTTCGTTCAATGGCAACGAAAGGCCAAGTTCAGTCTCCTCTGTGAATACCAATGTAGACCCTTGAGTGACGATTCTGGAAACACATGCAACCTCTTGCTGGAGCTTAATGATCTCCTTGGCAACAACTTCCTGAAATTCTATAAAAATAATAAAGAAAACCCAGCCTTTCAAAATTAACCAAACCTATTTTTTGTTTAAAAACTTGTGTATCATTTAGCTGTAAACACTGAACATAGATCATTTGCTTTAATTTGGATAAACATCTAATTTGAAAAAATTATATTCCGTAGTTATTACTTTGAAATTGTAGTGCTAAGCTGTCTATCTTGGAAATTACTTCCAGGAATTGGTTCGAACTGCCCAGCTCTGTAATTACCCGTTGCTCAGATTGATTCGAAAAATCTGCCCCATCTTCTACATTCAGCAATAAATGTTCTGAAAATTGTAATTATGATTTATAATTAGCAGACTATAGCCAGTAGTCATCTTCACACACATGATACATATGTGATACGGTCCACACACTATTCCACTTAAAACAGTAGCAGTGATATGAATTTTAACTTACGATTTCTTGGAAAATCTTGAGAACCGGAATACAGAAAAATATTTTCTGGCAATTGTGATGCAGCACCACTGCAAAAAACTTCTTGGTGGCTGATTACTTGCTCCTCACCAGAAATGACCTGTGGACCCAAACATACGCTGGATGAACTCTGACCACTTTCCGATATTTCTTGAGGCTGAACTGCAGCTGCCCACAAAGAATTAGCAGTTCTTCGTTTCCGTAGTCTTCGTTTTGGAGTATCGTCGGACAGTCCTTCCGACTCTGTAACTTTGACGTCAGTGTTATTTACTGCCTTGTCCGCAGCCGCTTGAGCCTTCTCGTAATTGTCAAAATGACCTATCGAGCGTATATTTTTCATAATTATTGAATATTATTAAGTTAGTTTTAAACAATCAGTCCTACATTTACGTTGGCACGAAAAAAAAATTAGCAAAGATTAATGAATGATGGTATCAGAATATTTATAAATGATAACTAATTGTGCTTACCAAGTCCAGGTCGAACTTAGCAATTATAAACTTTTCAGGATATGTTGGGGCACGCTGGTGGTTCTGCACACTTTTGAATTAAGTTTGATTTCATCATTAATTAATGGCCAACGACACCTGGTCTTATTATTGAAAAGCCAATTAGACGGCACCGCTTCAACACTTTTTTCTTTCGGAAAATCAACGATGAAATAACAAGTCTTCATTCTAGCGGAATGTGTTAAATTTAAGATGGAGCTTCCAGCATGTATTTGCCATACTTCTAACGAACACTTTGATCACTCACTCGATTGTTTCTTCCTAATGCGTTGTAAAGCACGCTAAGGAAACGCGGCTAAAGAGTACCGGTCTGGGTCCGGTAACGTGATGGCAGGATAATTAATATTTTGTACTGCAAAATCTGAACTTAAATTATGTCAGAACGTTTTCTTTACTATTCCCGCAAAGGACCGTTTAAGGCTCGCCAATTTTGTGCCATGAAACAATTTGCCACTAGAGCCATAAGTCTAACCGAACTTTGCCAGAATCATTTAAATAAAATGTCTTGGCTTCCTAATGGGTAGCCAGTGTTCACCCTTTGCCAGTATGTAGCCTCGAAAAACATTAACGGCCCAACCCAGGGCCGGGTTTCAGTGTTTACTGGGTTATGACGAGCTAATAAAGCAAAACATATTTTAAATGTTTTTCACAAATATTTGGATGCAGTCCACAAATTTTCACAAAATGGGTGGCTAGCAATTAATGCTATAGGGTTGTTACCAGGACGCATTTCCTCTTTGGTACATAGATCCCTGCGGGAGAAAATCAATAGAATCACATTAGGGAAATTACATTACATTTTTTTTATTATTTTTATTATTATTATAAAGGCAACACAGTATTAAGGGCTGCAAATCAAACTTTTAAATTATCACTGTTACAGTGTTATATATTAATCAACAAATTAAATTCAACATACAAATAAAGTTATATTTACAACTAGCAGTTTAAGCTCCAACACATACCAAATTAAGTACTTACATGCATTACAAATTACAACTTATACACTTTTCGCTATGTTACTTATGCACTATGCACATACACGCTAATTTAATAACAAATTACGTATACTAATATATAAGTGTGTATGTATAAATAAATACACAATAATTAAATGCTTTACTTACCAATTCAGTCAACCAGTCGTACGTAATTAATGAAAAGTCACACGGTCGTTCCCGTCCCGTGTCCGTTATTTCGTCGAATCTTCCACTCCCGCTACCAAAGATGGGCAACTGGTTTTCCTCGCCTGAAACCTTACCTCTACAATGTAATTTCGATTGTCCTTCCTAATACCCTTCCTAAACCGGACTTTTGCTGATTTCCTTTTTCCTAAAAATGGGCATATAATTGCCCTTCCTATTTCCTTGTCAGATTAATAAATTGCCTAGTAGGGCCTAAAATGCCTAGTTCAGTCTGAATTGTCTTTGTTCAGCCTTAGTTGGTTGGGTATGCCTTTGTCGGTTTGGTCAAAATTTTACGTTTCTTTACAAATAGCGTTGAGAAACAATATACATTAACATTAGCGAGTAAATATGATAATTGTCATCATTTAAAATGTATATTGTTAGAGGAAAACATGATAAGTTCCAAGTTTGGATTGATTTTCTGGAAGATATATTTTAACGTTAGCAGCATTCAGAATATTAATGTACTAAAAATAAACCCTGTTCACAGCACACCATGAAATCTACGGAAAGACCGAATCTAGACATCTAACTATTAGTGGGGTCCATATGGGTGGAATTTCTTCACAGTTTGTTTTTGACTATGTCGTTTATTCAACGTTATACGGTCCAATACAAATAACTAGTAGCAGAAATCATACAAACCAGTTTCATCTTTCATCTCTTGCCGCTGGTTGGCATCAAATATGTCTTGCCGGTAGTCCTTCCTAGGATCCTTCCAGTTCCCTCACCCTTCCTATGAACTTGCCTATTATTTTACATATTCTCAGCCTTCCTATTCTATTTCCTAGTTTTGACATAAATTCCACAACCTTCCTAGTTCCTTTCCTAAAAACTATCCGTTTTGCTTTCCTTCCTTCCTAGTTGCCTATTTACAAGGCCTAGTTTCAGGCGAGGTGCCCATCTTTGCCCCCTACAATTATAGTTGGTGGCTGTACAACGCATGATTTGGCTCTCCGCTGCTGCTTGCGCACTTACACTACACCCGTAGCATATAATGATATTTGTGCGCCGCCGCTCATATTGCTCATAAGTGGGGCTTTTACGTCACATGGTGTCGGTGAAGAAGCAACGTTTTCTAGATACGATTTCGAAAATCAAAATGATCTACGCAGACAAACATACATTCTGGTAGTTGATGGAACCAGTTCATTACGCGTTTATTAAAATTGCATGCATACCACTTGTTCCTTTTAATCGAATGGACATCTTGACCATATTACCTCTTCACCGGTGTTTAAAAAACTTTTATTTACTATAGTTAATTGTAAGTTGTGTTTGCCACTTTAAAATAAAATTTTTGGCGTATTTTATGTTGTACGCTAAATTTGTATACAGGCGTCTGACGTTCGAAAATACCGAGAATAAGGCAAATAAAAAAAGGATAAAGCAATGGTGGCAACCGATTGATATGATAAATGCACATAAGAAACTCATTTGTTAGCATCCGGGACAATAGGCAACGTGGTGTAAATGTTGGAATTTTAAAGTATTAGATTTACGTAATAGTAATAAGGCCCATTCAGAGGAAGAAATTGTTGACATTCGCTCGACTTTTAAACTATTGGTTGGGCAAACATCTTTAAATTATAATTGTTTGAATATTAATCTTAAGTAAGCAATAAAAAATCTGTACAATTGGGTTCTGCTCATCTGAATGTGCTCAACTAAGTTCTTAGATTTTGTTCACAATTGTGCACCTGGAAATTTTCAAACTTTGTCTGTGCATAATTGTGCACACAGTTTTCGTTCGGGATTAGTTTGAGCACAATTGTGCTGCTAATTTCCATGCGGGCTGATTGATTCAAAATTTAATGTTGGTTATTTTCTAGAGTCAATAAAATACGGAAGTTAAAATTATCAAAACACAAAAGTGATGTATTTTTACAAGCCCTCATCGGAGTTTGTTACCAAAATATTATTTTTTATTTTTTATTTTTTTATTGACTTTTCACAGCATATGGTAGAAGGTTCCAAGGTGTCATTACTTCTGGTTCTGTGCTAGGATTGAGAAAACACATATTGTAAACGAATTTCATAACACAATTCAATGAAAGGAAATTATTTAACTGTTTTAAAAAAATTGAAATTATTAAAAAAAATTTAGGAAATATGGTGAGATTCTACAATGCTTTGAATTCCGTAAATAAAATTAGACGTACTCATCTACAGTTCTGTGAAACTAATACTGTAAATAAAATTCCCACGATTATTGTTATTTGAAAATATCAATATGAATGTTTATTCAAAATATGAGAACGTTGGAAAACTTTAACTTACAGTGAATTACATGGATACTGACTTAACAGGATATCAGTTAAGCGCTGTGATTGGTTCAGCTGCAACCAATGCTCCAACCACCATTTCTTCCCAAACAGCTCAAGTGGCCACGTTCAAACCGCATAGGTAAGCTCATGAAAAATAACAACTTATTGTAGATGTGGAGATTGTTTACCCTCAGATATTATATTAGTTAATTTACTGAGCACTCGTTTGCTCTCCGGTTTATCAAAGCTCATATTTTTGCCAACAATCAAAATGTATAAAATCCTTGGGTTACATTCAAATTTAGTTAATTTTTTAGTATTTTGTGAAATACCTGGAAGTATCAATTACGGAGTATTCTTGCAAAAGTGTCTGAGTCTTGCAATTTGAATTCATTACTTTTTCCGATTTGCCTTTTCAATTCATCCGTTTCTTCGTTTAAAGTTGCTGAAAACATCAAGTGACTGAATTGGTCTCAAACCAGAAGTTTAAAAATTCGCGTTTGACAGTTTTCGTGATTCTAATTCCGAATCAGCTCCTTTCCGGTGTAATTTAGTCACTCTCAGTTTGTTGCTTACAATCATCGATCGAAAAAACAACGTAAAAGAAATTTGATTTGATTTGAATGATGAAGGAAAAGTGACGGAAAATATGAATTCGTGTAGAATGTACTAATTATTTGGGATTTTTAATTTCACATTCTGCATTTAATCATTTTTCTCTTTAATTATTAAAATCATTCCCGTTTGAGGATGCTCTGAGTTTTGATAATTGTGGAACTATAGTTGTGTAATTTAAAAGTTGTGGACGCATATAATTAATTATGTAACTTGATTTTCATTCAATATTACAAAGTGACGGCAACGTTAAAGGGACGATGATGTACCGCATTGGGAGAACCAATTCCTTCCTGCACGTGTTTTTTCTTGTTTGGGAGAACCACTACCGAACGTTCGCAGTCGCGTTCTTGTCGAAAGGTGCTCCCGATTGGACTATAGGATATTATGAATGCACATATCCTGGAAGACCCACTGAACCCATTGAAAAGTATCGATGTGAAACAAATGTTCGTGACTAAAGAGAATTCTGACTTATTTGGAAATAATTATTACTTTTTTCACTAAACATTATATTTTATTTGCTACAATTTAATTTTGCAAACTGGCGCATTATTTCAAATCACAAATTTTTAATTGAATTTATGCTTTTATTTCCAGGTCCCTTTTGACACAGCGAAGAGTTTGCTAATTCACGAAGGAAATGTTTACGTAAAGGCGACATTCACTCCAAAACGGACAACAAGTACTCTGATAATTGAGGTTTTTAAATTCACACTCTGAAGATATTCTGATTCCGATTTCCAACTTTAACCTCAATTGTCTCCTTGGGTTAAAGAGATTTCAATAATTTGAAAATTTAAATTACTATTATCTTTATTCTGTGCTTTGGTTGAATCGTTGTAAATCTAAAATTCCAGGGATTTTTCCGTAACAGAACATTTAAAATACTCCACGTTCAATATTACAAAATACGTAATCAAATCTTCATTTTCTCCAAGCTTTCGGTAACATTCGCATACTTTCATGAAACAATTAAACCTCATTTTTTCATGTCGCACCAACCATGGCGCGCTTTATCAACGCTAGTGTCAACAATTCTCAATGCAGAGACCTCACGGACAACTCTTTGGAAAACCCAAAATGTTCCCACCAATGGGCGTTGATGCAGTGATTTCATCTTAAATGCCATTTCCTTTATACTGCCATCAATAAATCGTCCCTGGACTTACAATTACATTGTGTAGTTGAAAAATACAGGGGATCTCCAAATAGTTGCATGTATTTTGATATCCCTAGTGAACCACTGTAAGCACCAGGGACGGGATATCGGAAAAATACGGATTTAAATTCGGATTCGATTTAATTTCGGCCCTCGACTGCGTGAGAATAAATAAATATGCAACTTAACAAGCATTTTTAGCATTTTTTTTTCGCGAAATTTAAAAACGAAGCTTTCTTTTTGGGATTGAACATTTTCTCCGTTATATTTTTTTAAATGTTAATCCGGTTTCCACCGAAAACGAGGGCGAAGTGTCCCAAACCAAGTTTGCAAACATGCTAATATTGTGTTATAACGAATATTAATGAGCCTTTACGCATTTTTAGCAATTTTAGTTTTGTTCGTGAAATTTGAAAATGAAGTTTCCTTTTGAAGTTCCTTTAGCTTTGGAAAATTTAAGTTGAACAGGGGGAACCTTTTGCTATTTAAAATTTAAATTTTCTGCGCTTTTTCCCGCGCAAATCAGGGCGAGATGTCCCAATCTTTTGGACTCACTGGGACATTGGGCCAGGTTCCTAAACTCCCACAAAATTTCATTCCGATCCCGAGTATGCATGTGGCGAATGTTACTGGTCAGTAAATTATCGTTTTGCATGTGAAAACATGAGGGTTCCAATGTAATTCTGCGCATTGTGGGAACGCCTCATGAAAAATCATTTCAATGTCACAAGAAAGTCATTTTTTGTGGCACTAAAAACACGTGCATACGTATGTAATAGCGTACTAGGTAGGGTTTAATACGTTGCTGGTTTTGATACTAAAATTGACTGATTTGCTTATGCATAATTTCTAGGCCCACATTGCTTCGATGGCACCCTGTATATCAAAATATGTGTCAGACACCATTAAAGACGTTATGGTCGGTTGTTAATTATTAAAAGAATTTCATCTCTACTAACAATAAGCGATTTTATGTTATCGGAACGATTGCTGGTCGTGAGGACAGATTTTCAGGATTTGCTTAAACTGGTCGGAATTGATTCATTTGTCTCGGAGCAACTTTATACAAACTGTTTGGAAAATTCGTACACAGTTCCTGGGCAGGAATACAAATCTTTGTTACTTTTTCCAGTACCGTATGTGCTATTCCTGTATGTTTGTATATAAAAACCGGGAAGGATTCTGACGCTGTAATTCCTCTGCTGCATTTTGTATTCAATTCACTCCTCATTGCGTTAAAGCGTTGATGGAATGAAGACATGATTGCACTCTTGCAGCAGGTAGGAGCTACTGTTTGAGCTAAAATCCAAGGCTGCAGAGCAAGCCCGTCTTCCTTGGAATTTAAGACTTACTTTTTTCCCCGAAAGATCGGAAAAGGGATTGCTGTAGCTCGTAAAGAGCAAACAATATTTGTAATTTTCATGTGTTCAAAGTTTAAGCAAACGTTAATTGCCTACCTAACGAGTCCTTTCAGTGTTTTAGAGGAAACATTTCACCCGGAAGGATACTTGGAACATAATCTATAACTGATTTTTTTGATGTTTCTTGTATTTTACCACTTTGGCTAATGTGCTCCAAATGCGTGTCTCAAATGAGTAACTCTATCGAGATGTTCGAATTGTTCAAGCTAATTCTTTAGATAAAGAGGTAGACGATGGAGTGGACAAACGTTGAGGGGTAGCCTTTTTCATTTTTTTTCCGAGGAGCCGGAATTTCTGAAGCTAAGTTCATTTGATCTTCCATTCCTGTATTTGTGGATTTTCAATCTTTGAAAATTCAAAAATTGTCCCGGAATTCATTAATTTACAAAATGGCAGCGCTGATTGCTGGGGCTGTTGAGGTCCGGACTGAAACATTATGTCCTGGACCAGTCTAGTTCAAACGTTTGGACCATTTAAAATACTTTGTTCAGAACTAATTACCGATGCAGTGTGTGGAACACAAATACGAAACATAATCGTATAAACGTAGGGTGTTCTCTCCATGATCTTTGAAGCGCCGATGCTTTTTGAAAAGATACTAAAATGTAAAAAAAAGTATGAAAAAATGAGTTTATTGTGTTCTCTTACATTAATACATGAATAGAAAACACAAGTGAGTACATGCAGGTTGGTAGAAAAATATTTCACGTAATTCGTCATTAATATTTGATCCACATGGTGTGACACGGTCTTTGGTCTGGTCCAACAAATCCTCGAAAGTATGTAGGGAAGCGCAAAGGTACAAAAACTTGGTTCCTGTTCCTGAACACGAACCGATAAATACAGGTACAAAATTTATGTTCCTACCTATGCTAAACTTTTGCAGGTACAAATTTGCCGTTCCTGTACCTGTTCACACATCCAAAATCTTGTACCTGTTCCTGAAATTGTACCCGTTCCTGAAAAGTACCCAAAACGTGTACCCATTCCCAAAAGTTATGCAAGTACCCGGGTGCGTCCCCGGGTACTTTAGTTTAAACATATGAAATTAAGCTGAACGTTTTTTTACATTTTTTTTTGCTTTTTGAATAAATAATTTCATTGTTCCTGCATATTTTTGTACTATAAAATAATAATTATTATTGTACCGTAACATGTTTATTACTTTTAAGGGCGGAAAAGCAACTTTACTTTTAATCTTTTTTGCTGCTAAGTTTATCTTCGTAAATGCTTCCGATTGTTTCCAGTGGAAATAAATAAATAACTTTTATTACTACTTTTATATTACAATAAAACCTACCTGCAGTAATTGCACTGGAATGCTCAAAATTTATTTCAAGCGTTCATTAGTGCTTTGGAAATGACTGAAGTTCAAAAACGTCTAAGTACCCGTGTCCACACGTTTAAATATGGGTCATTCAACGGTGTGGACCTGTTCCTATTGGGAACACATAAACAGGAACGACATACATTCCTGTACCTGTTTGTGACTGGTCACGGGTTTCTGGGTACAAAATAAAAGTACCTGTATTGTTCCTGTTACAATTGGGAACTTTTAAACTGTACCCATTTTGGAACTGTTCCTGTTCCTGTACCCAAATACCCGGGTTGGTCCTGTTCCCATGAGCTTCCCTAAAAGTATGTTCCTTGGTCAAAGAAATTTCGAAATGAGCATTTCGAAAGACACCTCACCAGGCCAGAAATTTCACCCATTTGAGCAGGTATTCTCAAACATGACAACTGTCGCGTAGCTCTGTCAAAAACAAGCAAACGGTTTCCAAAAACAAGTCTCAAAAAGATTGCTCAAATACTTTACACGAGATTGAAAAACAAGTTTCGTGAAATTTGAAAGCTTGCATGACCTTTGTTTTCGTGCTGCCCAAGTCAAAATGACCTTTTTCTAAATAAGTAAGTAAATCACAAAAAATATTTTCTGACGAAAAAATATGCCGGAGTATCCGAGAATCATATATTTCTATGATTACCATAAACAAACATACATAGAAGTTACTCCTTGAAGTGTGCTAAGAAGATAGGAGTTTTAATGTAGAAGTTTTCCCCGTCACGTGTTCGTACTAAAAATACAATTAATGTATTTATAAAAACTAATCTAAACTTTCATTTACCGATGGAAACATTGAAGTAAAAATGAATGAGCAAAATTATAATTTAAATTATCATCCGCCAATTGAAAAATTAAAGTAAAAATAAATTAGCAGCATTATTAAAATTAAACCTGTGAATCATGATTACAATATTTCCCCAGCGTTATTCCACCCACATTTTAATGCCAAAATTTTAAAATGCGAAAAATTTCATACGTGGGAGTTAAAAAACGCCAAAGTAACTTCAGCCAAAATGGTTTTGCAACTACAATAATCTATCATTATTATTTTCCTATTGAGACAAATGTATCCAGCACCTTTTGACTAGTCGGATTTTGTTACTTATTTACATCTTTGGAAATTTTTAAATGTGAATTTCAGTTGAAAAAAAATAAATCCCCGTTTGTGCATTCCTTTATATTTCCAGTCTTTTTTCACATCTTGGGACAACTGTTTCCCACGAAGCATTCATTATCAAGTATTTTTGCACTAAACTAATATTTTTACTTGAATTTCCGGACGAAGGTGTCCTTTCAGATTGTATTCTTGAAGGAATTCTAGCTTTTAAAACCTCGGGCGGATCTTTTGGTGTCGCTGCAGTGAGAGTGTCATTATGTGGTGAGTAATTACTTTTAAATAGAAGTGGACCCTGAATCATTCAATAATAAGACGTCTAAACCCACAACCTTACTAACAGCGTCGTACCCTATAAAGTTCCTCTTCCAAAATTTTGAGTACAAAAAAATTTGTCGCAACCAAAACGCTCCCTAAAATTTTGGGAATAAAATGTTTGTACCCAGTTCGGTGCCGTTCCCATCATAAACACTGACATGACAGGGAAACGGGTAATTTATGCGCTATTGACAAGCAAATTCTCATACGTTATGGTTCATCTGGATGACTCATTTGCAAGTATGTATCCACAAAGCAGGTGAGATCATACACATTCTAAAATCCGCTGTAACTGAAGGGCAAAATTTTTGCAAGCTTGCTTTTGGTCCAAGAAATACACGTCAGGTATCTTTTCTTTTTTTGTTACAAGCAGTCCGCTAATAACGTCAGGATTTGTTCCCTCACCCCGTGGCTCTATTTTCTTTCAATTATTTTCAACAAATGAATTTATCCAGATATCTTTGCTAGTGCAAAGGAAGTTTCTAACAGAGGTTAATTGAAGCAAGTCAGTCCTATACTGACATTTATTATTTTGTGTTTACAATTAGTCATTTTATAACTCAGTTAAGGTAATCTCCTCCAATGAGATTCGGCAAGTATTTTAAAGTACATTTAGGTAGCTTTATTTTTCTATTTGTCCTATATCTAAATTGCAATGGTTCAGTATCTATACAACCGGATGATCTTCGTTACAAAAGTAAGTGCATCCCTAGTGCACTCCCATGCTTAAATATTACATCATCAGATGACTTTCGCAGTACAATAAAACAGGTCAACAGACGGTTTCCCTATGACGCGGATTCTGAAGCATGTCAAATTTAATGCAAACCTATGACCTTGAAGTCGAAAACTCTCATCATGCTCTTATCACAAACAGAGCTGCGTTCAAGTAAATTAATTTTATTGAACTTGAACTTGATAATAACTTGACGTTCAAGTTGGACACGTCACCTGAACGCGAACTTGAACTTGTATCTGAACTTGACTGTTCAAGTATTTTTTTGTACATGAAAGCTGTACTACTACAATTTAAAATTGCTAAGGGGTGATGGGTATAATTAGGGGCCAAAGTGGCCGGGTTAGCTGAATGAAAACTGAAAAATGCAGACAAAAAGATCATTAGATGAAGGACTACAGCACAGGATCTACTAAATTATTTCCCAGATTTTTTCAGCAATACCGGATGTGTACAACGTACAATCTTCTTCTTACTAATGCGTGCAGGACAAATATATGAGTACATGTGCTTGCCTTGTAAACACTCGAAAAAATTCCAAGCAACCCCAGCAGCCATTGTACAAATTTTCAGCTCCTGAATCGGATCCAATGATAATTGAATGGAAACATAATATAATTTACATAATTTAGAGGTTGGCAGTAATAGTTTTGACCACTAGACATCCATAATGCGATTTTAATGCCGATACAGATAAAACAAACACAAAGACGTCATTATTAGGATGATTAAAGCCGAAAACTATTTTTGCCGGTGTGACTTGAACTTGAACTTGGTAGAACTCAAACTTGACTTTGATATCAAATAAAAAATTACGAACTTGAACTTGGTAGAACTTAAACTTGACTTTGATATCAAATAAAAAATTGCCAACTTGAACTTGGTAGAACTTAAACTTGACTTTGATATCACATAAATTATTAACTTGAACTTGGTAGAACTTGAACTTGAAAATTCAAGTTAAAATTATCATTTCACTTGAACTCGATATTCAAATTTCAAAATACAAAATTACCCGTACTTGACTTGACTTAAACTTGATAAGCACTTGAACTGTTCAAATTGTACTGAACTTAAACGTAGTTTTGTCCAGTACACATATGACCATTTCCTTAAATATTTAATGCTTATTAATTTCGCAATGCCAATGGACACATCAAAAGCTGTGTAGATCTTCAGTATTAAGTAATTTACGTGGAAATGGACAATAAATGAATTTCCACACAGTACAGTGTACTTGGGATGCTATTAGAAGGGATTTATCAATATAAGGGATAGCGATTTGCAGTGCCGATTCCCATTTACACAATGTATAACATTATTCTTATTAGGGGTAATGTTTGCAAGAGACAAATTTTTCCGGTCTCTTGAGCATGCCTTATAGCTAGAGTTGACTGTATTTCCTCATAAGGAGGATTTAGCAGTAATACAAATTACTGCCTTCATCTCTAATTTAATCTAATTAATCCTAACGGAGACAGCCAGACCTTCGCAATAGGGACTCTCGCTTCGCTTGGCGCCAAAAAGGATCTTAAATGTTACAAAAATGGAAACCCGTTCAGTTGAATATAGGGAATTCGCATTTTTTTCGGCCCTGCTTGTACCGACTGCGTGAGAGTAAATACATACATATGTAACTTAACACGGATTTTTATTTTTTCGGAAAATTTGAAAATTAAGTTTTCTTATTGGGTTTAACATCGGAAAATTTAAGTTGGACATCTTATCTCCCTTATCTTTTTTAAAAAAACATTTAACGTAAATCCGGTCACCACCGGAAACGAACCCCCAATCCAAGTTTGCAAACTTGCTATTATTGTGTTATAAGGGATATTATTGTTGTTTCTCGCTGGGACATTGGGTTAATTACCTAAGCTCCAACAAAATTTCATTCCGATACCTGGTGGGCGAGGGTTACTTGTCAGTAAATTATCGTTTTACTGGGAACGACTCACGAAAAATCAATTCAATGCGACAATAAACTCATTATGTGTGGCAATTAATACACGTGCATACATATGTAATAATATACTAGGTAGGGGTAAGTACGTTGCTGGTTTTGATACTAAAATTGACTAATTTACTTATGTATTATTCCAATGCCCACAGATGGCACACTGTATATCAAAATCTGTGTCAGAAATCATTAGAGAGGTTATGAACGGTTATGAATTAAAAAAGATGTAATCTGTACTAACCGATTTTATGTTTCGGAACTATTGCTGGCAGTGCTGACAAATCAGGATTTGCCCAAACTGTGCGAAATTGATTCGTCTGTCCCGGAGGAAGGAAAAAACACTGTGGTATACAAACTGTTTGGAAAATGATTAAAAAATTGTTGGACAGGAATGCAAATCTTTAATACTTTTTCCCAGCACTGTACGTGTTACTCCTTGATTGTTGTTTATAAATACGGGGGTGGATACTGACGTTGTAATTCCTCTGTTCTATTGCTAATCAATTCACTTTTCATTGCATTGAAACTTTTATTTAATCAAATCATTTTTGCACTGCAAGTAGGCAAGAGCTATTGTTGGATCTCTGTTTGAAACTAAAAAATTGTACAGGAATTTATTAATTTACAAAATAGAAGCACTGATTGCTGGGATTTTTGGGGTTCGGACTAAAACATGATGTCCTGTGTCAGTCTAGTTCAAACGTTTAGAGCAATTACAATATTTTGTTGACAAATTACTACAGATGTAGTATCTGCAACACAAGTTATAAACTGGGATTAAATGGGACCTATTTCTGAATAAATAAGTAAATCACGACAAATATTTTCTGTATACCGAAGGTGCCTAGAATTATATTTAACAGCAAATAATTGTACATATCAGTTACTTCTTGAATTTTCCTATGGAATCTGTCATTATATATCTTCTTGGGCCATCGTGCGTAGAAAAAATTCAGTTAATATAGAGTGCGCACTCGCTACAAGAGCACGCCGAAAAGTACTGCAAAAGAACTCTTATAACGGTATACTCTTATACGGAACATGTATCAAAATACAGTACAATACTGGTTAAACATTATAAAACGTGCGCTGAATAAGACATCTAAACAATACAGAAGATTCCAGGGTAAACAAATTTTTATTTACTAAGAATCTTCTATTATACCATTAGTTTTTGGTAGGAATGAAATAGTAATTAGGACATGTAGAGCAATCATTGCAAGATTGTATATCTACAATATTTTTATTTGCATCCAATGAATCGGGTTAATATGAAGGTTCGTATGCATCCTTGCAAATTAGCCAATGCTTTAGTTTTTCCAACTGCAAAGCGTCTCCAGATTTAATATGAGGAATTATACCTGACTGATACAGAGGTATCCATCCTTTGACGGATTTCCTTCAAAGAAGGCTTCCTTCAACGAAATAAGCGTTAGCTTCGGCAATTATGAAGGGTGCGGAAGGAAGGCTGGAAAGCAAACGAAGGCTGATCGAAGGCCTCTGCTTTTTGCAGAAATATTGGAATGTGAAGGAACATGTTAATTTTACAGCCTTCGAACACCGTTGGACCTTGCAATCCCATCTACTATATTTTAGGCAAACTCCTTTCGTAACAAAAATTGATGTACGTACGTACACCGTTAAGCATCTAAAACATTTTTCTGGCGGGCCTGTTCAATGTATTCTAGAAACATTTATCTGACAATGGCAGCATGATACCCGGAGCATGTAAACATTTTATTCCCTTTACTGTACATAAGTAAATACCGATAATCTGCACAAATTCCAATTGACTGCAAACCAATCAACTACTTATAAGTTTTTCACAGATTGTGAGTTTAAAGCTTTGGTTTTGTGACTTGTGTTAAAATATTTACGATAAAAAAATGAACCTGGTAGAAAGGTAAGGTAATGCATGAAGGGCATTTAAATATTTTTTGAAGGCTGAAGGAAGAATAATGATAGCAGGATTTGAATGAAGGAAAGGCGAAAGAAGTTTAAATATTCAGACTGCTTCATTTTACGAACGATGAATTATCGGGTAATTGGAAACGGTCCATCTTCTGAACGAACTTGGCAACGAGAATGGCAAACGTAAATAGGGGAGGCAGTAAATAGTTGCATGCAAAATAGCTAGCTGCGCAGTGCTGTGGCCGTGGGTGAATCTAAAGCGAGCGTGAATTTCACTCTCAAATCCGTATTAAATAGTCCAACACGAAAACGAAGACATCCCACTTTTCCAACTTAGTAGAGGGGATTGGCTTGTTATAAGGGTCTATCCGCTTCGCCCCTATAAAAATATGCCTGTAGTGAACTTCATTCGTATTTATTTAATGTTAAAATCAACTTTCTCAATCAATAATTAAGGCCACAGTATCCAATAATATAAGGCTATAACGCAAAGTAAACTGAAACCTGTTGTTTCAGCTTTCCATTGTAAATATTGTAAATAATTATTTATAACCTTCGCCCACATATTTAGTTGGTGCGGCAGCAATTTCTTAAAAACGTCATGAAGCTGAAATTCCATTATAGCGGTTGTCAGGATGTTGCTGATGACCGCTGATATTTACTTTGAGTTTTCTACGAGTCCACAGTGCCTTAAATTGTTTTGCAGATATTAAGAAAAAATATAATGAAATAAATATTTACGAAATGCCGCTAAAAATGTCACAGAAATCTGATGTTGCTGAATTCAATATTTTGATCAATATTTTGGAATGTGAAGAGCCCTTCGTCAACAACGGGAAGACGACAACAACGACACCTTCATCAAAATGTCGGAATTATTTAAGTCAACCAACAGAATTCTAGCGAAAATAAATGCGAGACTCGATAATGTAGCTTGAAAATTTTCCCTTTTTCAAGATAAGTAATGTCTCGGGATCGTTCTAACCCTGGAATTTTCTATTTAAGCAATCCAGCACTTGAAAAGTTATAGGAAAGACTCGATCGTGCAGAAGTTAGTAATCCGTTGGATAGTTTATAATAAATTATGAAATAATGAAGAGTATACTCTTCAGAGCTAAAAATGAGCTATAGCTCATACGTTGTCCCCTCATCCCATCTACACTCAGAATATTCTGATTGGATCATCTGTTCCAAAAGATCAGAGCCGCCCTCTCAATTTCTGGGAAATATTTTGCATTTGTGAATGTGTACGTGAGCTTTTACTAATTTAACAGTATGAAAGTGGGGATCTGACAATGACAAAAATTAAGGTTATTATAAACAAACTAACTTCTGAAAACAGCGGTGCTCCTTTAAAGAAACTACTCTGAAAAGGTGTTATTGAAAGCGAGACTCTCATGTACTCGCGTTAATAACTTGTAACATATCTCTTGACGCCCTGGTTATTATAACTGCTTCCAGCGGAAATTGGTCCATTTAAAATAAATATCATCTTCCGCTTTTTCCCCGCTTCCTTGTATGTAAAGTTATAAATATGCACTCATGATATTCTTTAGAACAGTAAGTATGTACAGCTCTAATGTAGTTACAATCATTTGCTCTGTACTTCTTTCTTAGGCTTCCGCAACGCAATAAAGAAGATCAGAGGTTACAGATATTTGAATTACGTGTCGTTCAAATTCTAGGAAATTCATAATAATTGGATGTGCACACGTGCTTTCACTATCACGAAAATCCTGTCTAATTAATCCTGTCTATTAAAAACTCGCTGGAGAAGCCATTATCGCAAGATAAGTCATCTGCATGAAGAAAGTAGGTACAGATCCAATACATCTGGCACATTTACTTTTTTTTGTATTCTCAGGAACTACGACGATTGCAGTGAGTTCAAAGGGGCCAAATACTTCAGTTCCTTAGAATTTAGTGACGCTCACATTTAGCGGAATTGGACATTGAACGTATGCGATCACAGTATTCCACGCAATGAATTACTTTAGTAACATAAATTATAGCAGGCCTGTTAGCTCTCTGGACTTAACATCCAATTCACTTCTTCACTCTCATTCACAGTCACGGTCTGAAAAGATCAAAAGCTATTTTCCCTTCAGTTTCAGCATTTTAATATCCATTTAATTAATTATTTAGCAAGTAGATTGACTGGAGAAAAAGTCTTTAAAATAAATATTGCCACTATGAAGCCCTCTTTAGGGGAAATGCTCGTCGTTGGGCTTCTTCTTGCAGTTCTTCAATACGCTTGTGCTAATTCTGGAAATGGACCAATCGTTGAAGATGAAACTACAGACAGTCCTGAGGATTACGAAGGTAACGTTGCAATTACTCAAAACTAAAAATACGCTCAAATAAGGATAGCGCAACAATTTGTTATAACGATATATAAAATTGACGAAAATAAATATCTCCCACGTGTCTTCTATACGTGTTTACATAGGCTGAGGGTATACCCGTTGTATGCACATTCAGACATGAAGATTTCTCAATTGTACATGTATTAAGATTTTATGCATTATATGAGTTGCTTTGATGTACATTTGGAAACAAATTATACTGTGGAAACGTTTTTGTATGTGCAGTTATAGTGTGTACATGATGACCTTAATTCTTAGCAACACTCTAGCTTACAAAAGGGATTGAGCCATAAAATAAAACTGCAGATTTCCTCATCTTAGTTGGAAATTTAGTTGCAGTTTTGTAAAGCTTATTTTTGACATCTGCTAATATTTGAGATCGTGGGGTGAGTAATCGGAAGCAACATCGGATTTCTAATAATTTTTACTTAGCATTTTTCATATACAAAATCAGTTTAGGAAAATCGCCTGACACTTATCTGTAGAAACGTGTTAAGGGCCTTTCGGGAGAAATTTGAAAAGTCGTGAGAATTGTGAAAAAGACCAGACAGACTGAGCAAGATTGGATAAATTAAGCTTTATGAGAGCATTCCGAACTAAAGCAAAGGAGGTTTTTTTAAAATTTATTCAGGAAAATCCCGTCGATGTTAAAACAATTGTGTTCGCTGGGGTTCCTGCAAATTACAATTGGATTTATTTGTTTAAAATTAGCCTACTCAACCTAGAATTTAACCCAGAACATCCACGAATGTGAATATTTTTTCACGGATTTTTAATGCAAAGATGTTAAATTATTTACCACGTTAGTTTGTTGCTGCTGAATTTGTCATAATATATCTGTATAAGCGGTTACTGGAATCAAATCAGTCCCCATGAATTGTTACACAAACGTGTTGATTTCAAGTATTTTGTCACCACCCAGTCTTTTACGATGAACTGAAAATAGCAGAAACTCCTCTGCCACTGCATATTATTCCATTGTTTTTGAATTGACAAACTTTAAAGCTTAATTTCTCTAAGCCTTTCCTCGGCACCTTTCAATTACGTTCACAACTCTCAACGTAAAAATCTTTTTCATAAAAGTCACAAATCATTGATTTGCTATTTTCCGAAAGAATGTTTATGTATACTTATTCTAGTACCTGTATTTAGTTTCAATATAGTGATTTTCCTATATATCTAGTGGTTTCCTCTTAGACATCATTTCCTTTATATGGGCATGCTTTTTTCCCTGAGATTACATCAACATTATATTGTAGTAACATATAGTGACATCCCCATATATTGACAGGTATTTTATTATTCTTGGAAACCACTTTATAGGAAATTCGTTGTATTACTCCGTATTACAGGTGCATATTTGTATCTGTGTACCTCTAATTGCGTGACGCTTACTTGTTTCTAAAATGGTACAAAAATCCTTTACGTTCACAAGCGTTGTGTGCAAATGTCGTTTCCTTAATTGAACGTTTTCTCCTCAAGCTTTCTGCATTTTTGGTTTTACTAACTTCCCCCTTGACTTTTGAGCTTCAATTTATTGCTTTGAATATTTGTTGTAATTTACCGAGTGTTGTTAAGAATCATGCCACGAAATAAATTGTTTACAACGTATCTATTGATTAATGTTTCAGAAAATGAGGAGCCGTTTGTCACGCAACTACAAAATAGTTACCGCCAAGGCTTCGTCCAAATCCTGGATTTTTTTAAGTCAACCAATTTATCACTTTCAAAAATTCACGAAAAAATCGATCGTATGGAAGTAAGTAATGCATTGGGTAGTTTAAAGTGAAAAATTAACACAGAGGTCATGTGAATTTCCCTTTACCCCATCTACACGCCGAATAACGTACTTGGGAATGTCTTATATAAATTTCGTATCGTTCATTGAAGTTGAAAATATGAGAAAGCTCAACTATTTTATGATTTGCTTTTACCATTCTAGTATACTTAAAAGCATACAATGAGAGCCATATTTTAAGCACAAGAGTTGTTTACAGCAGGAAATTAATAAAAAGCTAAAAAAAATTGTGAAAAATTTGCTTTAGGGAAAAACGCATTTCAGGAGCAGAACTATTTTGCTCTGCCCATAAAATATGACTACGATAGTTGTTTATATTTTAAATTTAATTGTTTCGGTATTTCGTATTGCTCAAAATGGTACAAAATGTTTGCGATTTGCTTGAATATACCAGCATATTTTCTTGGACAATTTTTATTTTGACTTTGTTTTGGGGAATGCAATACTTACCATTTGATTTTGACAAAGCAGACCGATTCTGCTGGAAATTCCTTTAGAGGAGGTATTCCACACATTATTTTCGTCGTTAAAGAGGCGAAATGGTCGAAGTGCTGTACAAAAGCATGCGAGTGTAGATTATTTTACCTCTTTAACAATGATAGGAGTCATCGTGTAATAAAAATACTGTTTTCTACAAGAAATTCATGAAAATTAAATAAATTGAAAAGTTGTAATGTCACAGTAAAAATTATTTTATTAATCCATACATGGTTGTAGATGGACAGACGTGAAAGAGAGGCAGATGTTCTGGCAAAGTTTTTACAAATTGAAAGCAAACTTACAACCTTGGAAACAAATATCGCAACAATTTCGGCAGAGCAGACCATGTTGAAAGAAAAAACAGTAGCAATCGAGGCAAGCACTCGCTTAAACACTAATGACATATGAACCAACACATAATATGAAAATTATAATAATTTTAATAAACCCAACCCCGTACGCGTTACTCAAAAACTTGTGGCAGCCAGTCAATAGAAATTCTTTCCATGAAAGGCGGGCACACATTACAGGAACCATTTATGAGAATGTCCCGGGCTGTTCGAAAATTTGTGGTAAGAACTTGTTCAACAGCAGGACAATTCTAAACGATCTGCTCCACATTATCAGTCCTGGGAACAAGTCCTGGGGTGATTTTATGAACCAAAACCTTTGGGCTTGGTCCATCCTTCGGATCAGAACAAAACGACGCAAACAATATAGGCAAAATAATATTTTCGCCAAATTACATCAATCCATGCGTCCTCAATCAACATTCATTCGTTCAAATGTCAATGTTACAATGAGTTTGCGTAAATAAGCTATTTGGTCACCCATTTTTTGATATTATTTTACAATTGGGTATTATTTTCACTGTGATCAGCCCGATCGAGTACTCATTGTGTACCCCGAAGTAGAACGATCTGGTACTTTTACAGGAACGGTTCTAACGGTTGTCTCAAATTTTGGAACACAATTATTGGTACAGCAAATTTTTGGAAAAGACAATTTCAATTCGTTCAAATTTTGAACCAGGATACGGTATACCAAAATTTCTTCCGAAAACGGGCATTTCCAGCATTAAGTAAATATTGACATTCATTTGAATTAATCTAGTATTTTAATGGAGGAATCAAAACAATATTTCGCGTTTTTTTAATACATTCTCTTGTAAGCGCATGTCGTTAAAAGAGACCAAACTGGCTGTTTCTCGTGTTTCTGTCGGGGCAAAGATTGGGAACAACCTAACTTGCAATTTCAATTATAATTGATAATGCATGTACCAGCAATGCCCTAACTGGTACTTGTTAAAATGTGGTAATTAGATTGTGTAAATAACCGAAGTTGAACTTGCAATTAGTTCATAAGCTACTTGCAGTTAGTAAGGCAATTGCAAAAAACATTTGGATATAATGGTTTGGTACAATTGCAGGTGCAATTGCAATTTGTAATTGCAAGTTAACTGATATATAGTATATATCGGCGAAGAGGCAAAATTATCTGTGCATTTTTGATTGGTAGCAAAATGATATACATGCTGTTTCACTAAATTGAAATTATTGAATTAAATAAAATGATCTAGGTGCAATTCATATTGAAACAAAGATGCACAAATGAAATACGCGGAATGGCTTACGCAAGTTAACCGCAATTACTAAATGAACTTGCAAGTTTGGTTCAATTGTGGCTATTTTACACGAGGGAATTGCAAATGTCGGTGCAAGTGCAGTTTCTGTGTACTTAAATTGCAATTACAAAAGCATTTAGTACTCGCAATTAGTTAAACACAACTGAAATTGCAAGAAATTCAATCACAAGTGCTTGCACTGCAAAAAGTTGCAGCTTAAAAAATACTTATCAATTTAGTTGCAACTTGAATTGGAGGGCAGAATTCCACAAAATGTCTCAATAAGTCATTCAGCTCTAATAACTACTGTACATACATACAAATCCCTCAATTAAAACACTAGATTAGTTCAAACCAATGGTAATATTTAATTGTGCATTATTATACATTTTGCTCCTTATGCGTTTTAACATCCTATATGTATAGATGATTATGCGTTTAGATACCTTATACGTTTAGCTGATTATGTGTATTGGGCTTATACGTTTAGATACCTTATACGTTTAGCTTTTATGCGTTTAGAGGTGTAATCGTTCTATGCATTATTGTTACGATCAGCTACAAAAACATTGTTGATTAATATTTTGCATTAAACTGCTTAGATATTCCTCGAAAAGACAAAGATGCAGAGTTTCAATGCAATCTTTTGTCAATTGGATATAAACAATTATATTTTTGACTTTTTCCAGTCGGATAATTTGAAGTTGAAAACGAATATAGCAAATTCTGCAGTTCCAGAGTTAATTCCTAACATGTTACCTCCACCAGCAAACGGAAATTCTTTTGGTGGATCCACATTTGAACGGATTGCAGCTGCACTTCCAAGGCAATCAATGGCTGTTAAATTCGGTAAATTAAATTTCATTTTGCCTCTCACATTATATCACTTGCACTTGAAGTTGGGTGTCTGTTTATCGCTACTATTAAATCGATTCTAAAGTTATCCTTATATAAACATCCTGAAATTTAGACAAAACTGATACCCAATGCTCTTTAATGTTTTTACATCGTCATGAAACAACCGCTTACTCATGAATTAAAATTGCCATCTTTTTGTCTGTATCAGAGCTGCGTTCAAGTTCAAGTATAACTTGAATAGTTCAAGTGCGTATCAAGTTCAAGTCAAGTCAAGTGCAGACAAATTTTGTAACTTGACACTTGAACATCAAGTTCAAGTGAAATTATAATTTTAACTTGAATTTTCAAGTTCAAGTTCGATCAAGTTCAAGTTAACAAATTATTACTTGATTGTAAAATCAAGTCAAGTTCAAGTACAATGAATGGAAGTACTTGAATAAAACTTGAGTATAACTTGAGTTTTTGTCACTGAAAAGCAATGTAAGCAATGCCTAATTGCATCCCACTAAAAATAATATTGGGCGTCAATCATCATAATAATGTCATCTTTGTATTTGTTTTCATTCCATCGACATTAAAGTCGCCTCCATGATAGCCAGGGGTCGAGAATAATTCTTGTGTCCTGTTTCCATACTTTGAATTTTGAATAATTAAAATTTCCGTCTTATTGTTTTATAAAAATGTTCTTAACACTCGAGGTTCTTGTTGCATTATAAAAATGAAGTGATTGTTCCCTTCACCCGTTCTCAAGCTAAGAAGTTTAAGAATAATTTATTATTTCATGTAAAAATAATTTTTGCTGATATTAAACATGCTGGCGCAGACGGACAACCAACAATCTTATAAATCAACATTGGTTAAACAAAATTAACGACGACAAATATTTATGAATATAACTGCTGGTTACACTCACCAGATGAGTGCAACACTAATGTGAACAGGCCAGTAATGTGATTTCTAAACTCTTAATAGTGTAAATTAGTAAATTAGATTGGACTACAAAGTTTACAATTATTCGATCAAGAATTTTAAATTTTTAAGCAATTTTAAAGCAAAGAATATCACCTGCATGCCGTTTAGTTCATCCTAATCACGACTTAGCCATTATTAGCTATAATAGTTGTGGACGAAATTTTTAGTATTGTTTATTCATTTACGAAAAAATTACTTGAATAATCAAGTTCAAGTACAAGTTCACGTTCAAGTCAAGTTATGTGCCCAACTTGAACGTCAAGTTATGATCAAGTTCAAGTTCAATAAAATGAACTTGAAAATCGAGTACTTGAATACTCAAGTTGCTTGAGAAACTTGATTCATCAAGTACAAGTGCGGATACCTCGCTTAGACAATTTTTTCAAGTTCAAGTCAAGTTCAAGTCAAGTTGTCTAAAATAACTTGACTTGAACGCAGCTCTGGTCTGTATGCTTATGCTTAACAGCAAGATTGCTTCCAGTTCACGAAAATTGCTGTTTAAATTTTTGTGAACAATTACAAGATTTCCATATTTGGAAGAAAAGCTAAAAACAGTCGGTGTAGGAATTTGAATTGTAATTTAGTTATGTAAAATGTGGCTGCTACAAAATATTCTCAGCAATTAATTTAACTCTGATTATCACAATATTACGAATTGGCGAAAGCAGGTGTAAGTTCCATGCACATATTTTGGATAAGTATTTTTAAGTGTGAAATGCAAAAATAACAATTTGCTTCCCTGGTAGTAGTCTTTACATCCCAATTGGGTTTCTTCGTCATTTTTTATAAAATATGTTGTGATTAGTCAGCCCATAAAATACGGAAGAAGCTGAGATGAAGTAGAGTAATTCGAGATTTTTTTCTAATACATAAAATTGGCAATTTTTGGTATTTAAATCAAATTATAATTAATTAGACACCGTTGTTGCTTTAAAATTAAACGCGGATAAGGGTAAAAGCTTCTCATAGAAATTCAATGCATTGCGTTTCACATTTTACTTTACATTAAACATATCAGGCTTGAGGCTTCGGGTAGGGTGGCGTTAACCCCCGTCAAAGTAGGATGAATTTCGAGTTTTTGTTCGTAATTTTTCAAAAAACCTAAGAGGCTGATTTCAACCACATAGACAGTAACTACTTACATACGCAATATTTACAAACAATTGCATTGAAATACCTTTAGTAGTTTTGGAGATAACTATCATTTGACTTAAAGTCCAAAACTTAAAGTCCAAAATTGTTGGGAACATGAAATACAGTTTCTGTTAGCATGAATTTGTGCATAAAACGCGTTTATTTAATTTTAATACTCACAAGGTATTTATTCCAGATGTCACGAAACATTGAACATGTTTTAGTACTGTTCTTTTAGTTTCACAAATCAAGTAACCCGAGCACATTTCGAGTTGCACCGTTAAGTGGTACCTCAAAATCTTCGACATAATTAACTGTTCCACAAATACACACCTTGGGGACTTGTATACCTTCAGGTTATACATGTTAAATCACATAACACTTTCGGATTACTCAAAGTCGGACAGTCCTTCCATTTGAGATTTAGCAGAGTAAATGAATAGTACGTTTAAAAATCAATATTTCATAGACCAGTGCTGCGGACAAGTTCAAGTAATACTTGAATTTTCAAGTCAAGTTCAAGTTCGTGTCAATTTAAAGTAAGCCAATTATTTCACTTGAATCTTTCTAGTCAAGTTCAAGTACGTACTCGGCTTGAACATGACATTTTCAGGCAAGTTGTAAGTCGTTGCAGCAGATTCTCCATGAAATGAAAGTATTATCTTGATAATCATATTGTGGCTCAGAAATATTAGTTTCAACTTGTAAATAAATTCCAATATAAAATGAGCTTGGATGGCACTTTACAAAGAGCGTTTAATTAATAAGTAAGTAATAGTTTTTGAAATATTATATTAAGAGTACTGGTGATACTCAAATCGGTATATTAGGTATTTACATGTAATTATATATCAACATTAAATAAAACTCGTCCGATATGCAGTAAAAGTCCGTTATAAGGGCTCGGCTTATAAGGAATGTATCGATATCAGTGATGCTTTTGTGTGACTCTAACTTTCATTTACATAACGCTTTAGACATTTTATATAAGAGAAATTATTTTATAAATTGTTTGGTCAATTATATCGGATTTTTACTGTATTCACTTACAGTATACACTCAAAGATGTCATGGAATGGTTTTAAACAAGAAACAGTAGTAAATTGTTTTCTGAATGCGTTTGGATTTTCAGTCTGAAGGAAATAATTAATGTTATTGTGGTCATGTTTTATTTCGTGTGATACTTAACTTGAATTATCAAGTTCAAGTCGCGTTCAAGTCATAGTCAAGTCAAGTTCAAGTGGCGTTCAAGTCATGGTCAAGTCAAGTTCAAGTCGCGTTCAAGTCATGGTCAAGTCAAGTTCGAGTGGCGTTCAAGTCATTGTCAAGTCAAGTTCAGGTGGCGTTCAATTCATGGTCAAGTGAAGTTCGAGTCATGTTCAAGTGAAGTTCAAGTCATGGTCAAGTCAAGTTCAAGTCGCATTCAAGTCAAGTTCAAGTCGCGTTCAAGTAATGGTCAAGTTAAGTTCAAGTCATGGTCAAGTCAAGTTCAAGTCGCATTCAAGTCATGGTCAAGTCAAGTTTAAGTCGCATTCAAGGCATGGTCAAGTCAAGTTCAAGTCAAGTTCAAGTACTGGTCAAGTCAAGTTCAAGTACTGGTCAAGTCAAGTTCAAGTATTGGTCAAGTCAAGTTCAAGTCAAGTTCAAGTCATGGTCAAGTCGCGTTCAAGTCACGGTCAAGTCATGGTCAAGTCGCGTTCAAGTCACGGTCAAGTCAAGTTTAAGTCAAGTTTGGAACTTTACCTACTTGATCAAGTTCGGATTTTACAAAAGTTACTTGTTTATATGAAGTTGACAAGTCAAGTAATTACACGAACACAAATTGTCAAGTTCAGGTGGTGTCTTGAAAATTACTTGAAGTTTCGTGGTCAAGTTAAGTTCATGGTCAAGTTTTGAAATTACTTGACCCAAACGCCGCACTTCCATAGACTAATTGAAACAATTTCGTTGAGACAATGTTGTAAAAGCCGACAAAACTTGACCCTATAGGAAACCAAACAAAACATTTCCCTATCAGCACCTACACTGGGGTGCTTTAGTGTTGGAACAACGTAAACTCTGAGATTCAGGGTCTAAATAATCTTAGAGTTTAGTACTTATCTATAGTGCTTTTGTTTGCTTTTATTCATCAGCTAAAACATTTTGTAAAAAAAATTTTTATATGAAAAAACGAACATAAACGAATCCAATCAGCATAAAAAACTGAATAAAAGCAAACAAAAGCACTATAGATAAGTACTAAACTCTAAGATTATTTAGACCCTGAGTCTCAGAGTTTACGTTGTTCCAATACTAAAGCACCCCAGTGTATGAGAGACAAAAAACATTCATTCAAGAAAATTTTGTTCTCACACGACTTAATTACATTATGAAACTCATATAGGGAGTACTAAAACGAGTGCAATATTTCGTTAGAATCCATGGAAAATGAATACCTTGTCAGTAGACAATAAGAAACAATGAAATTGATTCGAGATTTATACTCTAGTTCGCCTTCGTCATCATTTCTACCAGAGCTACGTTCAAGTCAAGTTATTTTAGACAATTTGACTTGAACTTGACTTGAACTTGATTTGAACTTTATTTGAACTTGAACTTGGATTAAACTTGA
Organism: Allacma fusca; assembly: GCA_947179485.1. NCBI lineage: Eukaryota > Metazoa > Arthropoda > Collembola > Symphypleona > Sminthuridae > Allacma > Allacma fusca. The sequence goes on from OX359245.1 coordinate 72,422,159, forward strand.
CTTAAACTTGAGTTCAACTTGACTTGTAATTGATGAATCAAGTTTTTCAAGCAACTTGAGTATTCAAGGACTCGAATTTCCAGTTCATTTCATTGAACTTGAATTTATTTTGCATATAAGTAACCAATTATGAACTTGAACTTGATTGAACTTGAAAATTCAAGTTAAAATTATAATTTCACTTGAACTTGATGTTTAAGTTTAAAGTTACAAAATTGTCTGTACATGACTTGGCTTGAACTTGATACGCACTTGAACTATTCAAGTTATACTTGAATTTGAGCGCAGCTCTGATTTCGACATCCACAAAAACATGAACAATATACCCCAATAGCTTACATAATATTATAATGGTTCCTTACATTTTCAATTCTGGCAAATTTAGCTCAACATAATAAAAACGTATTGGTTTTTTTTGTCATTTTCATTTCATTTTCAGTTCATTTTCTCAATGCAAACGGTAGTCCTAATTTGTCAATTCTGAATTTGTAATTTCATTTTAAAAATATAACCCAAAACATTTGAACTGTTGACTAAATTCGTAGACATATGCACTATTTATATAAAAAACATTATAACACGCCAGCTAACGTCATGCAATGACAAAAAACCTTTCTATGTTTCTGAATTTTGTCATACAAATGTAAACTCTGGCTTAATCCTGAAAAATTTATCTTAATAATTTCGTCCCTGATTGATTCAAAATTTAATGTTGGTTATTTTCTAGAGTCAATAAAATACGGAAGTTAAAATTATCAAAACACAAAAGTGATGTATTTTTAAAAACCCTGGTAGGAGTTTGTTACCTAAATATTATTTTTTATTTTTTATTTTTTTATTGACTTTTCACAGCATATGGTAGAAGGTTCCAAGGTGTCATTACTTCTGGTTCTGTGCTAGGATTGAGAAAACACATATTGTAAACGAATTTCATAACACAATTCAATTAAAGGAAATTATTTAACTGTTTAAAAAAAATGGAAATTATTAGAAGTTTTTAGGAAATATGGCAAGATTCTACAATACTTTGAATTCCGTAAATAAATTTAAACGTATTCATCCACAGTTGTGTGAAACTAGTACAATAATTAAAAATTCCACCAATATTGTTATTTTAAAATTTTCACATGAATGTTTATTCAAAATATGAGAACGTTGGAAAACTTCTACTTACAGTGAATTACATGGATACTGACTTAACAGGATATCAGTTACAACTTCTATGGGGTTCAGCTGCAACCAATGCTCCAACCACCATTTCTTCCCAAACAGCTCAAGTGGCCACATTCAAGCCGGATAAGTAAGCTCATGAAAAATAACAACTTATTGTAGATGTGGAGATTGTTTTCCCTCAGAAATTATATTAGTTAATTTACTGAGCACTCGTTTGCTCTCCACTTTTATCAAAGCTCATATTTTTGCCAACAATCAAAATGTATAAAATCTTTGGGTTACATTCAAATTCAGTTAAATTTTTACTATTTGGTAAAATACCTGGAAGTATCAATTACGGAGTATTCTTGCAAAAGAGTCTGAGTCTTGCAATTTGAATTCATTACTTTTTCCGATTTGTCTTTTCAATCCATCCGTTACTTTGTTTAAAGTTGCTGAAAACATCAAGTGACTGAATTGGTCTCAAACCAGAAGTTTAAAAATTCGCGTTTGACTGTTTTCGTGATTCTAATTCCGAATCAGCTCCTTTCCGGTGTAATTTAGTCACTCTCAGTTTGTTGTTTACAATCCTCGATCGACCCAACAACGTAAAAGAAATTTGATTTGATTTGAATGATGAAGGAAAAGTGACGGAAAATATGAATTCGTGTAGAATGTACTAATTATTTGGGATTTTTAATTTCACATTCTGCATTTAATAATTTTTCTCTTTAATTATTAAAATCATTCCCGTTTGGGGATGTTCTGAATTTTGATAAATGGGGAACTGGCTGTGTAATTTCAAACTTATGGACGCATATAATTAATTATGTAACTTGAGTTTCATTCAATATTACAAAGTTACGGCGACGTTCAAGGGACGATGATGTACCGCATTGGTGGAACAAATTCCTTCCTGCACGTGTTTTTTAGTGTTTGGCAGAACAACTACCCAACGTTCGCAGTCGCGTTCTTGTCGAAAGGTGCTCCCGATATGACTATAGGATATCGTGGATGCAGACATTCTGAAAGACCCACTGAACCCATTGAAAAGTATCGATGTGAAGGAAATGTTCGTGACAGAAGAGAATTCTGACTTATTTGGAAATAATTATTACTTTTTTCACTAAACATTATATTTTATTTGCTACAATTTAATTTTGCAAACTGGCGCATTCTTTCAAATCACAAATTTTTAATTGAATTTATGCTTTTATTTCTAGGTCCCTTTTGACTCAGCGAAGAGTTTGCTAATTCACGAAGGAAATGTTTACGCTAAGGTGACTTTCACTCCAAAACAGACAACAAGTACTCTGATAATTGAGGTTTTTAAATTCGCACTCTGAAGATATTCTGATTCCGATTTCCAATTTTAACCTCAATTGTCTCCTTGGGTTAAAGAGATTTCAATAATTTGAAAATTTAAATTACTTTTATCTTTATTCTGTGCTTTGGTTGAATCGTTGTAAATCTAAAATTCCAGGGATTTTTCCGTAACAGAACATTTAAAATACTCCACGTTCAATATTACAAAATACGTAATCAAATCTTCATTTTCTCCAAGCTTTCGGTACCATTCGCATACTTTCATGAGACAATTAAACATCATTTTTTCATGTCGCACCAACCATGGCGCTTTATCAACGCTAGTGTCAACAATTCTCAATGCAGAGACCTCACGGACAACTCCTGGAAAACCCAAAATATTTCCCACCAATGGGCTTTGATGCACTGATTTCATCTTAAATGCCATTTCCTTTATACTGCCATCAATAAATCGTCCCTAGACTTACAATTACATTGTGAAGTTGAAAAATACAGGGGATCTCCAAATATTTGCTTGTATTTTGATATCCCTAGTGAACCACTGTAAGCACCAGGGACGGGATATCGGAAAAATACGGATTTAAATTCGGATTCGATTTAATTTCGGCCCTCGACTGCGTGAGAATAAATAAATATGCAACTTAACAAGCATTTTTATTTTTTCCGCGAAATTTAAAAACGAAGCTTTCTTTTTGGGATTGAACATTTTCTCCGTTATATTTTTTTTAAATGTTAATCCGGTTTCCACCGGAAACGAGGGCGAAGTGTCCCAAACCAAGTTTGCAAACATGCTAATATTGTGTTATAACGAATATTAATGAGCCTTTACGCATTTCTAATAATTTTAGTTTTGTTCGTGAAATTTGAAAATGAAGTTTCCTTTTGAAGTTCCTTTAGCTTTGGAAAATTTAAGTTGAACAGGGGGAACCTTTTGCTATTTAAAATTTAAATTTTCTGCGCTTTTTCCCGCGCAAATCAGGGCGAGATGTCCCAATCTTTTGGACTCACTGGGACATTGGGCCATGTTCCTAAACTCCCACAAAATTTCATTCCGATCCCGAGTACGCATGGGACGAATGTTACTGGTCAGTAAATTATCGTTTTGCATGTGAAAACATCAGGGTTCCAATGTAATTCTGCGCATTGTGGGAACGCCTCATGAAAACTCAATTCAATGCGACAAGAAACTCATTGTTTGTGGCACTAAAAACACGTGCATACGTATGTAATAGCGTACTAGGTAGGGTTTAATACGTTGCTGGTTTTGATACTAAAATTCACTGATTTACTTATGCATAATTTCAAGGCCCACATTGCTTCGATGGCACCCTGTACATCAAAATATGTGTCAGAAACCATTAAAGACGTTATGGTCGGTTGCTAATTATTAAAAGAATTTCATCTCTACTAACAATAAGCGATTTTATGTTATCGGAACGATTGCTGGCTGTGAGGACAGATTTTCAGGATTTGCTCAAACTGGTCGGAATTGATTCATTTGTCTCGGAGGAACTTTATACAAACTGTTTGGAAAATTCGTACAAAGTTCCTGGCCAGGAATACAAATCTTTGTTACTTTTTCCAGTACCGTATGTGCTATTCCTGTATGTTTGTATATAAAAACCGGGAAGGATTCTGACGCTGTAATTCCTGCATTTGGTATTCAATTCACTCTTCATTACGTAAAGCGTTGATGGAATGAAGACATGATTGCACTCTTGCAGCAGGTAGGAGCTACTGTTTGAGCTAAAATCCAAGGCTGCAGAGCAAGCCCGTCTTCCTTGGAATTTAAGACTTACTTTTTTCCCCGAAAGATCGGAAAAGGTGTTGCTGTAGCTCGTAAAGAGCAAACAATATTTGTAATTTTCATGTGTTCAAAGTTTACGCAAACGTTAATTGCCTACCTAACGAGTCCTTTCAGTGTTTTAGAGGAAACAATTCACCCGGAAGGATACTTGGAACATAATCCATAACTGATTTTTTTGATGTTTCTTGTATTTTACCACTTTGGCTAATGTGCTCCAAATGCGTGTCTCAACTGAGTAACTCTATCGAGATGTTCGAATTGTTTAAGCTAATCCTGAAGATAAATAGAGGTAGACGATGGATTGGACAAAAGTTGAGGGGTAGCCTTTTTCATTTTTTTTCCGAGGAGCCGGAATTTCTGAAGCTAAGTTCATTTGATCTTCCATTCCTGTATTTGTGGATTTTCAATCTTTGAAAGTTCAAAAATTGTCCCGGAATTCATTAATTTACAAAATGGCAGCGCTGATTGCTGGGGCTGTTGAGGTCCGGACTGAAACATTATGTCCTGGACCAGTCTAGTTCAAACGTTTGGACCATTTAAAATACTTTGTTCAGAAGTAATTACCGATGCAGTGTGTGGAACACAAATACGAAACATAATCGTATAAACGTAGGGTGTTCTCTCCATGATCTTTGAAGCGCCGATGCTTTTTGAAAAGATACTAAAATGTAAAAAAAGTATAAAAAAATGAGTTTATTTTGTTCTCTTACATTAATGCATGAATAGAAAACACAAGTGAGTACATGCAGGTTGGTAGAAAAATATTTCACGTAATTCGTCATTAATATTTGATCCACATGGTGTGACACGGTCTTTGGTCTGGTCCAACAAATCCTCGAAAGTATGTTCCTTGGTCAAAGAAATTTCGAAATGAGCATTTCAAAAGACACCTCACCAGGCCACAAATTTCACCCATTTGAGCAGGTATTCTCAAACATGACAACTGTCGCGTAGCTCTGTCAAAAACAAACAAACGGTTTCCAAAATCAAGTCTCAAAAAGATTGATCAAATACTTTACACGAGATTGAAAAACAAGTTTCGTGAAATTTATAAGCTTGCATGACCTTTGTTTTCGTGCTGCCCAAGTCAAAATGACCTTTTTCTAAATAAGTAAGTAAATCACAAAAAATATTTTCTGACGAAAAACTATGCCGGAGTATCCGAGAATCATATATTTCTATGATCACCATAAACAAACATACATAGAAGTTACTCCTTGAAGTGTGCTAAGAAGATAGGAGTTTTAATGTAGAAGTTTTCCCCATCACGTGTTCGTACTAAAAATACAATTAATGTATTTATAAAAACTAATCTAAACTTTCATTTGCCGATGGAAACATTGAAGTAAAAATAAATGAGCAAAATTATAATTTCAATTATTATTCGCCAATTGAAAAATTAAAGTAAAAATAAATTAGCAGCATTATTAAAACTAAACCTGTGAATCATGATTAAAATTTTTCCCCAGCGTTATTCCACCCACATTTTAATGCCAAAATTTTAAAATGCAAATAATTTCATACGTAGGAGTTAAAAAACGCCAAAGTAACTTCAGCCAAAATGGTTTTGCAACTACAATAATCTATCATTATTATTTTCCTATTGAGACAAATGTATCCAGCACCTTTTGACTAGTCGGATTTTGTTACTTATTTACATCTTTGGAAATTTTTAAATGTGAATTTCAGTTGAAAAAAAATAAATCCCCGTTTGTGCATTCCTTTATATTTCCAGTCTTTTTTCACATCTTGGGACAACTGTTTCCCACGAAGCATTCATTATCAATTATTTATGCACTAAACTAATATTTTTACTTGAATTTCCGAACGAAGGTGTCCTTTCAGATTGTATTCTTGAAGGAATTATAGCTTTTAAAACCTCGGGCGGATCTTTTGGTGTCGCTGCAGTGAGAGTGTCATTATGTGGTGAGTAATTACTTTTAAATAGAAGTGAACCCTGAATCATTCAATAATAAGACGTCTAAACCCACAACCTTACTAACAGCAACGTACCCTTTAAAGTTCCTCTTCCCAAATTTTGAGTACAAAAAAATTTGTCGCAACCAAAACGCTCCCTAAAATTTTGGGAATAAAATGTTTGTACCCAGTTCGGTGCCGTTCCCATCATAAACACTGACATGACAGGGAAACGGGTAATTTATGCGCTATTGACAAGCAAATTCTCATACGTTATGGTTCATCTGGATGACTCATTTGCAAGTATGTATCCACAAAGCAGGTGAGATCATACACATTCTAAAATCCGCTGTAACTGAAGGGCAAAATTTTTGCAAGCTTGCTTTTGGTCCAAGAAATACACGTCAGGTATCTTTTCTTTTTTTGTTACAAGCAGTCCGCTAATAACGTCAGGATTTGTTCCCTCACCCCGTGGCTCTATTTTCTTTCAATTATTTTCAACAAATGAATTTATCCAGATAATATATTTGTTACTGTAAAGCAAGTTTCTAACAAAGGTTAATTGAAGCAAGTCTGCCATATACTGACATTTACTGTTTTGTGCTTACAATTAGCCATTTTATAACTCAGTTAAGGTAATCTCCTCCAATGAAATTCGGCAAGTATTTTAAAGTAAATTTAGGTAGCTTTATTTTTCTATTTGTCCTATATCTAAATTGCAATGGTTCAGTATCTATACAACCGGATGATCTTCGTTACAAAAGTAAGTGCATCTCTAGTGCACTCCCATGCTTAAATATTACATCATCAGATGACTTTCGCAGGACAATAAAACAGGTCAACAGACGGTTTCCCTATGACGCGGACTCTGAAGCATGTCAAATTTAATGCAAACCTATGACCTTGAAGTCGAAAACTCTCATCATGCTCTTATCACAAACAGAGCTGCGTTCAAGTAAGTTAATTTTATTGAACTTGAACTTGATAATAACTTGACGTTCAAGTTGGACACGTCACCTGAACGCGAACTTGAACTTGTATCTGAACTTGACTGTTCAAGTATTTTTTTGTACATGAAAGCTGTAAACATTACTACTACAATTTAAAATTGTTAAGGGGTGATGGATAAAATTAGGGGCCAAAGTGGCCGGGTTAGATGGATGAAAACTGAAAAATGCAGACAACAGGATCATTAGATGAAGGACTACAGCACAGGATCTACTAAATTATTTCCCAGATTTTTTCAGCAATACCGGATGTGTACAACGTACAATCTTCTTCTTACTAATGCGTGCAGGACAAATATATGAGTACACGTGCTTGCCTTGTAAACACTCGAAAAAATTCCAAGCTACCCCAGCAGCCATTGTACAAATTTTCAGCTCTTGAATCGGATCCAATGATAATTGAATGGAAATGTAATATAATTTACATAATTTAAAATTTTTTATATAATTTAAAAGGTGTTATTGAAAGCGAGACTTTCATGTACTCGCGTTAATGACTTTGTAACATATCTCTTGACGCCCTGGTTATTATAACTGCTTCCAGCGGAATTCGGTCCATTTAAAATAAATATCATCCTCCTCCTATTCAATGTTATAAATTGATGCACGCATGATATTCTTTAGAACAGTAGGTATGTACAGCTTAGTGTTTCTGAACGGTACGAAAACATGGACTCGACCCGACTCGTTTTCCCGAACCGAAAAAATCCCAATTCTGTTCCCAAAACCGGAACCAATATTTTCGAGTCCGGGACATTTTTGGCTTCCCGGGACCGATCCGGAAAATAAAAGCGGTTCCCGAACCGGTTCCGGTTCCTTTCCGAACAGACAGAAAATGTATATGATTCATTTTTATGGAAGCCAAAATTGTGTCGCCTTTTCAAATGATAGTTGACAAATGCTGGCCAAATGCAAGTTTCGCGATTTCATTCAAAACTGCAGCTTTAACAAACCATTCCCGAAAACTTTCGGTTTTGATTTTTGTACCCGACACCGGACCGAAATTTGACGGTTCATAAACCGATGACCCGAAACCGGACCGAAATGTAACGGTTCTTTAAAACGTTGACCCGAAACCGGACCGGAACCGAAACCGAACCGGAACCTCGGGAATTCCCGATACCGAACAGAAACACTAGTACAGCTCTAGTGTAGTTACAACCATTTGCTCTGTACTGCTTTCTTAGACTTCCGCAACGCAATAAAAAAGATCAGAGGTTACAGATATTTGAATTACGTGTCGTTCAAATTCTAGGAAATTCATAATGTTGGGATGTGCACACGTGCTGTCACTATCACGAAAATCCTGCCTACGTTCTTATAAAAAACTCGCAGGAGAAGTCATTATCTCAAGATGGATCATCTACATGAAGAAAGTAGGTACAGATACTATACATCTGGCACGTTTACTTCAATTTTGTATTCTCAGAAACTATGACGATTGCAGCGAGATCAAACAGGTCAAATACTGCAGTTCCTTAGCCAGTTTAGTGACGCTCATTTTTATTGGAATTGGACATTGATTGTATGCGATCACAGTATTTCACGCAAAGAATTACTTTAGTAACATAAATTACTGCAGACCTGAAAGCTCTCTGGACTTAACATTCAACTCAATGCTTGACTCTCATTCACAGTCACGGTCTGAAAAGATCAAAATCTATTTTCCCTTAAGTTTGAGCATTTAAATATCCATTTAATTAATTATTTAGCAAGCAGATTGGCTGGAAAATAAGTCTTTAAAATAAATATTACCCCTATGAAGCCCTCCTTAGGGGAAATGCTTTTCGTTGAGCTTCTTCTTGCAGTTCTTCCAGACGCTTGTGCTAATTCGGGAAATGGACCAATCGTTGAAGGTGAAACTACAGACAGTCCTGAGGATTACGAAGGTATTTATACAATTACTCAAAACTAAAAAATATACTCAAATAAGGAGAGCGCAGCAATTTATTATACCGATATATATTATTGACGAAAATAAATATCTCCCACGTGTCTTCTATACGTGTTTACATATGCTCAGGGTATACCCGTTGTACGTACGTTCAAATAAAAAGATTTGGTAATTCTACATGTATTAAAATTTGCATTATATGAGTTGATTTTATGTATAATTATTTGAAGTTAAATTATTCTGCGGAAACGTTTTTGCATGCGCCGTCATAATGTGTTCATGATGACCTTTTTCCTTAGCAACACTCTATCTCACAAAAGAGAATGAGTCATAAAATAATACTGCAGATTCCCCCATGTTAGTAGGAAATTTAGCTGCAGATTTTCTGAAGCTTAATTCGTTCACCTTTGCTAATATTTCAGATCACAGGGGTCAGTTGCCGGATGCAACGTCGGTTTTCTTATAATTCTGATTTATTAGCCTTTACCGTAAGCAAAATCGTTTTAGGAAAATCGCCTGACACTTATCTGTAGAAACGTTTAATGAATTTTCGGCAGAAATTTGAAAGGTCGTGAGAATTGTGGAAATGACCAGACAGACACTGAGCCACGGTTGGATAAATTAAGCTTGAGGAGAGCATTTCGGTGTATTGCAAAGGAGAGGAATTTGTTTTCATTTAATCAGGAAAATCTCGTCAATGTTAAAACATTTTTACTCACTGGGGTTCCTGCAAATTACATTGGGATTTATTTGTTTAAAATGGGCCTACTGAACAAGAGTTTAGCCCAGATCATCCACGAATGTGAGAATTTTCTTTCCGGATTTTGCATGGCAAGAATTTAAATTATTTACCACGTTAGTTTGTTGCTGCCATAAATTGTCATGATATATCTGCATAAGCGGTTACTGGAATCAAATCAGTCTCCATAAATTGTCACACACACATATTGATTTGAAGTATTTTTATCACCACCCAGTCATTCACGATGAACTGACAACATAAGAAATTCCTCCGCCACTGCATTTTATACTTTTTTGTTTTTACTAACTTTCCCATTGACTTCTGAGCTTCAATTTGTTGATTTGATTATTTGTTTCAATTTACCGATTGATGTTAAAAAAATTGTCACGAAATGGTATAAAATTGTATACAACGTTTTGATTATTGTTCCAGAAACTGAGGAGCCGTTTTTGACACAACTACAAGATAATTACCGCGACGGCTTCGTCCAAATCCTGGATTTTTTTAAGTCAACCAATTTAGCGCTTGCAAACATTAACAAAAAAATCGATCGTATGGAAGTAAGTAATGCATTGGGTAGTTTAAAGTGACCAATTAACTTAGAGTAGCTCATGCAAATTTCCCTTTACTCCATCTATACGCCGAATATCGTAGTTTAGAATCTCTTATATAAATTCCATATCGTTCATTGCGCTTGGATAATATGAGAAAACGCAACTATATTATGATTTGCTTTTACTACTCTGGCATACTAAAAAGCATGCAATATGAGCCATCTTGTAAGCACAAGTGTTTTTTACAGCACGAAATTCATTAAAAGCTAAAAAAATATTGGAAAACTTGGCTTTAGTGCAAACCGCTTTTCAGGAACAAAACTACTTCGCTCTATCCTTTAAATACGACTACGAAAGTTGTTTATATTTTTAATTTAATTGTTTTGGTATTTCGTATTGCTCAAAATGGTACAAAATGTTTGTGATTTGTTTGAACAAACTAGCATATTTTCTTACACAATTTTCATTTTGACTTTTTTTGGGGGAATGCAATTTTTACCATGTGATTTTGACAAAGCAGACCGAATTTGTTTCCTGAAATTGAGGAAATAATTCCAGGAGTGAACGGGATCTATCTGTCCATTCAGATTTTCGTAGTCAAAATAGCAGTTATTTACTTTCTTACGGTCGGACATGTTGAAGATGAAATATGATATTAAATTTAGTAACCGTAGAAGTGATGCTAGAATGTTACCTTCCCGGCGAATGGAAATTCCTTTAGTGTAGGTATTGCACGCATTATTTTCGTCGTTAACGAGGCGAAATGGTCAAAGTGTGCGAGTGTAGATTATTTTACTTTTTCAGCAATGATAGGAGCCATAATGTAATAAGAAATATTGTTTGCTACAAGAAATTCATGATAAATTAAACAAATTGAAAAGTTTTCATGCCACTGTAAAAATTATTTTATTGATCCACCTATCATTGTAGATTAACAGAAGTGAGCGAGATGGAGATGTTCGGGCAAAGTTTTTGCAAATTGAAAACACACTTACAACCATGGAAACAAATGTCGCAACAATTGCAACACATCAGAAGATTTTAAAAGCAAGAACAGCAACAATCGAGGCAAGCACTCGCTTATTCATTAATGACATAACAACTTTTCAACTTCAAAATATGAATTTGATTTTTGTACAAACATTAAAGTACAGGGAAGGGTCTCACGCAAGACGTGGCTAACACTTTCATTGACCCAATGTATTCAAAGGCAGAAATGTAGGCAGAGTCAAATGACCTCTTGTAGGCAAATATATTAGCCCTAGCAATTGCACAAATAGACGAGTAGGAATGCCCCAATAAACAAAATGCATTGGTAGGATGTATGATAGGTGAAATGTGTTTAGTTCGTACTATTTGATGCAGCCTATAAAAATGACAAATACGTCAAGTATTTGAAGTTTACCAAAAATGTTTTTCAAATGTAGCTTATTTTAAAACTTAAACCCTTTTTCCAACCTCTTTTTTAATGGGCCTTATTATAAATTTAGTATTTTTTCACAGTGTGAAATAAAAAACCTTAGTTAGCTTTAATTTAATGCCAGTGTAATTTGTTTTATTGGTCATTAACTATACATGTTATGAATTTATTTGTTACCTGTTCACTCCAAACTGTTAAAAACGGGAGTAGCCGCAGTGTAAGTCCCACTTAGTAGAAAGTTTGCCTTCAATAAACAAAAGAGAGCAACGTTTGCAATATTTTCTTCCAGCATCAAACTAAAAAACAAGGACCGAGATGATGATTGCTTTAAAGGAACTTTCAAAAACCTTAGGAGTTGAAAATATATTTTGCAAGATTTTTATTCTGGAGTTTAAATTCATCCACTATAAGGAACTTCTTAAAAACGTATTCGCATTATCTGCAGACAGGTTGACCGCAAAAGAAATTAGGGTTCCCATTGAAAAATATCTTTTGAATTACGTGTTTTAAAATTTTGTTCTATGCATTATCATAACCATCAGGTAAACATCGTTGTTAAATATTATTTTGCATTAAACTGATTAGAGATTCCTCGAAAAGAGCAAGATGCAGATGTTCAATACAATCTATTGGCAATGGGATATAAACAATTATATTTTAATTTTTCTGTAGTCGGATAATCTGAAGATAAAAACGAATCTAGCAAATTCTGCATTTCCAGAACTAATTCTTAACATGTTACCTCCACCAGCAAACGGAAATTCTTTTGGTGGAAACACATTTGACCAGATTGCAGCCGTACTTCCGAGGAATTCTGCGGCTGTTAAATTTGGTAAATTAAATTTCATTTTGCCTCTCACGTTAAGTCATCTACGCTTGAAGTTAGGTGCCTGTTCATCGGTACAATTAAAGTCGATTCTAAAATTAACCTCATATAAACATCTTGAATTTTAGACAAAACTGATACACAATGCATTTAACGTTTTTACATCCTCATGAAACAACCGCTTGCTCATGAATTAAAATTGCAATTTTTTGTCTGTATGCTTATGCTTAATTGCAAGATTGGTTCTAGTTTACGAAAATTGCTGCTTACATTTTGGCAAATAATGTGAAGAATTCAATTTTGGAAGAAAAGTTAAAAAACAGTCGGTGTAGGAATTTGGGTTGTAATTTAATTATGCAAAATGTTACTGCTACACAATATTCTCAGTAATAATTTAACTCTGAATATCACAATATTACGAATTGGGGAAAGCAGATGTAAGTTTTTATGCACATATTTTGGATAAGTAATTATTTTTAAGTGTGAAATGCAAAAATAACAATTTGCTTCCCTGTTGGTAGTCTTTACCTATAAAATACGGAAGAGGCTGAGAGGAAGTAGAGAAACGTGGGATTTTTTTCGAATAAATCAAATTTGACAATTTTTGATATTAAAATCAAACTATAATTAATTAAAAGCTATTGCTTTAAAATAAACGTGGATAAGGTTAAAATCTTCCCATAGAAATTCAATGCATTGTGTTTCACATTTTCCTTTACGTTAAAAGTATCAGGCTTGAGGCTTCGGGTAGGGTGGCGTTAGCTACCGCCGTCAAAGTAGGATGAATTTTGAGTTATTTTTTGAAATTTTATAATTTTTGTCAAAAAACCTAAGGAGCCAATTTCAACCACATAGACAGTAACTATTTACATATGCAATATTCACAAAAAATTTTATTGAAATTTGTAGAAAGTAAATTTAAAATAAATTGAAGTAAATTTTCTAAGCATAGATGAATATTCCCCCAAGTATAACTGAAAATTTTGCATTAAACTACGAATTTCGGTGACTACGCGAATTTCAAAAACAAAAATTTTCCATGAGATTTAACATGAGAAATTGGAGAGCAATTTCCCTGCGCTTAGGAATTGTAATTTAAAGCAAACATTTCCGGCGCAAACTAGTGTAAGTTGGGGAGATCATGTGACATTGGCCCATGTATTTGTAATCATTCAAAATCTCTTTCCGATCCGAAGTGAATAGATGAGTGTTTTGGCGAGAACTAATTAAATTTATCTATGTTGAAAACTCAATTAAAATTTGAACAAATATATTCGCGCGTAAAAACTTATTTTATAATATTAAATTCCGCATAAATTAATTACAAAATAATTTTTTTAAAATATTTGCAATTATGAGTTTATTTGCTTCTATCTTCTAGCTATACAATTTTTGCGGTAGTAGGATAAAGTTTGATTTTACTTCGAAAATTGGTAATATAAAATCTAAAACTACAGAATTGCAACAAATAAATTAAACGAAAAATAACAATAATCAAATACAATTAATTATATTTAAAAACGTTTTCCGTAATCAGTAATAAACCAGAGAGTTCTAAAAAGGAAAGCATTGGGCTGCAATAAAAGGGACGCAATAAGTAACTCTGTTTGTAGGGAACATGAAATAGAGTTTCTGTAAGCATGAATTTGTGCATTAAACGCGTTTATTTAATTTTAATACTCACAAGGTATGTTTTTCAGATGTCACAGCCGGAATATCACGAAACATTGAACATCTTATAGTACTCCTATTTTCGTTTCACAAATCAAGTAACCCGAGCACATTTCGAGTTGTACTGTTAAGTGGTACCTAAAAATCTACGACATAATTAACTGTACCGCAGACACACACCGTGGGGACTTGTATACCTTCAGGTTATACATGTTAAATCACATAACACTTTCGGATTACTCAAAGTCGGCCATTTATTCCATTTGAGATTTAGCAGAGTAAATGAATAGTACGTTTAAAATTGACTATTCCATAGACCAGTGCTGCGGACAAGTTGAAGTAATACTTGAGTTTTCAAGTCAAGTTCAAGTTCGGGTCAAGTTCAAGTAGGCCAATTATTTTACTTAAATCTTTCGGGTCAAGTTCAAGTACGTACTCGGCTTGACCATGTCTTTTTAAGACAAGTCAGGTTCAAGTACAAGTAAGTGATATTTACTTGAACCTCAAGCCAAGTTCAGGGTCAAGTAATGAAAAGAAAAAACTTGACCATGAACTTGAGATTTCATGGCCAGTTCAGGTAATTTTAGGTTGCGCATGCCATAAAGGACGGAATTTTAAAATCATATTCCAATTTCATGTAGTGTTTGGGGTATTTTGTTTGTACGTCATAAATTAAAGGACAAAATTCAAAATCAGAGTCCGTTTTATGGAGGTCTTGTTTACCAGACGTTGCTCATTGTTAGTTGTTGCAGCAGCGTCTCCATGAAATGAAAGAATTATCTTGAAAATTCCTATTGTTGCTTAGAATTATTAGTTTCAACTTGTGTAAATAAATTCCAGTATAAAATGAGCTTGGATGGCCCTTTACAAAGAGCGTTTAATAAATAAGTAAGTACCGGTTTATGAAATATTATATTAAGAGTACTGGTAATTCTCTAATAGGTATATTAGGTATTTACATGTAATTATATATAAACATTAAATAGATCTTGACACCATGTAAAACTCGTCCGATATACAGTGAAAGTCCGTTATAAGGGCTCGGCTTATAAGGAATGTATCGATATCAGTGATGCATTTGTGTAACTCTAACTTTCATTTACACAATGATTTAGACATTTTTTGTAAGGGAAATTCTTTTATAAATTGTAAAGTCAATTATATCGGATTTTTACTGTATTCAGTATAGACTCAAAGATGTCCTCGAATGGTTTTAAATAAAAAATAGTAGTAAATTGGATTTTCAGTCTGAAGGAAATAATTTGCCGATGCAAGTTCGACAAGTTATTGTGGCCATGTTTTATTTTTTGTGTTACTTAACTTGAATTATCGAGTTCAATTCGCGTTCAAGTCATGGTCAAGTCAAGCTCAAGTCGCGTTCAAGTCGCGTTCAAGTCGCGTTCAAGTCGCGTTCAAGTCGCGTTCAAGTCGCGTTCAAGTCGCGTTCAAGTCGCGTTCTAGTCTTAGTCAAGTCAAGTTGAAGTCAAGTTTGGAACTTTAACTACTTGATGAAGTTCGGGTCTTACAAAAGTTACTTGATTACTTGAACTTGACAAGTAAAGTAATTACACGAACGCGAGTTATCAAGTTCAGGCTGTGTCTTGAAAATTATTTGAAGTTTCATGGTCAAGTTTTGAAATTACTTGACCCGATCGCAGCACTGCCATAGACTAATTTAAACAATTTCGTTGAGACAATGTTGTAAAAGCCGACAAACCTTGACTCTATAGGAAACCAATCGCACAAATGCCAAGCAAAACATTTCCCCTTCCATCCTATGAGAGACAAAAAACATTCATTCACGAAAATTTTTTTTGCACACGACTTAATTAAATTATTAAACTCATAAAGGGAGTACTAAAACGAGTGCAATATTTTGTTAGAATCCATGGAAAAGGCATCCCTTGTCAGTAGACAATAAGAAACAATGAAATTGATTCGAGATCTATACTCTACTTTGCCTTCATCATCATTTCTACCAGAGATGCGTTCGAGTCAAAGTATTTTGGACGATTTAACTTGAACTTGACTTGAACTTGAATAAATTGCCTAAGCGAGGTAGCCGCACTTGTACTTGATGAATCAAGTTTCTCAAACAACTTGAGAATTCAAGTACTCGAATTTCAAGTTCATTTTATTGAACTTGAACTTGACCATACCTTGACGTTCAAGTTGGGCACATGACTTGACATGAACTTGATTTTGAACTTGAACTTGAATATTCAAGTATTTTTTTCGTAATTGAATAAAAAATACCATAAATTTCATCAACAACTATTAAGGCTAAAAATGGCCAGGTCGTAATTTGGATCAACTAAACGGCGTGAGAATGATATTCTTTACTTTAAAATTTCTAAAAAATTCAAAATTTTTGATCAAATAACTAAGCATTGTAGTCCAATCTAATTTACAAATTTGCCCTATTACGAGTTTAGAAATCATATTATTGGCCTGTTGAAAATACTGTTGCACTCATGTGTTGAGTGTAACCAGAAGTTATATTCATAAATATTTGTTGTCGTTAATTTTACTTAACCAAGGTTTATTTATAAGATAGTTTTTTGTTCATCTGCATGTTTAATAACATAAAAATTATGATTACTTGACTTGATTTTGCAATCAAATAATCAATTATTAACTTGAACTTGATTGAACTCGAAAATTCAAGTTAAAATTATAATTTCACTTGAACTTGAAGTTTAAGTTTAAAGTTACAAAAATGTCTGTACTTGACTTGACTTGAACTTGTTACGCACTTGAACTATTTAAGTTATACTTGAACTTGAACGCAGCTCTGATTTATACATTTACGAAAACATGAACAATAGACCCCAATAGCTTATATAACATTATAATGGTTCCTAACATTTTTAATTCTAGCAAATTCAGCTCAACATAACAGAAAAGTATTGTTTTTTTGTTGTCTTAGTTCATTTTCTGAATGCAAACGGTAGTCTTGAATTGTCAATTCTGAATTTGTAATTTCATTTTAAAAATATAACCCAAAAAATTTGAACTGTTGACCAAATTCGTAAACATAAGCACTATTTATTTAAAAAACATTATAACACGCGGAATGGCAAAAACTTTTTTCTATAAAAAAATTTTGTCATAAAAATATGAACTCTGGCTTAATCCCGAAAAATTTTTGGAATGATTTCATTCCTGATTGATTCAAAATGTTGGCTATTTTTAAGAGTCATTAAAATACGGAAAATAAAATTATCAAAACACAAAAGTGTTGTATTTTTAAAAGCTCTGATCGGAGTTTGTTACCTCCATGTAATTTATTATTTTTGAATTTTTTTATTGACTTTTCACGGCAAATGCTAGAAGGGTAAAAGGTGTCGTTACATCTGGTTCTGTGCTAGTCTTCAGGAAACATATATTGTAAACAAATTTCATAACACAATTAAATGAAAGAAAATTATTTAACTGCTTTAAAAAAATTGAAAATATTAAAAGTTTTTTTAGGAAATATGGCGAGATTCTACAATACTTTGAATTCCGAAAATAAATTTAGTCGTATTCATCTACAGTTCGGTAGAACTTATACAATAAAGAAAAATTCCACGAATATTGTTATTTGGAAATATTAATATAAATGTTTATTCAAAATATGAGAACGTTGAAAAACTTGTACTTACAGTGAATTACATGGAAACTGACTTAACAGGATATCAGTTACAACTTTTTTATGGTTCAGCTATAACCAATGCTCCGAACACCACTTCTTCCCAAACAGCTCAAGTGACCACATTCATTCCGGATCGGTAAGGTCATGAAAAATAGCAACTTTTTGTAAATGTCGAGAAGGATTTTTCCTTCAGATATTAAATTAATTAGTGCATTGAGCACTCGTTTGCTCTCCAGTTTTATCAAAGCTCATATTTTTGCCAAACATCTGAATGTATAAAATCCTTGTGCTCCATTCAAATTTAGTTAAATTGTTAGTATTTTGTGAAATACCTGAAAGTATCAATTACGAAGTATTCTCGCAAATGAGTCTGAATCTTGCAATTTGAATTCATAACTTTTTCTGATTTGCCTTTTCAATTCATCCGTTTCTTCGTTTAAAGTTGCTGAAAACATCAAGTGACTGAATTGGTCTCAAACCAGAAGTTTAAAACTTCGCGTTTGACCTTTATCGTGATTCTGATTCCGAATCAGCTCCTTTCCGGTGTGATTTAGTAACTCTCAGTTTGTTGCTTACAATCGTCGATCGACAAAACAACGTAAAAGAAATTTGATTTGACTTGAGTGATGGAGGAAAAGTGATGGAAAATATGAATTCGTGTAGAACCTACCAATTATTTGGGATTTTTATTTTCACCGAAATTCTGCATTGAATCAATTTCCTCATATTTCATTAAAATCATTCCCGTTTGTGGATGTTCTGAATTTTGATAATTCTGGAACTAGTTGTGTAATTTAAATGTTGTGGACGCATATAATTAGTTATGTGACTTGATTTTGATTCAATTTAACAAAGACACGGCGACGTTATGGCAACAATGATGTACCGCATTGGTGGAACCAATTCCTTCCTGCACGTGTATTTTCGTGTTTGGGAGAACAAATACCGAACGTTCGCAGTCGCGTTATTGTCTAAAGGTGCTCCCGATTATGCTATAGGATATGATGGATGCACAGATCCTGAACGACCCACTGAACCCATTGAAAAGTATCGATGTGAAGCAAATGTTCGTGACAGATGAGAATTCTGACTTATTTGGAAATATGACTTCCTTCACTAAACATTTTGTTTTATTTACAAAAATTTTCCGTAATTTTGCAAACTGGCGCAAACCTTTAAATCCTAAATTTTAATTGAACTTGTGCTTTTATTTCCAGGTCCCTTCCGACGCAGCGAAGAGTCTGCTAATTCACGAAGGAAATGTTTACGTAAAGGCGACTTTCACTCAAAAACGGACAAGTACTGTGATAATTGAGGTTTTTAAAATCACACTCTGAAGATCTCCTGATTCCAATTTCCGACTTTAAACTCAATTGTCTCCGTGGGTTAAAGAGATTTCAATAATTTGAATATTTAAATTACTATTAGCTTTATTCTGTGTTTGGGCATGAATCGTTGTAAATATAATTTCCGGGGATTTTTCCGTAACAGAACATTTAAAATATTCATCAACATCATCAACAGCTTATTGAAGACACACAATTGTTTCCCAGTAGGAATTTTTCCTCAAACAACTTTTGAGTCAAGCTTACAGAAACATTCATTGACTTTCAAAGGAGCTAGTCAGCAGGTCTTTACGTTGCGAATTGTGGTCATGACCCGTTAGAACAGGCGACCAGATTGGGGAAATTCATCTTCAGGGGCAAAGACGTCTCCTGAATAAGTCATCTGAACACCCATAAAATTGTTTCTTACAAACGACGTTAAAAATTACTTGAAACAAATCCAGAAATTTGACTGAATAATCGAATCCTTTGAAAACGAAATTTTATTTTTAGATAACAACGTAACAATGATTTGAATCTTGATGTTACTAGAGGAATTAGGATAAAAAGGGTCTTTAATTTTTCCAAAATTGGAAACCCGTTCCGTTGAATATTTTTTAGTATTTTTTAGAATTTGTATATTTTTCGGCCCTCGTCTGCGTGAGAGTAAATAAATATGCAACTTAACACGCATTTTTAGCATTTTTATTTTTATTTTGGAAACGAAGATTTCTTATGGGATTGAACATTTTCTCCGTTATATTTTTTTTTAAATGTTTATCCGGTTTCCACTGGAAACAAGGGCGCGGTGACCCAAACTAAGTTTTTAAACATGCTAATATTTCGTTATAAGAGATGCAAAAGAGCTTTTACGCATTTGTAGCAATTTTATTTTTGTTCGTGGAATTTGAAAATGAAGTTTCCTTTTGAAGTTTCTTTAACATGGGAAAACTTAAGTTGAAAAGGGGGGAACCTTTTGCTGACGATTTAAAATTTAAAACTTCTGCGCTATTTCCCGCGCAAACCAGGGCGAGATGACCCAAGCTTTTGGACCCGATGGGACATTGAGCCAGGTACCTAAACTCCCACAAAATTTCATTCCGATCTCGAGTACGCATGGGGCGAATGTTACTGTTCAGTAATTAATCGTTTTGCATGTGAAAACATGAGGGTTTAAATGATATTCTGCGGATTGTGGGAACGACTCAAGAAAATCAATTCAATGCGACAAGAAACTCATTGTTTGTGGCATTAAAAACACATGTATACGTACATATATACTTGCGCACCAGGTAGGGTTTAATACGCTGCTGGTTTTGATACTAAAATTCACTGATTTACTTATGCATAATTTCAACGCCTACAGTGCTTGGATGGCACCCTGTATATCAAAATATGTGTCATAAACCATTAAAGACTTAATGGTCGGTCATTAAATATTAAAAGAATTTCATCTCTACTAACAATAAGCGATTTTACGTTATCGAAACCATTGCTGGCAGTGCTGACAGATCTTCAGGTTTTGCTCAAACTGTTCGGAATTGATTCATTTGTCTCGGAGGAACTTCATACAAACTGTTTGTAAAATGCGTCTACAATTCCTGGGCAGGAATAGAAATCTTTGTTACTTTTTAGGGCGGCGCAGCGCCCTTATGCAACTGTGATGGACGTACGTCCTGGTGTCCGTACGTCCGTACGTCCGACACTTCGAACACGAATACTCACGAACTACCCAACCGATTTGAACCAAAATTTACACAGCAAAGCGTAGTGAGCTAAAGTACCCTGGGATAGATTTTGGTCAAAATCGGTCGATCAGTTTGACCTGACAAAATTATTTCATCTCAGGTCACTTGCCTTCGACCCCAAATACTCAGAAACTGCTTAACCGATTTTAACCAAAAATTACGAAGCAAAGAATCGTACCTTAGCGACCTCTGGGATACATTTTAGTGTAGATCGGTCAAACCGTTTGACCGTAAAAATTATTTCTAGTTATACTATGCATTTTTATGCCATTTCCTATCAGACTTCAACCAAACTTTATATAGTGACTTTACATACCATAAGCACCTCAGTCGCTGATTGTGGTCAAAATCGTTCACGCAGTTTGACCGTAAAAAATTATTTCATCAAAGGTCATATATGTATTACTATGCATTTTTATGCCATTTCTTATCGGCTTTCAACCAAAGCTTACACAGTTACTTTACATTCAGTTGCTACAAGATTTTGAAAATGTTACTGATGATGACGAAGTGCAAAATAGGTACAGGTAAGACTATTTCAAAATGGATTTTCTGCATTCCAAACGTAAATGTCACAACTCATGTTCTTTATTACGTTCTTGTATCATTTTGTGCATAAATTATTTTGGCACATATTCTCCGATCAACTATCATCCTCTCTACACAAATTTTACTTTATTTAAAAACCTCTACAAAGCTGCGCTGCCCTTCGCAGTGCGCCCCGTGAGGGGCGCGTTGAATCGTTGCGAAGCGACGATTTTTCTAGTACCGTTCGTGGCGTTCCTGTATGTTTGTGTATAAAAACCGGGAAGAATTCTCACGCTGTAATTCCTGTGTTGTTCTTGGTCTTCATTGGTCTTCGTGGTACTGGTACTTCACTCTTCATTGCGTTGAAGCGTTAATGGAATGAAAACATGATTGGACTCTTGCAGTAGGCAGTAGATACTGTTGGAGTTAAATCCAAGCCTGCATAGCAAGTCCGTCTTCCATGGAATGTCAGACTTGCTTTTTCCCCCGAAAGATCGGAAAAGGAACTGCTGTAGCTCGTAAACAGTGCTGCGGACAAGTCTTTCGGGTCAAGTTCAAGTACGTGCTCGTCTAGACGGTGTCATTTTAAGACAAGTCAGGTTCAAGTACAAGTAAGAGAAATTAACTTGAATCTCAAGTCAAGTTCCGGGTCAAGTAATGGAAATAAAAAACTTGACCATGAACTTGAGATTTCATGGTCAAGTTCACGTAATTTTAAATTGCGTATGCCATAAAGGACTGAAGCAATTTCAAAATCACAATCCAATTTCATGTAGTGTTTAGGGTAATTTGTTTGCACATGTCATAAATCAAAGGACAAAATTCAAAATCAGTCCATTTTATAAAGGTCTTGTTTACCAGACGTTGCTTATTGTTAGTTGTTGCAGCGGCCTCTCCATGAAATGAAAGAATTATCTTGATAATCATATTATTGCTTAGAATTATTATTTTCAACTTGTGTACATAAATTCCAATTGAGCTTGGATGGCTCTTTACAAAAACCGTTTAATAAATAAGTAAATACGAGTTTATAAAGTTTTTAATTAAGAGTACTGGTAATGCTCAAATAGGTATATGTGTATATACATATATACACATTAATTAAAACTTGACACCATGTAAAACTCGTCAGATATACAGGTAAAGCCTATTATAATGGCTCAGCTTATAAGAAATGTATCGATATCAGGGATGCATTTATTTGACCCCAACTTTGATTTACACGATGTTTTAGACGTTTAGTATACGAGAAATTCCTTTATAAATTATATAGTCCCTAATATCAAACTTTTACTGTATTCAGTATACTTTCAAAGTTGTCCTCGAATGGTTTTAAATGAAAAGTAGCAGTAAAATTGTTTTCTGAATGCGTTTAGGTTTTCAGTCTGAACGAAATACTTTGATGCAGCAAGTTTCGACAAGTTATTTTGGCCATGTTTAATTTGTTGTGACACTTAACTTGAATTATCAAGTTCAAGTCGCGTTCAAGCCATGGTCAAGTCAAGTTCAAGTCAAGTTTGGAAATTTAACTACTTGATCAAATTCTTTGTTCTACTACAAGATTCAAGCGATTTGAACTTGAACAAGTCAAGTAATTACACGAACGCCAGTTATCAAGTTCAGGTTGTGTCTTGAAAATTACTTGAAGTTTCGTGGTCAAGTCAAGTTCAAGGTCAAGTTTTAAAATTACTTGACCCGATCGCAGCACTGATTTGAAGCACACCTTTGTAAACGTAAGGGGTCAGGGCCGGACTAACCAGTCGTATCAAAATTAAAGCTCCATGATCTTTGAAACGCCGATGCTTTTCGAAAAGAAAGGCAAAACAATGAGTTTATTTACTTCTCTTACAGTAATACTTGAATAGAAAACACCAATGAGTTTATGCTGGTTGGTAGAAAATGGTTTCCCGTAAATCGTTATTACTATTTGATCCACATGGTGTGACACGGTCTTTGGTCTGGCCCAATAAATCCTCCAAAGTATGTTCCTTGGTCCAAGGAATTTCAAAACGAGCATTTCAAATGACCCACCTTTTTGCACCTTACCAGGGCAGAAATAAAGCATTGCTCCCATTTGACAAGTTATTCTCAAACGTGACAACTGCCCTGAAGCTGTCAAATACGAACAAACGACTTGCAAAAACAAGTCTCAAAAAGATTAACCAAATACTTTACACGATATTGAAAAACTGGTTTCGTAAAATTTATAAGCTCGCATTCAAATGTTTTACCACCTAAGTCAAAATGAACTATTTCTAAATAAATAAGTAAATCAGGACAAATATGTTCTACATGCCTAAAGATCCGAGAATCATATACTTATATAATTACCATATCGTCGGTGAACAGGCAAAATGGTCTAAGTGCAATTTCGATTAGAATCAAAATGGTCTACATGCCTTTTTCCTTAAAGGCAAAACGGAATAGTTGCAAGCCTTCATAAAAGCAAAATGAACTACATGCAGTTTTCACTAAAAGCAAAATGGTCTACATGCGTGTATACTTTCATAATGACCATTCTGATTTTAAGCGAAATTGTATGTAGACCGTTTTGCTTTTAAACCTTGATGCATCTATTGCATTTTGCATTTAGTAAAACTACATGTAGACCATTTTGATTTTAATCGAGAATGCATGTATTCCATTTTGCCTCTTCAGCGACGATATACATACATAGAAGTTACACCATACATAGAAGTCTGTTTTTTTCAAAACAGCCATTCCCATAGTGAAGCATTTTTTTGGAATATGCACATATAATGTACATACAGACATTTTAAATAGTGTGGGTAATATTGAGGCCAAATATTATCGGGTTATAACCAACCAATCCCAAATGATTAAAAAAAGAATTTGGGACTAGTTGAGCTGCGGCACGGTCCCAAGGAATGGAGCGTGATAGGGTTTTCTGTTTACAGCGAAGGCGCTGCCCGTGTGTTACGTTGGCAGGAATCTCCTCTCCTCGTCTACTACATCGAGCAAGCAATGCTTGCATGCTGGCTGCATGTATACGCATACAATCCATACGTGCATGGTAATATGTGTACAACGCCTTAACTATGTATGCATATAAATTACCCGTTTCGGATTTCCCCCGATTTGACTGCCGGCACACGCAAATCTGCACTTTTTACAAATTTTAAAATGTAAGATTCTTGCTTCCCTTGAGTTTAGAGGTTTCAAAAAGTGCAGATTTGCGTGTGCCGGCAGTCAAAAAAAATGTCGAAATTTCGAAATGGTCCATGTGATTTTTTGAAAAAATCCGAAATTTTGATTCAATGATACCAAAAAAAATCACGAGTGTAGCAGATGGTTAGACAATGTGTTTGAGATAGCCCAATTTTTAATATTCAAATTGGTACAGCTAAAATAAATTATTGAAGTTTTCGGGTTTTTTCGGTTTTTTAACCTTCCTATTCGGATTTACCGAAAAAAAAAGATGTGGATATTTTTTTTAAACAAACTTTTCATCTAATGGGCGCAATAAATGTGTTTCAAAAAATAGTTGCGTTCACGGGTGGCCGTTTTCAAAAAAACAGACCCGACTTCAAGGTCTTGAAGAAGGCTAAGCAGATGGGAGTTTTTATGTAGATCTTGGGCCCATCACGTGTACGTATCTACTAAAAATACAATTAATATATGAAAAATAATTTGAACTTTCATTCGTCAATGGAAGTATTATAGTGAAAATAAATGTGCAACATTAATAAAAGTGAACCTGAAATTCGGGTTTACAATTTTACGCTTGTGTTATTCCACCGAGCACTTCAAAGGGAAAAACGGAATTCATTTTCAAAACCAAACACCGCAGGAATTACGGTTTCCCTGACGAAGTAATTCCGAACGTGGAAGTAAAAAAATCTGTCAAAAAAGCATCCACCAAAAGAATGTGTGACAACTGCATTGCATTAGCTGAAGAAATTAACATGTATTTAATACAAATAATTGCGGGAAAAGAGATATGATTTGACACCAAAGAATTGCAAATTATGAATTTTTTCGATTTTCAAAAGTCTGTTCATTTAATGCAGAGTCAAATACTGCCCGCTAAATTGATTGTTGCAAATAAAATTGAAGGTGCTCCCTGGGAAAGCAATTAACATTAGGAAATAAAACATCTTTTGACTTCATATACATGCAAGTAGTGATGTAATTTGTTATACAGGAAATTGATTTACATCCGCATAGTATTGATGCTGTAACGCATGTACATATACGCTCTGACAAGGAGTTATGCAGCAGGGTTGTCAACTTCTCTTATTTTAAATTCTGCAGCATGTTCTTTTGTTAACCCAAATATTTTCACACCCCTCTCACGAAATAGTTTGCTTATTTAGGATTTTTAAAATAGTCTTGCACCGCTTTAATTATATATACGCCTCTAATGAAGCAGTAAAAAATGAATGCACACGGATAATCCTCGTTACAAATGTAAAGTACATATCCAGGACACACTACTGGGTCATTCCCTTAAGCATTGCAGGCAAAGATACTATGAATTTTGCAGTGCCAATAAAAGGTCAAGAGCTGTAGATATTCAGTATTCAGTGACGTTCGATTTCTGTGAAAATGGGCAATGAGTGAATGTGCACACAATATTTCCTCATAAGGAGGATATGGCAGTAACAAAAATGATTGCAGGACGGAAAACCTAATCTCTTGGCCTCGAAAATACCGTGCACTTATCCATACACAATGTAAAGTTGTTTCTTCACTCTCCTTTACAGTGCCAGGTTGAAAAGATCAGAAACTATTTCTTCCCAAGTTTTAGCAACCGAATATTCATTTAATTGAGGAAGGAAGTGCCCCTGGCTGGAAGGAAAGTACGAAGTATTGTCATCATGAAGACCCGTTTGAGGGAAATGCTCGTCGCTGGCCTTCTTCTTGCGGTCTTCGCATCCGTGTGTGCTAATTCAGGAACTGAACCAATCGTTCCAGGGGATACCACAGACAGTTTAGAGAATTACGGAGGTATTTATTATTTCTTAAATTACAACATTATTCCCACATAAGGTAAGTGCAACAATTATTGTCGACATCACCCGAAAATCTCACAATACAAACTGACTGACTGCAAAGAGATTCATTCAACCTCGACAAGAAGGCGTGACTCTTGGTGACGTATTAACCGGACGTACACGGAGTTAGGTCGGAGAAATTAAGTTTACAATGAGAAACTTAAGATGAATGTAACTGAAGGAAATAGGAAGGAGCAGAAATTCTTGGTGTTCTCATTATATCATTAAAAGACCAAAATACAAGTATTTTAAAATATTATCTGTGATCAGCACTATGTGCTAATTTACTAAGGGCAAAGCGCCTCTATGTATGATGTAGTGCAACAGCAGAAGCAAATATAAATAATTACATATCCCTTTTAAATACTTTTGAAGGTTATATGCATTTACCAGTAGTATATATACATACACCTGTTCAAAATAATTTATTCTGAAAATTGAATTTTAGCTGAAAATTGAACGGGCGGTTTTTCAGGTCTGGTTACAAATGTACAAATGCCAAATAATTGCTGGTTGGTCATTTATTACTGTTAACCCTACAATGCTCAAATCCTAAACTTAATGTCGTTAATATACGCATTTAACTGATTATATGGTTGCCAGAAGAAGTAGCAGAGTATACTGGGATACGGAAAACCGTTTATCAGAAAACTTCAACTTTTTGAAGGTGGTGGTACATGAAACTTATAATTCTCCGTGTTAAATGCCATTTAAAATTTTAAGTTCTGAATTTACTTCGCGCCAATTTTTAGATAATTGTGTATAAAACTTACACAAACTTTAGCATTCTAATCCTTATTATTATTGATCTCTATACCTGTCCGTTGATTTAAACCTTTGCGGTAATGTGTATCAAAACGAGATACGTTCTAAGACGGGACGATAAAAAACAGGACGGGATAGGTAAAAATGAGTAGGACGGGACGGAAAATTCATGCAAGAATAGTGGATACAGACGAACGGGACGGGATGATCAAATGACATAAGACGGACGCAAACGGATACAAATAATACTTATTACTAGGCTTGGGATTTTGCGAAAAATGCGAAATTCTTAAAACGATTAGATACGATACTCCCATGGGGGTGAAACTTAATCCCAGATGTTGGTAGAATCCAAAAATGAAAAAACATTTTGCGAAATTTGCGAAAAATGCGAAATTTGCGAAATGGGAAGGTTAACTGCGAAATTTTAAATCGCATTAAAAAATCCTGAATCTTGTAAAATATTTTACATACAATCATAATATTTTGAGATTTTTATCATTCAATTCTGGATCCTCGGGTTTCCCCGGAAAATATTAGCCACGGCATTCCTTCGTCGCTTTTAAAATTCCAAAGAGAAGGTCAATTCCATTAGAAGATTGGTCGAATACTGTACGCTAGTACAACAGCTGAAGTAGACGTTACGGCATTTTGGCTGAAATTTTCTCGTGAAATGCTGATTTTGGTGGTGGCACTACAAGCCATTTCCGCACCTAGCATTATCGCTCCAGTTCAGAGAAACTTCACTTATTTAAAAATCTTCTTGCTCCCCAGCGTCTAAAACTTACCTAAGAAAATGTTGTCATTCATATGCGTGTGATATTTGACGATTCAACAGTTCAACCTGACAATTTGGATGACAACAATGTTTCAGTAATCATAATTTCAGCGATTTGAAGTATCGAAATTTCCAGTAATATGTAAGCTACTTCCTTTAGACTGTCACTCAATAAAAACTAAAGTCTGCGAAAAATGCGAAATGCTCTGGAAATTATTGCGAAATTTGCGAAAAATATTTTTTAATTTGCGAAATTTGTACGCAAAATTTAGCGAAATATTCCCAAGCCTACTTATTACTTAGAACAGACTACGCGAGACGACACCAGTTAAGTCTAAACGATGTTTCCTTTTTATTTCAAAATGTAGCTTCGACCGGCTGTTACTGCGTGTACAAACTTGGGGGTCATTCATGCATTTTGTGTAGTACGGAAAGATATGGGATACGTGAGGGACAAGAAACGGATAGGGACGTTATTTCTGAGCTAAAAATACGATACGGGACGGAGGGGACTTGAGTGGGAGCTCATCTAAATAGATACGAACGGGATAGCTACATGTGATAAAAGACGTACAAGAGATATGAACGATCCCTATAGGGATTTTGAAACACATTACTTTGCGGCTCATTTCACTATGTAGCAAGCCGCTATGTACTATATTATTTCACTATATAGCCAAGCAAGTCGGTGCGGTATATACAGGAAGCCGAGAAGAGAAGCACAGCGGGCTGAAACTCTGTCGCAGAGGCGAGCTTTTTCAGCTCGCTTTGCTTCTGGGCTATATACGAACTGCTTGCAGACTACTGGAAGCTCGCAATACTACGCAATTTTAGATTATCACTTAAAAGCACTAATCATCTTATATAATATGCAGTGGGAATGTATGTTATTTTGAATTTACTCGTCAAATCTACGCGTCAATAAAAAGCTGCAACTAAATTTAATCCAATTTAAAAATTAGTACAAAAAGTAAAAGAGCATACTTTCTACTAAATGCTAAGGGTAGACAGTCTTTGTCTTGGTGTAATACGGATTTCAGATTCAAATTCTTGGACGCTAAATAAATTATTGAAATCATTAGAAATTTTTTTAAAAAATAACTATTAGGCAGCGACACTGTCACGGGCAGCCATTCAACACCAAGACGGCCCACTCATTCAAATTAGAAGAGAGAAATATTTTTTTTAAATTAAAAAATAAATTATTAAACCATGATACAGTAGCAAGGGCGGCGGTATTGTCTCGGGCAGCTATCAACCACCAAGACGGCCCACTCTTTCAAATTAGAAGAGAATTATTTTGTTTAAATTAAAAAATAAATTATTAGAGCATTACACTGTAGCAAGGACGGCGGCACTGTCACGGTCAGCCGTACCGGGATCTCGCGGCCACAGAACTTTGTGCTTTCTTAATAATTATTATAATTTAACGTAAGATTTGCCGTGACGATTAAAAATTCTCTAGGACAAATTTTGGATACAGTTGATGTTTATCTATCGATGCTAATATTTTTACATGGTCAACTGCATGTTACATTTTCGAGAAATCAAAACCAAATACTAAGATTGTTGTAGATGACACTGCAGAAAGGTGAAGGAGCCAACACAAGTAATTGTGTATTTAAAGAAGTTGTGTAATATAGATTATAATCATACGAAACTGTATTTCAGAAGCATACATCAATATTTAAAAAATATTTGATTATAAAAATCACATGGGCAATAGAATTTTAATACTAGCGGATGTAGCATTTTTGGAGCCACTTCTTAATGCAGTTTAAGAGTATATGTCGAAAAACTGAGGATCAGGGGGTACTACCCTCTGATCCTGGGTGAGTGGAATGTTACTTATGCAGTTAATATTGTGGAGCCCGAAATATTATAAACTTTGCAGAGCTATATATAGAACGAAAGTTAAATCAAAAATTGTCGACACTGAGCATCAAAGCAAAATAATTGATGATAGGAATGAAACATGTACAACAAATATTGTTTTAAGGAAGTTTATATCGTTAAACTTACTGATTTGTAAAAATGTATGCGGGACCAACTCCCAGTCGTGGTTTAGGGTTCAAAATGGGGCATGCGCATTGGTGTAAAGTTCCCCAGTGCGCTCAATCATGAGTTTTTCACGCGTTAATAGATTTTTATCATTTTAATTGACTTTTAATCTCCTACCTATATCTATAATATTATCATGCAGGTTTTAATATGTTACAACAAACCAAGACGTCAAGAAAATTTTCCCGCGGAGCAGGGCTTTTTACTAGTTTAAATTACGCTTGTGCTATTTCGTCCTACATTTCCCGGTCACTAGGAACATTTTTATGCAAGTAGCAAATGTAATCTGTAGATCACGCAAGCCAGGGAGCACAGTTTTATGGAAATGCAGAATGATTCTTCTCATAAAAACTTTGTTTGACAGGGGAAAAAATTGCAGCCAGGGAAAATTTATTAAAGTAGGATATTTTTGGGGGGGATAATTTGAATAACCAGGAATTGAAAAAAAAATCAGCACGGGTTTGTGAACTTCCCACCAGGGACATCACATCCCGGCAGGAAAATCAAAAATTTATTTCGCAGGGATATTTGCAAAAATCCGACCCTTCTTTATATATTTTTTTTATTAGTCATCCTAGGAATCCTTGAATTCACAGAATTATAACCAAATCTTAAAAAAAAGCTTATTTGTAGAAAATTGATTTAAAAAATATTTTTCTCAATATTATTGTGCACATTTTTCTATTCCCTGCTTGTTAGTGCCTGATGAAGACAGTCTGTTAGGTGTCGAAAGCTTGCATACAATTTGGCTGGTTAAATAA
Source organism: Allacma fusca (assembly GCA_947179485.1). Classification (NCBI taxonomy): domain Eukaryota; kingdom Metazoa; phylum Arthropoda; class Collembola; order Symphypleona; family Sminthuridae; genus Allacma; species Allacma fusca. The sequence continues at coordinate 72,453,096 of OX359245.1, forward strand.
AATTAACCACGTAAACCAAAGATATGGATTTTATTATCAACTTTCCTAGTAAATAATTTAGGTCAAAGTATCCAAGAATGCAACGCTCGATCGAAATAAACTGAAACCTGTGCTTCCCGCTTTCAATTGTAAATATTCTAAATAATTATTAACAAACTTCACTTCCAGAGGTGCAGCCACCATTTCTTAGGAGTGAAGCGAAGCTAAAATTTCGTATTGGTATTGACGGGATAGGTTCGCGTGTCCCCTTGTACTTCGTCCATTAGTTTATATAGCGTGTAGTGTAGATCACCGATTATTTTTACTTTCAATTTTCTGCGAGCCAAGTTTCTTGAGATATTTTTAAACACTAAGAGAAGATATATTAAAATAAATATTTAAGAAATGTTGCATAAGAAATTCCACAGGAAGCTGATGATTGTAATTCAATACTTTGATTAATATTTTAGAATGTAAAGAGCCCTTTGTCACTCAACTGGAAGACGATTACAACGACGCCTTCATCCAAATGTCAGAATTTTTTAAGTCAACCAACACGGCCCTTGGTAAAATAAATGACAGGCTCGATAAGTTGGAAAATCGTCTGGAAATACTGCAAGTTAGTAATGCCTGATGTTTGCTCGAAGTTTTCCTTGTTACATGATAATAATTATACAGAATAATTACATCATAATAAGCCTGTAATTATTACAGGCTTAGCTTCGCTGAAATCCTAGGATTTTTAATTCGAGGAATTCAGCATTTGAAAATTAAATTAAATAATCGATCGTACGAAAGTTAGTAATCTATTGGGTAGTTCAAGATTTAGAAAATGCGTATTAAAGAGTAGCTCATACATTTTCTAACATCAAACTAATTGTAAGAAGCAACGACAGAAATGAGAACTGCTTCAAAGGAACTTTCAAAAATATTCGGAATTACTACAATCGTTTTTTGCAAGAATTTTATTCCGGAGTTTAGATTCAATTAGTATAAGTAGCATTTGAAAAAGTAACGGCATTAGCTGAAGAAGGATTGACCGTACAGAAATTCGGTTTCCCATTGAAAAATGTATGTTTTATTATGTCTCACTTAAAATTTAGTTCTATGCAATATTATAACAATCAGCTGCAAATCTTAAGAATTTTAGACTTCGTTTTTATTCAAAAAATTATTACAAGAAAATGCGGGCCCTCGAAATAGGGAGTCTATTTCTACTTTGATGCAGAACGTTGTTGATTAGTATTTTGCATTATTCTGCTTAGAGATTCTTAGAAAAGAACAAGTTGCAGAGGTTCAATTCAATCGTTTTTCAATTGGATGTAAACATTTCAATTTTGAACTTTTTCCAGTCGGATAATATGAAGATAAAAGCGTACATAATGAAAACTACAACTCCAGAAGCATTTCTTAAAATTTTACCTACACCAGCCAACGGGCATTCTTTTGGTGGATCCACATTTGAACAGATTGCAGCTGCACTTCCAAGTCATTCCTTGGCAGTTAAATTTGGTAATTTAAATTTCATTTTGCCTCTCACATTAAGTCACCTGCGATTGAAGTTAGGTACCTGTCCAACGTTACTACAAAAGTTGATTCTAAAATGATCCTTATAAATATAAACATCCTCAATTTTAGTAAAAACTAATACCCAATGCGCTTTAACGTTTCGTCAACATCATGAAACAACCGGTTGCTCATGATCATATTTTTGTCTGTATGCTTAAGCTTAACTGCAGGATTGGTTGCAGTTTACTAAAATTCCTGTTTTAATTGTGGTGAACAATGTGAAGAATCCACTTTCGGAAGAAAAGCTAAACAACAGTCGCTGTTGGAATTTGAGTTGTAATTTAATTATGTAAAATGTGACTCCTACACAATAATCTCAGTAACTAATTCAACTCTAATTATCGCAATAATACGAATTGTGCAAAGCAGATGTAAGTTTCAGGTCCATATTTTGGATAAGTATCCAAGGTAGGAGTCTTTATTTCCCATTTGGGTTTCTTCATTTTTATAAAATATGTTGTGATTAGTCAGCCCATAAAATATGGAAGTAGCTGAGAGGAAGTAGAGCAATTTGAAATTTTTTTTGAATAGCCATAGTCTGTAAGTTTTTGATAGTTAAATCAAATTTTAATTAATTAAACAGCGCTGTTGCTTTAAAATTACATGCGGAAAAAGGCAAAATATTTCATATTTATATACATATACATTATTTATATATATCTATACATAGTCGTTTAAACGCCAAATTGTGATGACTTCGCGACTTTGAAAAATACAAATGTTGAATGGTCTTTAACGCGAAAAATTAGAGTGCCCTTTCCTTGCGAATAGGAATTGTAATCCAAAGCGAAAACTTCCGGCAGAAATTAGTTTAAGTTGGTGCGATCTTCTATGCGTGTTGTAAAATTGGACAATGTATTGGCTATCATGCAGACTCTTTTCGATTCGGAGTAAATAGATGACAGTGTTTGTGCGAGAGCTCATTAAATTTATCCATGCTGTAAACGCGATTAAAATTTGAACAAATATATTCAAGAGTAAAAGTTGGTACCCAAATATTAAATTCCGCATGAAAAAATTACTAAATAGTTTTTTCAAAATATTTGTGAGTTTATTTGCTTCTAGTGATGCAGTTATACATTGTTTGAGGTAGTGGAATGAAGTTTAATTTTACTTCAAACATTGGCAATGTATAAACTGAAACTCTAAAACTACACAAATTCACATAATTACCCTAGAAGGTTCCAAGGTGTCATTACTTCTGGTTCTGTGCTAAGCTTGAGGAAACCTATTGTAAACTAATTTTATAACACAATTAAATTAAAGGAAATAATTTAACTGTTTAAAACAATGAAAATTATTAGACGCTTTTTGGAACCATGAGTATCTACAATACCTTGAAATCCGTAAAAAAATGTGGCCGTATTCATCTACAGTTCTGTGAAACTAATGCAATAATGAAGAAAATTACTAAACGAAAATCCGATGAACGAATATTGTTATTTGAAAATTTTAATATGAATGATTGTTCAAAATATTAGAACGTTGGAAAACTTGTACTTACAGTGAATTACATGGATACTGACTTAACAGGATATCAGTTATATCTTCAGTTTGGTTCAGCTGAAACAAATGCTCCAACCACCATTTCTTCCCAAACAGCTCAAGTGGCCACATTCAAACCGGAAAGGTAAGCTCATGAAAAATAAAAACTTGTTGTAGATGTAGAGAAGGATTTCTCCTTCAGATATTATATTAATAAATGTATGGAGCACTTGTTTGCTCTTCAGTTTTATCAAAGCTCATATTTTTGCCCAAATTCTAAATGTATACAATCCTTGGGTTACAATCAAATTTAGTTAAGTTTGTACTATTTTGTAAAATAACTGGAAGTATCAATTACGAAGTAATCTCGCAAATGAGTTTGAGTCTTGCAATTTTAATTAATAACTTTTTCCAATTTGTCCTTTCAATTCATCGGTTATTTTGTTTAAAGTTGCTGAAAACAGCAAGTGACTGCATTATTTTCAAACCAGGAGTTTAAAAATTGGCGTTTGACTTTTCTCGTCATTCTGATTCCAACTCAGCTTCTTTCCGGTGTGATTCAGTATCTCCTGCAGTTTGTGACTTACAATCGTCGATCCACAAAAAAACGTAAAAGAAATTTGCTTTGACTTGAATGATGGAGGTAAAGTGAAGGAAAATATCAATTCATGTAGAACGTACCAATTATTTGGGATTTTTGTTTTCATCGAAATTCTGCGTTTATTCATTTTCCGGTTATTCATGAAAATCATTCCCATTTAGTGATGTTCCGAATTTTGATAAGTCGGAAACTAGCTGTGTAATTTCAAAATTGTGAGCGCATATATTTAATTATGGAGCTTGATTTTCATTCAATATTATAAAGTGACGGCGACGTTAAAGGGACGATGATGTACCGCATTGGGGGAACAAATTCCTTCCTGCACGTGTTTTTTCGTGTTTGGGAGAACCACTTCCGATCGTTCGCAGTCGCGTTCTTGTCGAAAGGTGCTCCCGATTGGACTATAGGATATGATAGCTGCACATATCCTGGAAGACCCACTGAACCTATTGAAAAATATCGATGTGAAGCAAATGTTCGTGACAGAAGAGAATTCTGACTTATTTGGAAATATTACTTCCTTCACTAAACATTATATTTTATTTGCTACAATTTTCCGTAATTTAGCAAACTGGCGCAATCCTTCAAATCATACATTTTTAATTGAACTTATGCTTTTATTTCCAGGTCCCTTATGACAAAACGAAGAGTTTGTTAATTCACGAAGGAAATGTTTACGTCAAGGCGACATTCCCTCCGAAACAGTCGACAAGTATGCTGATAATTGAGGTTTTTATATTCCCGTTCTGAAGATCTCCAGATTCCAATTTCCAACTTTAAACTCTATTGTCACGTTGGATTGAAGAGAATTCATTAATTTGAATATTTAAATTACTATTAGCGTTATTCTGTGTTTTGTTATGAATCGTTCTAAATCTAAATTTCCAGGGATTATTCCGTAACAGACCATTAAAAATACTCCACGTTCAATATAACAAAATGCGTAATCAAATCTTCATTTTCTCTGAGCTTTTGATACCATTCGTATACTCTCATGAAACGAATGAACTTCTTTTTTTTCATTTTGTGTAAAATTATAGATTAATATTCTTCAACAAGCCCCATATTTCTGTATATGCATGCGTGCTGTACCTACATTTTTGATGCAGAACTACATATACCCCCATTGATAGCATCTGATATAAGTCTTACTCAAATTTTCCAATTTCATGTATTATTCGTTTATATTATTTTATAAAATCATCTGCCATGGAAATTTAGGGCAATTAGAATTTTCAGCTTGTTTCCGCCTTCTACAGTTTTGCTCTTTAAACGTCATTTGCACCAATCATGGCGCACTTTATCAACGCTCGTGTCAACTATTCTCAATGCAAAGACCTCCCGGACAACTCTTTGAAAAGATTCAGGGAATTCTTTATGTAGTGGTTTCATCTTGAATGCCATTTTCTTTACATTACCATCAATGAATTCTCCCTAGACTTACAACTACATTGTGTAGTTGAAAAATACAGGGGATCTCCAAATATTGGCATGCATTTTTATAACCCTTGTGAACCACTGTAAGTACACGTGGTAAATAGTCCCACTCATCTGAGCACCCATAAAATTATTTCTTACAAACACCGTTAAAAATTACTTAAAACAAATCTGGAAATTTGACTTAGATATATTCCATCAATAATGATCTGGTCAAATCCTAACATGAATTTTTTCAAGTATAAGGCATACCGAATAGACACAGCCATATAATCGTTTTTATTGTGTACTGTCACAAAAATAGTTCACATCGCCAATTTTCGTCACAGGTAACCCCCGCCCCATGCCCACTCAGGATCGTAGCGGAATTTTGTGGGAGCTTACGTACCTGGCCCATTGTCCCAACTCGCCCTGGTTTGCGCGGGAAATCGGGAAGAAGTTATAAATTTTAAGTCATTGCGGCAGTGCTGCCCGCCAGGCTACCTGGTCAAGTCTAGTCTAGTCTTTAAAGTTTAGAGCCGCAACTATTCAAGTCTAGTCAAGTCAGCTGTACGTTTAATTAGGAATAGTCAAGTCTAGTCCTAGTCTTGATTCTGCAGCTGGTTCCCTAGTCAAGTCTAGTCAATTCCCCTAGTCACAGTGTATTTTTCTAAAAATTCCTTCATTTTGATTAGCAAAATATGAAAAATATTATTTTTTAAAACTTGAGCTTCGTGAGCTCAAAATTTTCAGATTTTAGTAAATATCTCTATCAGAAAACCAGTTCGTGTTTATTTGCAACAAACGACGTAAAGATGTGAAACAACACGTGTAGTATACATCAATAGAAAAATAATGCTCGTTAAGATTTTTGCACAATCAACAATTGGCAGTACATAAATTAGTTAGTTTTTGCAACTTTAACCGCAAGTTCGGAATCAAATTTTTCCAAGAAAATAGGGCTTTATCACAATTTATTGGTAAACGTTTTTATCTAATATATAGGGATTTATCAGTGGGATATTTTCGGGTATATTATATGAAATTTCCACTGGGACGCACCAGGAGAAATACCCGGTGCAAGTAGTGGAATTCGTAGTAGGCTGTACCCAGGGGTAGGGCTTCTACTGGGGACAATATTTTTGTCCCGGTGGCAATTCTGTCCCGTCCCGAATTCCTCGGGAAAAAAAATTCGTCCCGATTCAGTCCCGAAATTACATGGGGACAAATATTTTGTCCCGAAACTGTCCCGATCCCGGTCCCGTCCCGAAAACCTCGGGACGGGACGTCCCGGTTATAATCCCAGTCTTATGAAATGCTCAAAATTCCTTTATTTCTACAAGAATACCTCAAATAATAACGAAATTTTACTTTAAAAAATATTTGTATATAGAATAACAAATTTTAAACGGAACGATTCCCATACATATTCATTTTTACTGCAATAGTGTACTGTGCCGGTATATTTTTCTGTCCCGATCTATTGTTCCGTCCCGTCCCGAAATCTTCGGGAGAAAAAAAATCGTCCCGAATCAGTCCCAAAATAACATGGGGACAAATATTTTGTCCCGAAACTGTCCCGATCCCGGTCCCATCCCGAAAACCTCGGGACGTCCCGTCCCGAACATAAGCCCTACCCAGGGGTCGAATTTTTGTAAATTTTCCTGGAAGAACATTTCTGAATATCCTGCTGAAACAAAGGTCAGAGATTTTAAAAATACCTGTTGACAACTCAAATGTCCCTAGAAGACATTATATCCCTGTCAATAAAGTCACTAGGAATGGGACTGTTCTGGTCCGGACCAGAAATTTTGGTCCGTTCTGGTCTGTTCCATGGTCTGTTCCGGTCTGTTCCCTGGTTACGAAAGGACCAAATGTATCTGGTCCAAGAACCTTCATAGACCAATTAAACCTTGTCCAGCTCGAAGAACAGACCAGAATGTTTGATCCTTTGTTTGGACCAGACCATTTGGAACGTTCCAGCATACATTTCAAATGGTCGGACCAGATTCGATAGATGACGATGACCGTTTATGTATTTCCAATTCGCGCGAATAGAATAGCATTGCTAGATTGTACAGCATGATACAATCGAGAGACGGTACAATACATGCTGGATGAAAAACAAAGGAGAGTTCTCATTCAGCGTGCCGTGGAGAACATTCGTACCTCCTGAATCATTCATTGTGTCCGCCAGACGTTAATAATATTTAGTATTGGTTATCAAAAAAGAAATTTTTGGGAAAATTCCTGATGTAAAAATAATAGAAAATATATAAAAATTACAATTTTCATTCATTATCATTTTGTTAACAAATTGAAACTTCGTTTCGAATAATCAAATAAATTATTCAAAACATCTAAATTGTCAAATGATTGCATGTTGTGATCGTATTATGAACCAATTTGGTCCAAGTGGTCTGGTCTGGTCTGTTCCGGTCTGGTCCGAGTTATTTTGAGGAACAGAACATATGTTCCTGTTCCAGCAATTTGTACGGACCAGATGGTTCCGGTCCTATAGTCTAAAAGTCCTTATGGTCCTGGTCCTACACTGAGAACAGATAAATTGGTCCGGTCCGGGCTCACGGACCAGACCATTCCAAGAAATCCTGGAACATTCCGGAACAGTCCCACTCCTAAAAGTCACACAATCTAAAAATTCATGTTGTCTTACCTAATTTTCATGATACACGCCAAAAAATTAAAAATTCCTATCAAGGGATTTTCATTTCAAAGGCCAACAAATTAGAATATCCTTGTCCTCAAAAAGGAATCCCTTCCCTTGGCGATTTTCCCTGCCAGAATAATTTTTGCCCTGAGAAGAATGAACTCTTCTAATATAATGATAATAAATAACAATGTTAAAATGTACGTTAGAAAGATTAGTTCTTTGGTTTGGGGAGGGGTTTTGGTTTAAAAAAATTGTTTTGCAAAAAATCAATTATTTTAACTACAGAAAGTAATATGGAAAATGTATCCTAGCTATCGTTATGATCAATTGCACTGTTAAGAAATAAATTGTAACATGTTCCTAAACACTTTAGGTACCTACTCGAAAACTTTGTTCTGTTCTTTCGAAACGAAGCCATATACTTAATCATACCAAACGGTACTGACGATGATCATTTCGTGTACACTGGAATTTCAGGTTGGCTTTCTAGCTTTGATTTTCAGCTACATAAGGGAGCCTCAAGTAATTGTGACTTGACTAGCATCTTCATGAAGTCATGCAAGTCAAGTCTAGTCATGTCCTGTGTTTTGGCGAGTCGCCCTAGTCTATTCTAGTCAAGTCACGTAATAGTAACAGCAGGCCTAGTCAAGTCAAGTCTATTCTTTTATGTCCTTTTTGTCTCCTAGTCTAGTCAAGTCTAGACTTTCCTAGTCAAGTCTGACTAGACTAGGGCAGCAGTGCATTGCGGGAACGACTGAAATCAATTCAATACGCCAAGAAACTCAGTATGATTGGCAATAAATACACGTGCATACATATGTAATAACGTACTAGGTAGGGGATAATACGTTGCTGGTTGTGATACTAAAATTCACTGATTTACCTATGTATGATTCCAAGGCCCGCATGACACCCTGTATATTGAAATCTGTGTCAGCAAAAATAAAAGAGGATATGAATGGTTATGAATTATTTAAAAACATGAAATCTCTACTAAAGGATTTTACGTTATCAAAACCATTGCTGGCAGTGCTGACCGATTTTCAGGATTTGCTCAAACTGTTCGGAATTGTTTCATTTTTCAAGGAAGAAGACCATCAACACTACTTTACACAAACTGTTTTGAAAATACGTACACAATTCCTGGGCAGGAATACAAATCTTTGTTACTTTTTCAGTACCGTATGTGCTATTCCTGTATGTTTGTTTATAAATACCGGGAAGGATTCTGACGCTGGAACTCCTTTGTTGTATTTGGCAATGAATTCACTCTTCATTGCGTTATAGCGTTGTTGGAATGAAGACATGATTGCACTCTTGCAGTAGGCTAGAGCTATTGTTAGAGCTAAAATTCAAGGTTGCACAGCAAGTCCGTCTTTCATGGAATGTCAGACTTGCTTTTTTCCCCGAAAGACCGGAAGTGTGACTGCTTTAACTCGTACACAATATTTGTAATTTTCAATGCGGGTAAGTTTCTGCAAAAGTCAATTGACTACCTAACGAGTCCTTTACATTTTTTGACGGAAACATTTCACCCGGATGGATACTTGTATCATTATCCATAACTGAATTTTATTTATGTTTCTTGCATTTTCCCACTTTGACTACTGTGCTCCAAATGCGTGTTTCAGCTGAGTAACTCTATCGAGACATTTGAAATTTTGGAGCTAATCACAAAGATAAAAGCTACAGTACAAGATGGAGTGGACAAAAGTTGAGGAGCCTTTTTCAAAATGGTTGAGTCGGAATTTCTGAAGCGCCGATGCTTTTCAAAACGATATCCCAAATGCAAAGAAAGTAAAAAAAATGAGTTTATTTTGTTTTTTTAGTACATGAATAGAGAACACGAATGAGTATATACATGCTGTTTGGTAGAAAATTATTTCACGTAATTCGTCACGAATATTTGATCCAGTTGGTCTGACAAGGTTTTTGGTCTGGTCCAACAAATCCTCCAAAGTATGTTCCTTGGTCCAAGAAATTTCAAAATGATCATTTCGAATGATCCTCCGTTTTGTACCTTACCAGACCAAAACTTACTCCCATTCTGGATGGCATTCTCAAACAAGACAACTGTCGCGTAGCTTTGTCAAAAAACAAACACGCGGTTTCCAAAAAAAAAGTCTCAAAATGATTGATCAAATACTATATACAATATATATCTAATATCATAAAACCAAATTACTCTTTAAATTGTTTTTTAAATTTTCATACTTACATATTCTTAGTGCGGAACTATGCACACATGATTGACTTTCTACATAGTGGTTCCCTCCAGGATGGTTTTCCCTGAATAATTGTTGTATTCAATCATTCCACGAATTTTCCTGTTTGATTTTTACTGAATAGTGTCCCCCTATACTGGGTTTCGGTGTATACTGTTAACTAAAATATTGCCCACGATGAATTTTGCTCCTTATTTACTGTTTTCCCTTGTGAAACCATGTGGCCACTAAATTAATTCTGCGTACTGGCGGAGCGACGCACGAAAATTCAATTCAAGAGAAGCATTAATTTTTGGAGCAAAAACATGTACATAAGCATATTTGTAATATACTATTAATGCTATACTTCCTGTGTAAGCTTGTGAGTACATGTCTGTGGCAGCTATACAGATACATTCGTCCATACCAAAGGTTTCCAAATGAGTCAGCGTTGCCTATATCCTTCCAATATTTTAAATTTGGATCGAACCAACAAATACAGTATGCCCACATTTTAACGGCCTAAATGATTAACCAATACTATATCCTTTTTATATGAGGAGGACCTAGCCTATGTATAAACCTACATTTTTTGTCAAAGTAGTACTGGGGGTTTAGATACAGTGCTTTTATCAGGTTTACTTAATATGCATCTTTTGGGTACATTTAAATACAAACGTGTGAAGTGTTCACACTCTTTTAACAGACAAATCGAATAAAAATGTATATAGTAATATGTGGTCCACATATAGTAATTATATCCTGACGTTTCTCCCGCATCTCTAAGATCTGTCCCTGTAGAAGCTGACATATATCATAATCACGTCCGTGCATACATTTTAACATACGGATGAAAATATCTGGCTTTACCCCCTACAAAAATAGTTTTATTCTGCTCGAATATCTCTCCAATCGCAATATATCGCCGAGAATCGCAATGTTTTATCCAAGTTTTAGCAACCGGTTGTTCGTTATACTTGAGCAAGTATAGTTACCGGTGGCTGAAAGATAAATACGAAGTATTGTTACTTTGAAGCCATATTTGCGGGAAATGCTCGTCGCCGGACTTCCATTTCTACTAATTCGGGAACTGAACCAATCATCGTTCGGGGAAACCACGGACAGTTTGGAGCATTACGAAGATTTTTATGCCTTCCCTCAAATACAGAAATATCCTGAAATAACGGAAGTGTAACAATTATTATTGTCAAAGTCATCCAAAAATCACCCATTTTAAACTAATTACGAAGAAATTTATTCGTCATCCACAATTTTTTTGTTTTTTTTATTCCCACACAAAATATTTTCGAAAAATCTTACCGCGGATACTTATGTCAAACTCGTTACAATTTCATAGAATCTTGTGATAGCTCTACATTGAGAATTTCGGACGTGACTAGACGGACACGGAGCCAGACCGCAGAAATTAAGTTTCAAAAATTAAGATACTGTAAAGTGAAATTGAAGGAAATGCCAACAAAGAGCAATTTTTATTGCTGTCATTAAATCTTGAAAGACCCTACCATGGTAAAAGTATTTCAGGAAAATTATCTGTAATCGGTATTATATGTGCCAAGTCATTTAGGGGCGATGCGCCGCTACGTAATGAATAGCATAAGTAAGTAGAAATACGTATGCATATAAATAATTTAAGAGATTATATGGAACTATAGATGGCGCAATCTTAATATCCCGGATTATGTACATCTACATTTGCATGTGTTTAAACCTAGAACAAATTTGAATTACCTGGTGTCATTGGTTCGGCAGTTCTCTATTTGAAAGACAAGCATGGTAAACGACATCATCCGCTTTCGGTGGAAACTGTCTGTAATAATAAATTAGCATCCCAGATAGCATTTCCAGTCTTTAGGATGTCAGTAATACTCAATTCTGCGTCTAAAACTGACATCCTTGTTTGTGTGTCCTCAAGTCAACTTTTGGACGGCACGGATATAAGTAGACACCATAAGGGCGTCATTTTAAGATATCAATAGGAACTACATAAAGACACGTCATTGATGTCCTCAGGTCGACATTCATGAACATCTCTTGGAACTCTTACAAATATGTCGTAACGATATGTAATTACAAATATCAAAAAGATATTATTCTTTCACACTTTTACGCTATCACGTGCTGATAAATACAAAATTTGAATTGGAGTTGTATTATAGCGTGCAAAATATTAATTTGAAATGGAATTTCAAAACAGTTTAATTAAAACATGAAACGGGCAAAGTACCAAGCGGTTAATAACATTAGCCAAAGACAATTTGGACGGAGAGTTGGCAAAGAAAGTGATATATTAAATTACAAATTAAATCAGGAGACGCCTAGGGCCGAGCTATCATTTCCATTACACATTAATCAGCAAGAACACTTCGAAAATAACTCGGAACCATCAGCATCTCTAAGACAATTTAGTGAAACAGAACAACAACCAGAAGCATCGCAAGTATTTCATCAACAAAATCAACATCATGCGTTTTTCGATAGTGGTAATAACACAATTTCGGACACCACAGAATCCGACAGTGATGACGGTGATGAAAAGGATATTTCATGTGATATTCAAAATTGGGCAGTAAATCATAGTATTAATCAATCCGCTCTAAAGGATCTGCTGCAAATATTAAGACAGGATAACAAAATCAAACATTTGCCTTCTGATCGACGAACGTTGCTTAACACACCACAAACAACCTGTGCTAGAATAATTCCTCCTGGCGAATATGTCCATTTTGGTGTCGAGAAAGCCATTCAGAAAGCGTTGGGTAAAAATCAAAATTCACTTCCTGAAATAGAATTACAGTTAAACATTGACGGAATTCCTATTACAAAAAGTTCATCCAAAGCATTCTGGCCAATATTAGGGAAACTAGCAAATATTAGAAGTGATCCTTTCGTAATTGGGTTGTGGTGTGGGGACGGAAAACCTGCAAATGTGAATGAATTTTTAAAGGATTCAGTTGATGAATTAAATGTCTTAATACATCAGGGAATAACAATAAAGGAAATAAAGTATAGCGTGAAGATCAAAAGCATAATTTGTGACGCGCCGGCACGGTCCTACATCACCATGACAAAAGGGCACAGCGGATATTATTCCTGTATTAAATGCAAAGTGCGAGGAGAATATTACTGCAGCCGTGTGACATTTCCAGTTGGTGATTACCCTGAAAGAACTGACAGAGACTTTAGAAACAAAGTCCAAGAGGAACATCATAATGGAGAGAGTGTAATTGAGCAGTTAAACATTGACATTGTGAAATCCATTCCATACGAATACATGCACCTCCTATGCTTGGGAATCATGAAGAAATTAATTATACTGTGGATGAGGGGAAAAATTTCTCACTATAGATTAGGAAGTGCTGAAGTCGACAAAATTTCTGACAAATTATTAAGGTGCAGAAAATTTACTTGTTCTGATTTCAGTAGGAAACCCCGTTCTTTGCGTGAAGTGGACAGATTTAAAGCCACAGAGTTTAGAAATGTATTGTTATATGTTGGGATAGCTGTTTTTAAAAATATTTTAAACACGGACCAATACAATTTATTTTTAGGACTGCATATAGCAAGCAGAATTTTGGCAAACCCAAGTACATGTCAAAAGTTAAATTCGTATGCCAAAATTATTCTTCGTGAATTTGTTCAAAACTTTCCAAAATTTCTTGGATCTGAAAATTTATCTTGGAACTTACACGGAGTACTTCATTTAGCTGATGACGTGAAATCCTTGGGTGCCTTGGATACATTTAGCGCGTTTACTTTCGAAAATAAACTTGGTCAAATAAAACGCATGCTCAGAAAGCCCCAGTCGTCGTTGCAACAAATACATCGCCGTTTGGAAGAACGTACTCAAGCATGCTGTAAATCGTCTCCCAAAGAGTATAGTGCAAAAACACACAGAACCGGTCCCATGCTTCCTGGCCTGCGTGATCCACAGTATAAAGTTTTAAATCTACGAAGTGGTTTCAAACTTAAAGTTAATTCACAAGACAAATATTGTTTATTGAAATGTGGTTCAGTTTTGGAAATCCACAACTTTTGTTTTAAAGAGGAAACCCAAGTAGCTGTGGGTAAGGTTTGGAAATGCCAAAATTACTTTACGTCACCCATTAAATCTTCCGAAATTGGAGTTTACAGAATCGAATCCCCATCGTCATTATTTTCTGTTCATTTAATTGATGAAATAATTCAAAAAATACAAGTCGTACCCGAAGAAAAATCGCTGTTGGCTATATCTATCATCCACTCTGAAGATGTTCTGCATAGGTAAATTTCCTGAAGAAAATGATGCAGTAGCAATTGTGCCCCGAGCGTGGATACTCGATGACGGAAATTGCATTTGGCCACCGTATGGAAATACTACTTCGAAATTTAAAAGGGCTGTGCAAACAGCAGAGCTTCCTCGATTGATTTCCGACTGGAAACAATCTCCAGTTAGCGTCGTAAAAATATTTGGTAAACGTTTTTGATTATTTAATTAGTTTTTTTATTATGAATGAGTATTTGAAAGGAATTACAATTTTCTGAAATCCTTTTAACCGTAATCTGTATTTTAAGAGTATAAAAATATTTGTTTATTTTGGCTAATTTTTTATACAATAATGACAGATTCTTATGGAGCAGCTGCGGCTAAACTATCCCGAGCAACCATTACTTCTGAACTAAGTGCGACTGAAGACGATGATGAACCCATCACAAGAAAAACCAGACGAAAACCTTTTGAAACAAGAAATCCCGTCACTCCGAAAAAACGCAAATCGGCTGCCGAAGATAATATCATGTACACAATTTATTGTCCAAGCAATGAAACTGAAAGATAGAGGCCCTTGGAAACCCCTGGAACGTCGAGTCAGGTCTTTTCGGTGCCAAGCAAGCCTTTCACGATTTCCGAAGTTATGTCCTCTTTTTCGGAATTTCAAGAGTTGGAAGTCCACCAGACGGAACCTCATTCCACTCACAATGATTTAACGATGACCAAGGTGGATTTACTTGCTGCTGCAGAAGACCAACAAGTTAATACTAGCAGTCAGGGGCCAAATTCTGGTAAATTATATTGCTCAGTTGCATAAAATGCAATGTTTTAAAAAGCAACGGCAGTTTTCAATTAAATTTAAAAACTGAATTCTTATAAAATGCAATTTGTTTTTTAAATAATTTTACAGCTTCCAACGAGTTGACTCGGTATTTAGTTGAAATTAAACTAAAATTGGACCGTCTTGAAACTAAAGTTGATTTGCTGCATCGGAAACAAATTCCAAACTGTATTGACATCGATGCAGATGATGACGCTCAATTTCCGTTTTCGGAGTATACGTCGTTGGAAAGCTTTGCTCGTCAGATTGACAATGACAAGGAGTTCAAAACTAAAGTTGTAAGTTTATCCATTTGTATTTTAAAACAAAATTTAATGTGCAATTTGAATGGTATTTTAACTTTACATCCTTACTTGTGCGTATATTTTCAGTTGGAACAATTCTGCTCATTTGGTGGTCGAAAACCATCTCTACATGTTGCGTCTATTCTAAGCGAATTAATGACTGATGAGTTAGCTATAGAATACAGCTGGCGTGGATTGCGAAATAATCGGAATTTTTCTGAGCTCGGATTATTGAAACTGATATATAGTAAAACATTTATTTTAAAACAAAATCTTACATCAATTCGCATAACTTGAAATTTTTTATTATTTTACAGCCTGTGTTAAGAAAATGGCTAGGAACTCGATAGCAGTAACTCGAGAGCAAGTGAAGGAAAGCATTGAGAGTTGGTTACGTCATGCTAATGATCGCCTGAAGTTAAAGGCCAAGAAATTGGGGTAATAAGTAAAACAGTCAGTACAATTTTTTGTAAATTTTTAAAGATAATTGTATAACATATGTGTAATTAATTTTGTTTATTTATTTCAGAGCTCAAGAGGCGGGCCAAGTTACTTCATCTTGCGATGAACATGAATGATTTTGGTTTACTTTTGTATGTGTAAACTTGAACTTGAAAAGTATTGTTTACAATTCAACGTTGTTTTTTTACAATAAAAATTATAATTGGCTGAATTTGAATTGTAGGTATTGTTTGTCGTGCATGTAATTTCCACAGACTAGAAGTGTTCATCAGAATCGTATATGCATT
This sequence comes from Allacma fusca, assembly GCA_947179485.1. Classification (NCBI taxonomy): domain Eukaryota; kingdom Metazoa; phylum Arthropoda; class Collembola; order Symphypleona; family Sminthuridae; genus Allacma; species Allacma fusca. Next base: position 72,469,162 of record OX359245.1, read on the forward strand.
TTAATATAAAAAATATTTAATATTATAAGAAGAATTTTAACGGACTCCGTTACGTCGTCAGTTAAGTACATCTTATTGTAATCATACATGAATGTCCTGAGGACGTCTTGTTGTCATAAATGTATGTCCTAAAGACATTCACAGGCCCCGTTTTTAGCGGACATTCGTCTGTCGTAGGACTGCCCTGAGAATGTACATGTCTCCAAATGACCAAATCAGGACTTTATCTTATGTTGTCCTGACAATGTCGTGCGGACTTAAATTGCTATCTGGGATGTATCAACTGAAATTTTATGAACTGTTAAGCCTTGGGCCCAATGTCCAAGCCCACTAAAATGTGTGACTATATGGGGGATAGTTGCATATAAGGGGGCTTTTAGCCAATCAGGTGCCGTATATTTCATTTGTCAAAAAACTTGTTTTGAGCCTCATGTAATTTCTGTGTTGGCAAGCAATAAGTCCCTGTTATTTAATTTCAGTGTATTCAGTTTTTATTTTGGAATAATAATTTTTACTGCATTCCTTTGCCTCTCATTTTTACTGTATATCGAGCATTCAGCTGTTAAAATGGAATCCATTGCTACAACACTGGACTTTCCCGGTCAACCCGATTGAACTCTTACGAAAACTAACTCTGACCATGACCAAAGCTAATATTTATATTATTATAAGTAAAATGAATTTTTCTCCTGTCAACGTCTTAGGTCAACATAGTAGGATCGCCAATTGTAACTGATAAGTACACGCAGTTTCCTGCAAGTTCATATTTGCATTGTGCAGGCAGTCTATTTCGTGTACTCGAAATGTACAAGTTTTAAGGACTTAAACTTAAAGAAGATAATATTTATTATAGTCATTTTGATACTCATCCAGTCAAATAATTCTCCGAGCCTTCATCCCCATAGTTTTGATTCTGTAAAGTACAGATTGAGAGAAGTTGTTACTAGACTATCATGTACTTCCATTTAAAAGTCTGTTTGAAAACCCAAATATTGAAAACGCTTGCCAAACATTCCGTATTTTAGGATTGTATAATTTATTTTCGGACATTATTGTTTACATGCTCCTCCTATGTAACGGTAATGAACTATTACACACGAATGATCTTCGTCACGAAAGTATGTGCGTGGACTTAATTAATACAGCCGGAATAATTTACGTCAGTATTGCATTCTCAGAAACTGACTTTTCCAATGGACTAAAGCATTGCAAAATCAACAGATCTTCAGTAATGTATGAGTGACGTACAATTTCTGAGGAAATGTTCAATGGATAGACATGCACACAGTATTTCTCCCAACGAGGATATGCTAGTAACAAAAATGATTGCAAGACGGAAAACTTAATCTCTTGACCTCGAAAGTTCTTCGCACTAATCCATACTCCATAGAAAAGTCATTCCTTCACTCCCATATACAGCCGTCGTCTGAAAAGATCAGAAAATATTTCTTCTCAATTTAAAGTGACCAAATATTTGTTCATTTAATTACTGAGGAAGCAGGCGCCGGTGGCTGACAAATAAGTACGAAGTATTGTCAGTATGAAGTCATATTTGAGGAAGATGCTCGTCGCTGGTCTTCTTTTTGCGGTCTTTCCATACGTCCGTGCTAATTCTAGAACTGGATGAATATTTGATGAGGAGACCATGGACAATTCTGAAAATTACGGTATTTATGTAGTTACTTTTTACGATAAAATATATTTTAAAACTGGAGAAGTCGGATATTGTTTATTTACACCACACAAATACCTGAAATTTTAGACTGACTTGCTATAAAGTCATTCATTCGTCATCAACCAGTATAAGTGGATGTACATATGTGACTTTAAGCCTATCTCCTAGATATGTATGTGCTACACTAAGGGCCTCCCAAGTCCCTACATTGCTTCCTGTACACATACATAGATAAAGATGTTGTTTTTATATGTTGCTTGAATTTTTTGGAGCAAAATTCTGTGCTGTATTCTTTTATGCAGGTAAATACAGTCATTATATGCACACAGTTACCATAGACATTTCCCTCCACACTGGAGCTTATAAAAGGTAGTGACTCCTTATATTATATTCCCCCTGTATATAGGAAATTTAATTCCGCATTTACTTCATTCAACTGTTATTTGAGATCGCGAAGGTGTAGTCGGGTTTTCCGGAATTTCAATTTCTTTGGTTTTTATTCTCCCCTGTCACGTATCTTTAATATGTGCTACGCTCAGGGTATATCATTTGCCCAGCCTAGCCTACATACATGAAGATTTGCACCACCCGACATAGCCTGACGGTCGGGTGGTGTAGCGAATCTGTAAGGTTGCAGAAGAGCCGGCTTTCGACTCTAGCTCACCCCAAAATAATTTCAGGCTCTTTTTATCTTCCCCTATACACTATCGGTATGAGGTTTGGAGGCATGTTGCGCATTCTTGGAAGAGTAGTAGTAGGAGTAGTGTGTGCGGTACACTGATAATGATTCGTAAGATGAATCGGTGTATTTGCATATACTGCGACTGCTGATATTCGGATGAGATTGTGTCCTTGGTATATCCCTTGTCTCCTTCCTTGTCTGCATATCCTCTCTCTCCACCTGTAGCTTTACATTTCACCCTCTATCTCTATAGCCAAGTCTGCGTATGTGTGTTGTTATATACATACTTACAAAAGCTGCTGGGATGCTGTCTGTTACCTCAAATATGTGCCACGAAACTGTATGTGCTCATATAGCGGAAAGCATACGTGCGGGGACACCTTGTCTCTACTTTGGGTATTAGTCATATGATGGCGAGTTAACATAAAGCCGGCAGTTGAGTTATGTGTGGAATGGACGGACGGTCCCACTCCACAGTATGTAGCTATTGGGCCAGAATGGTTCCATATATGTGAATTTATAAAAGCTAATAAAGGAGGTACAGAAAACTCTGTAAAGCCCCCGGGTATATCGGAGTATAAACCCCAATTTGTTTACATGAAGATTTGATTTTTCGAGGAGCTTGAATTTTTTTAGCCAAAGTATAATGATGAAACATTTCTGTACAGATGCAAACAGAGCTGTCCTCAAGTTCAGGTTGTACTTGACAAGTATCAAGTCAGGTCAAGTTCGGACCAAGTTCGGGATCATGAGAGTTTCTACTTGGTTGAATCGGGTCAAGTTCAAGTATTTGCTGGATCCTTCTTGGAAATTCAAGTAGGTTCTGGTCCAAGTGCAAGCCCACAAAATTGACTTGAACTAAGGATCAAGTTCAAGTTCGGCTCTGGGCATGGATTTTACTTGAACCCGAACTTGCACTTTCAAGTACCCATTCAAGTATCCTAGTTCCAACGTTTGCTGCCTTGGTGCGTTCTTCTCCCTCGGTTGTTCGCACTTCTGCAACACACATTCTAGAAACTTGTGATGCCAATGGTCTGGTCTCATTCATTCGTTCGGACCAAACCAGACCAAAGACCATGCTCCAAACCATGGTCCAGAAAACCATTGAGATCAATTGAATCATCACATTTTATCCCGCCAAATTCTTCCTTTTCTTCCAGAAATGTCAGTTTTAATCAGTGCTGCGATCGGGTCAAGTAATTTCAAAACTTTACCATGAACTTGACTTGACCATGAAACTTCAAGTAATTTTCAAGACACAACCTGAACTTGATAACTCGCGTTCGTGTAATTACTTGACTTGTCAAGTTCAAGTAATCAAGTAACTTTTGTAAGACCCGAACTTGATCAAGTAGTTAAATTTCCAAACTTGACTTGAACTCTACTTGACCATGACTTGAACGCGACTTGAACTTGATAATTCAAGTTTAGTATCACAAAAAATTAAACATGGCCACAATAACTTGTCGAACTTGCTGCAGCAAATTATTTCCTTCAGACTGAAAACCAAAACGCATTGAGAAAACAATTTTACTGCTACTTTTTATTTAAAACCATTCGAGGACAACATTGAGCGTATACTGAATACAGTAAAAGTTCGATATAAGGGACTATATAATTTATAAAGGAATTTCCCTTATACAAAACGTCTAAAGCATTGTGTAAATAAAAGTTAGGGTCAAACAAATGCATCCCTGACATCTGTACATTCCTTATCCGCTGAGCCCTTATAACGGACTTCACTGCATATCTGACGAGTTTTACATGGTGTCAAGCTTTATGTAATGTTTATATATATATGTATGCATACATATACCTATTTGAGCATCACCAGTACTCTTAATTTAAAATTTAATAAACTAGTATTTACTTATTTATTAAACGCTTTTTGTAAAGAACCATCCAAGCTCAATTTATATTGGAATTTATTTGTACAAGTTGAAACTAATAATTCTAAGCAACAATATGAATTATCAAGATAATTCTTTCATTTCATGGATAGGCCGCTGCAACAACTAACAATGAGCAACGTCTGGTAAACAAGACCTTTATAAAACGGACTCTGATTTTGAATTTTGTTCTTTGATTTATGGCATGTGCAAACAATACACCCTGGACACGACATGAAATTGGATTGTGATTTTGAAATTGCTCCGTCCTTTACGGCATATGCAATCTAAAATTACTTGAACTTGACCATGAAATCTCAAGTTCATGGTCAAGTTTTTTCTTTCCATTACTTGACCCTGAACTTGACTTGAGATTCAAGTAAATTTCTCTTACTTGTACTTGAACCTGACTTGCCTTAGAATGTCATGGTCAAGCCGAGTACGTACTTGAACTTGACCCGAAAGATTCAAGTAAAAAAATTGGCCTACTTGAACTTGACCCGAACTTGAACTTGACTTGAAAACTCAAGTATTACTTGAACTTGTCCGCAGCACTGGTTTTAATTTGTTCCATGGGATTTCGTTAACTCTTAAATTTTTGTTTTTCGTACGTTTGAGATCATGGACCTGTGGTCAGGTCAGGTCTGGTCCTGAAGCTGGAACAATTGTATCTGGTGTGGTCCAAGTGTTGAATCAGACCGGACCAGACCATACAAATCTGGGACCAGACAGGACCAGACCAATAGCGGACCATTAGAAATGGTCCGGACCAGACCATTGGCAACCCTACTAGAAACCATGCCTGCAGAGATATGCACAGAAGCTGGAGCTCACTTTCATTTGGAGGGACTGTTGTGTATTCTGTAATTCTGCGACTTCGTAATACAAAAGTTTTTAGGTTCAAGTATTTACTTGAAATCTCAGTTCGGGTTCAAGTCAATTCCAAGTTCGGTTCACAAGATTTATTGACCCGACATTCAAGCATCAGATCAAGTTGGGGTTTAGGAAGGATTACTTGCAAGATATTACTTGGTATGACAAGTAATTCCTGGGAGCCGAAACGCCAAGTTTGGGTACTGACAAATATCTACTTGAAAGTTCAAGTTCGGATCCTCAGAATACTTGACCCTAACGCAGGTCTGGATGCAAAGTCATTATATGTTCAGAGTTACCTTATTCATATGCACGCCTGTGTGGACACACATGGCAGTGACTCGTAAAATATTACATTCCCCCAAATTAGTAGGAAATTTAGCTCCGGATTCATTTCATTGAGCTGTGTTAATATTTCAGCTCACAGGGGTCAATTGCCAAGAGCAAAGTCGGTTTTCTTGAAATTATAATGTCTTTGGTTGTTTATTCTCCCTCAAAATCATTGGACGCTTGAAAAAACCTAACGGCTTTTCTATTTCTATTTCACTCACTATTGAGAATTGCAAACAAGACCAGAGAAACACAAAAAAGAAGGATTGGAAAAATCAAAACGTACATTTCTAGGAAATGCAAAGGAAAGGATAATCACCTTTTCATTTTTTCATGGAAGACCGAGCCATGTTAAAAACTTTCAACGCAGCGAATTTTCAGCGAATTTTAGTGAGAATCACTAAAGTCTAAAATTAATTTATTTGGTCTAAAATTAAGACATGACTGTCCACTAATATAAGGTCAATTGCTCCAGGTTTCGGCTGACAATAATTTAATTTAAACTATTTGCAACAACAAACAATTTTCCTTCAGTTTAATTGTTGTTGCCCCAAATTTTTACTTAGGCATTGCATGCTATTAGATTCAAATTTATCCTAGCAAAATTCTATACAAACTCAGTCATTTGAAATAATAACGTTTATCACTGCCCTGTCATTCATGACGAATAGACCCTACAAGAAACTGCTCAACTGCGTTTTTTTCAATTGCATTTGATGTCATAATCTTCAACGCTTAATTTCTGTAACTTGTCTCCCGGTTAATTTCGATCATGCTCACAACTCCCCACGTTAAGACTTATCCAAAAGCTCTCTCAAATTTTCCAAAACAGTCACAAATTAGTGTGAAACTTTTTTCGGTAAAAATGTCTAAGAAAACAAAAATCTGACATCCACGTAAATTCATATTTCACTTTAATGACCCCTGTGACCTATAATATTAACACGAGTCAGCGCAGTAAATTTTAGAAAATCTGAGCTATCATTAACTACTAATTTTTGGATTCAAATATTCAGAGTCACTCCCTTATGTGTGCTAGATGGTTGCGGTCTTCCCCGTATTACATTATGATGTTTGCCTCTGAGTACCACTAATTTCGTGATGTCTACTTCCATCCAAAATGAGTTCTTAATATTTGTGTAATTATGTATTATACATAATTACATAAATGTCGCTTAATTACGGGCACATTTGCTCTTAAAGCTCTCTGCTTCAATAACTGACTCCACTGTTACTACAAAATAAAATTTAGTTCAAAAATAGTTACGAGAAGCGAGATTATAATGATTATTGGAATATTCGATGAATACTGGGATCATCTACTAGCTGTATTAATTATCATGCTTGGAATAATATTTCAGAATGTGAAGAGCCCTTCGCCACAAAACTGGAGGACAATTACAACGACGCCTTCAACCAAATGTTGGAATTTTTTACATCAACCAATGCAGCCCTTGGGAAACTAAACGAAAGACTGGATCGTATGGAAAAGCTGGAAGTTAGTAATGCATTGGGTAGTTTAGAATTATTACAAATTAATGAAACTCATATCAAAATGTGATCATGCAGATCATATTGTGAAGTTAAACAAATTCCAACCGCTCATACAAATTTCCCTTTACTCATTTTAACGCTGCACACTGTAGTAAGTAGTGAATGTCTTCTATAAATTATTTATCCTACATTGCACTTAAATTACATGAAACAAATCCTTTTATAACCCGCTTTTACCGTTCTGAAAGACTTAAAAACATTAATATGAGCCAACTTGTATTCCCAAGAGGTGTTCGCAGCAATTCATGAAAAGATAATTTAGTGTAAAACTTAGCTTAAGTATAAACGTATTTTGCGCTTTCCTTATAATATTATTGCAACATTTGTTCGTATTTTAAATTGCATTGTCTTTGTATTTCGGAATCATCAAAATAATACTATTTTGGAATGACCTATTTTACACTGCAATTTTTATGTTTTGTGGAATACATTTAATATCATACGATTTTGACAACGCAGATTAAGTATTTTGTTTAGCTATGCCTAAATATTTGAAAGTGAGAGGGATCTAAATGCTTCGCCAACATTTTCGAACTCAAAGTTTCAATTATTATTTACTTACAGTCCGACATTGTGAAAACAAAAACGTTGATAATAAATCCTGTAACGGCAGAAGTGTTGCGAGCATTTTATCATCGCGAATCTTTTTGTGGAATTTGGGCACACATTGTATATACGCCGAAGAGGCTTATTGGTCTAAGTGCAAAATAGAATCGTGTGCACGTTTATTGTGCACCATTTTGAATCTGAAGCGACGATATTAGCCCCCGTGTAATAACAAAAGTTGTCTACAGCAACCGGGTATGGAAAAAGTTCCACATGCTCAACTATCCTAAAATTGGTAGTTGCCCAAATAACCCGCCAGAACAAATTGCCAAAATCCCGCCGGCAAGTTTGCCCAACTACCCGGATAGCCCAAATTTGTTTGACCAACTACCTGGGTAGCCCAAATTTTTTTTGCCCAATTACCTGAGTAGCCCAATTTTTTTTGCCCAACTACCTGCACAGCCCTAATATTCTTTGCCCAACTACCTGGATAGCCCAAATTTTCTTTGCCCAACTACCTGGATAGCCCAAATTTTCTTTGCTTAACTACCTGGGTAGTTCAAAAAAATTTCCCCATCTACCCAGCCGTTTCTACTAGCCCAACCGCCTTGACCATGTGCGCAACTAACCGGGTTCGCAGGATAGGAAACTTTTTCCATACCCGACAGCAACAATTTCATGCGAAGCTAAATGAGTGGAAAACTTTCAATATTAGATTGTTTTTCAAGTAAAATTTGGAATCACTTTTAAACAGTGTAGGATTCACGTTATAGTCCGCCCTGGCCAAGCAAGAATAAAATTTTTAATGCCGAGCTAAAATAGATTTAGAGACGTACATCAAATTGCATGCTGGTAAAGCCTCGCACATCCAATTTGAGGCTTCTGTTCAGATGAAAAATTATTTTATGAAATGTTCAGGCGAAGATATTGCAAATTGAAGAAGTACTTACAACCTTGAAAACAAATATCGCTATAATTGCAACTGATCAGACCAGTTTGGGAGGAAGAACAACAACAATTCAGGCAAGCACACACTTAATTACTGTTGGAATATCAAGCTTACATATTATAGCTCCTCGCGGGTCGAGTAGTTATCCATACTGTACTCGTACTTGGAACAGTACTCGAATTGTGGGGTCAAATTCCCTCTTGACCCGGACTTACGGTATTATATTTCTTAATTCTTAACCGAACTCGGATGGTACTTACGAGTATGAAACGTTTATACCGACCGACCCGTACTCGGACTCGTACTCGAACTGTACTCGAGTATCAAGTACACCGAAAAAATTAGTTTTGTAGACTAAATTTTTTGTTAAAGAGAGATTGACGTAGAAAACAAGTAGTAAATTCAGCTAACAAGAATGTCTAACTGCAACTTACGAACAATGTATGTATTGCGTTTGCAATGAAAATTTTCTCCAACGAGGTTAAAATACTGATGAACTATAGATCATAATTTGATACTGCCAGTCACATCGACTGGATTCTCTTCAGTCAGGTCAATCGCATCCTCAACCTCCATTAATTATGCACTATTCTCCGGTTCCAAGATATTTTACATGATTGGTACTTAATAACTACAGCAGTACTCCATTCGGAGCTGACAATAACTTATTGTGAATCGTTATTAATCAAGTGTTGACTCAGCTATGTCGCTCCAGTTGCAACGTTTCATGCAATTCGTAGTCATTTTGAATTTAACCGCTTTTCCTTATTCGCTTCGGAATAACAACAACTTTTTTGTAATCAAGGATATATGGATGTGGAATTTGTGCTGGAAGAAATTACTCGAGTATCGTGTATGTATCCAAGTACGGGTTCAAGTACTTTTTAAATTATGTCCCGAACTCGTACTCAAGCTTTGGTTTAAGTACTTTGAACGTACTCGTACTCGCTCTGATACTCGTTAGAAATATACTCAAGTTCGGGTACGAAAACGCATACTCGACCGACGAGTACAAGTACCAACCTTAAGTTGAAACCGGACTCGAGCCGTCCTCGTACTCGAAATCGAAGCTCGAATTTCTACTCGAACTCGTGAGGAGCAATATTACATATTAAAAATGTGAATTTGATTTTTGTGAAAAATGCATCCAAAATAATGATCCTCAACAAATGCTTCTGTTCCACTAAATTCTTGTGTCCCGTAACGGGAACGATGCATCAAATATTACTGTACACTCATTATGCAGTGGCTCCCTCTAAGATGGTTTTATCTCTAAAATGTCTCTGCAATATCCTCACCAGGAGTTTTTTTTGTGTAAAGTATATTGAATAGTGACCCTCATGTAATGGTTTACTTTATGTAGTGACGAAAATACATCCAAGAAAAAGGGCACAGGAGTAGCCCAGCACTGAATGTACTCAACTACCATCGTTGAGGAATGGCTTCGAAGCCCAGTGCCCCTGTGTCGCGGAGGTGAGAGAAAGAGAGAGATAGATGTTGGGTTCTGTGGGATGTACTGCTAGTTAGCATGCACCCAACGCTCACTTCAGTGTGAACTGTTGTTCAATGCATTGCGTTCCACACTTTCTTTTACGTTAAAAAAATCAGGCTTGAGACTTCGTGTAGGGTGGCGTCAGCTACCGCCGTCAAAGTAGGGAGTTTGTTACCTAAATATAATTTATTATTTTTGATTTTTTTATTGACTTTTCACAGCATACGCAAGAAGGTTCCAAAGTGTCATTGCGTCTGGTTCTGTGCTAGGCTTGAGGCAGAGCTGCTTGCAAGTGTCAGGTAGTACCAGAAAAATATCCGTCGGGTTCGGGTTAGCTAAAATAAAGTACCTGATTCGCGGGTCGAGTGCGGGTAGTTGCAAGATCCGCACCTGAAAATTCAGGTCGGGTTGCCGTCAAGTTCGGGTAAAAATAAAATACCTGAACACTTTATCGGGTTCAAGTTCGGGTCGCAGTATATGAAATACCTGAACCCGAACTTGACATTTCAGGTAATTTTCAGGTATTTATTTCCGAGAATAAAATTCAAACTTCACGTGAATGAAACTTTTCATTCTGCATCCAATATTTAAAAGGGCACGTGGTTGCGACCAACAAGGTGGTAGAGATCAGATTTTTATTTGAAGACGGGAATATTCTTCACAGGGAAAAATATTTCTGGCAGCGCAAATCTCAAAAGGAAGGGATTGTTTTGAGAACAGGGATTTTTAAATTCGTTGACCTTATTTTGGCAGGGAGTTCCTATTTTGTTGGTGTGTTTTAGGATTTTTTTTTGTGAAAACAGGAATTTTTAGATTTGGTTGAACTTATTTTACAGGAATGTAACGAGTGTACTGATATTATTTTTGCCAACTGGAATTTTTTAAATCGTAGAGGACCTCCCTGCAGTGACATAAGATTCAGCAGAAAAATTCGGAAAGGATCTTCCTGGAAGATTTACAAAATTCAAATCCCTGCAGGGAGTTCGAATACCGAAGTGTTTAGCAAACCGTCAACCAGGCGCTTGTGTGGTAATTATCTATGAGAGTTAAAGTTCAACGGTTTTTTATTTGATAATTACAAGCAAGTTATAACTTAGATATATTTATCATGAACTTTAAGCGTTTAAATAGAAACTAAGTTTTCAATATGAGTGAAAAAGTAACCGAAGTCATTAAAGAATTAAATAAAAGTGAAGATGACAGAAGACAAGGCCATAGGCAAGTGAAGAAATCAGCAGCATACAGCGATTTCATTGACTGTGGTGAGACTTATAAATTTGTTTGTATTTTTAGTCCGTTTACTCAAACTTTTGGAGCTATGAATAAGATTAACATACGGTCGCTTGTTATACCTGAAAGTCAAGTGCGGGTTCAGGATCGGGTCGGGTCGGGTTCGGGTCAGGTTTACATCGGATCCGAACTTCAGGTAATTTTTCAGGTTCGGGTATTTTAGTTATACCCGACGAAAAATACCTGACAAGTAAAGTATTTGCCCGGATCTAACTGAGCAAGTTCGGGTCGAAGAAAATTTTTACCTGAAATGTCAGGTTCGGGTCGGGTTCAGGTGCGGATCCTGATTTTTTGATACCAGAAAGCAGCTCTGGCTTGAGGAAACACATATTGTAAAGGAATTTCGTAACATAATTCAATTAAAGGAAATTATTTAACTGTTTGAACAAATGGAAATTATGAGAAGTTTTTTAGGAAGTTCGGTGAGATTCTACAATAATTTGAATTCCGTAAAAAAAATTTAGACGTATTCATCTACAGTTCTGTGAAACTAATACAATATTACAAAATTCCGCGAATATTGTTATTTGAAAATTTTCATATGAATGTTTATTCAAAATATGAGAACGTTGGAAAACTTGTACTTACAGTGAATTACATGGATACTTACTTAACGGGGTATCGGTTAGAACTTGTGCTTGGTTCAGCTGGAACCAAAGCTCCAACCACCGTTTATTCCCAAACAGCTCAAGTGGCCACATTCAAACCGGATGGGTAAGTTCATGAAAAATACTAACTTATTGTAGATGTCGAGAAGGTTTTCTCATCCAGATATTATATTAATTAATGTATTGAGTACTTGTTTGCTCTCCAGTTTCATCAAAGTTTATATTTTTGCCCAAATTCTAAATGTATAAAATCCTTGGGTTGAATTCAAATTTAGTGAAATTTGTACAATTTTGTAAAATACCTGGAAGAATCAATTACGAAGTATTCTCGCAAATGAGTCTGAGTCTTGCAATTTGAATTGATAACTTTTTCCAATTTGCCTTTTCAATTCATCCGTTACTTTGTTTAAAGTTGCTGAAAGCATCAAGTGACTGAATTTGTCTGAAACCAGAATTTTAAAAATTGGCGTTTGATCTTTTTCGTGATTCTGATTCCGAATCAACTCCTTTCCGATGTGATTTAGTATCTCTGTTTGTTGCTTACAATCGTCGATCGATAAACCAACGTAAAAGAAATTTCTTTTGACTTGAATGATGGATGAAAAGTGATGTAAAATATGAACTCGTGTAGAACGTACCAATAATTTCTGATTTTTGTTCTCACCAGAATTCTGTATTTAATCATTTTCCTCATTTTTAATTAAAATCATTCCCGTTAGGGGATGTTTTGAGGTTTGACAATTGTGGAACTAAAGCTGTGTAATTTCAAAGTTGTGGACGCATATAATTAATTATGTAACTTGATTTTCATTCAATATTACAAAGTGACGGCGACGTTAAAGCGACGATGATGTACCGCATTGAGGGAACCAATTACTTCCTGCACGTGTTGTTTAGTGTTTGGAAGAACCACTACCGAACGTTCGCAGTCGCGTTCTTGTCGAAAGGTGCTCCCGAAGGGACTATAGGATCGTATAAATGCACACATTCTGAAAGACCCACTGAACCCATTGAAAAGTATCGATGTGAAACAAACGTTCGTGACAGAAGAGAATTCCGACTTATTTGGAAATATTACTTTTTTCACTAAACATTATATTTTATTTCCTACAATTTCACGTAATATTGCAAACTGGCGCATTCCTTCAAATCATAATTTTTTAAATGGACTTATGCTTTTATTTCCAGGTCCCTTTTGACACAACGAAGAGTCTGCTAATTCACGAAGGAAATGTTTACGTAAACGCGACATTCACTCCAAAAAGAACGAGAAGCACTCTGATAATTGAGGCTTTTAAATTCACACTCTGAAGATCTCCTGATTCCAACTTCCAACTTTAAACTCAATTGTCTCCTTGGGTTAAAGAGATTTCAATAATTTGAAAATTTAAATCACTATTAGCGTTATTCTGTGTTTTGTTATGAATCGTTCTAAATCTAAATTTCCAGGGATTATTCCGTAACAGCGCATTTAAAATACTCCATGTTCAATGTTATAAAATGCGTAATTAAATCTTCATTTTCTAAGCTTTCGGGACCATTCGCATACTTTTATGAAAAAATTAAACTTCCTTTTTTTCATGTCGTGGCAAATTATGACAGATTACTATTCATCGGCAAAACCCATATTTACGTATATGTATGTACATACATATATTTATGTATATGTATGCGTTCTGTATCTACATTTTTGATGCAGAACTACATATACATCGATTGATAGCATCTGATATAAAACTCACTTGAATTTCCCAATTTCATTTATTATTCGTTCATATTATTTTACAAAATGATCTGCCATGGAAATTTTGGGCAATGAAAATTCTCAGTTTGTTTCCGCCTTCTTCAGTTTGGCTCTTATAACGTCGTTTGCACCAACCTTGGCACACTTTATCAACTCGTGTCAACAATTCTCAATGCAGAAACCTCCCGGACAACTCTTTGGAAAGCCCATAATATTTCCCACCAATGGGCGTTAAAACATACAGCGAATTCTTTATGTAGTGATTTCATCTTAAGCATGAGATCGGTTCGGTTTAACGCGGTTATCCGACCATCGGTTAACCGAAACCGACGGTTCGGTTAGAAAAGTCGTAACCGAATTGAAATAACCGAACGGTTCGGATACGTCAATACCTAACCGGATATCGGTTTCGGATCGGTTCGGTTTTAAATATGAATTTATCCGATCGGTTCGGATTAAGTAAATGTAACCGCTCGGTTAAACCGACGGATAACCGATTTTGAATTTCGCTCCTAAAAGTTTTAGGAAATCGTATTCGAGAACGGCTGTAGCATGAATTTCTCGAGACAAACGATTGTTTCGTTATGTATCTGCAATATATTTAGAAAGCACAACGCATGGACCACGAGTACGCATACATTTGTTCACCACATCGCAATTATTTCAAACAGCATTATATAATTTTTAGCTTAAATTAAATAACTGCATTAATACCAGAGCATCACCCCGTGGGATATTTTAGGCCCGTACCCGTCCGCGACCCGTAAATGTTTACCCGTGCCCGTAAAAAGAATTTTTGAAATTCGATACTTACAATAGCTAAAAAACGGGTTTAAAGAAAAGTATTGGAATCGGAATCGGAATTAGTATCCGAAAAAAAATAACAAAAATTGAAAATTTGTTTCGACCATACAAAGCTTTTTGTCAAGTATTTCCTTAGTATCTCAAGGTTTAAAAAAGTATTCGTATTCATGCCTCTTCCCGTCCCTGAAGAACACGGTGTAAATATAGTCCCTCTTAGATATTTTCCCTCAATAATGACCTCGTCAAATCTTCCCATGAATTTTTTCATGTATAAGGCATACTGAATAGACGCCGCCATGTAATGATTTTTATTGTATATTGTCATAAAAATGGTTCACATGGACAATTTTACTCACAGGTAACCCCTGCCCTATGCCCACTCAGGATCGTAGTGGTATTTTGTGGGAGCTTACGGGCGTGGCCCATTGTCCCAGCGAGACCAAACGTTTGAGCCATCTCGCCTTGGTTTGCGCGGGAAATCGCGGAGATATTTTAAATTTTAATTCGTGAGCATCCTGTGCAACTTAAATTTTCCAACGTTAAATCCCACAAGGAAACTTGATTCACAAGTTTCATGAAAAAAATATCTAATTTCAAAAGATTAGTAAAAGCTCATTAATATGCCATAAAACATTATATTAGCATATGTTAGACAACTACACCAATAGAACAATATTAGTGGAAATGTGTTTATTGATTTTAATTTTATACGGTGTGTTTCATAACATTGTTTTCACCCTAACCCACACCCTAACACACAATGACGAAAAATATGTGATTATTCCATTTAAAAGAAAATTGTCCAGATTTTTAACAATTTTTTTAATGACTTAGGCCGAGAGTTGCCGTCACATCATCAACAGTTGATGAAGATACCAGTAGGAAGTTTTCCTCAAATATCTTTTAAGTCGAGCTTGTAGAAACATTCATTGGCTTTCAAAGGAGCTAGTCAGCAGGTCTATACGTTGTGAATTGTGGTAATGACCCGTTAGAACAGGCGACTAGTTTGGGGAAATTCGTCTTCACGGGCAAACACGTCTGCTGAGTAAGTCATCTGAACACCCACGAAATTATTTCTTACAAACAACGTTAAAAATTACTTAAAACAAATCCAGAAATTTGACTGAATAATATCCTTTGAAAACCAAATTTTAAATTTAAATAAAAACGTAACAATGATTTGAATCTTGATGTTACGAGAGGAATTAAGATAAAAAGGAAATTAAATTTTGCTAAAATTGGAAACCCTTTCCATTGAATATTTTTTAGAATTTTTTAGAATTTTTTAGAATTTTTTAGAATTTGTATATTTTTCGGCCCTCGACTGCGTGAGAGTAAGTAAATATGCAACTTAACACGCATTTTTATCATTTTTATTTTTTTCGCGAAATTTGAAAACGAAGCTTTTTATGAGATTGAACATTTTCTCCGTTATATTTTTTTTAAATGTTAATCCGGTTTCCATCGGAAACGAGAGCTAGATGGCCCAAAATAAATTTGCAAACATACCAATATTGTGTTTTAACGGATATTAATAAGCTTTTACGCATTTTTAGCAATTTTATTTTTGTTCGTGAAATTTGAAAATGAAGTTTCCTTTTAAAGTTCCAATAGCATTGGCGAGGGTTACTGGTCAGTAAATTGTCGTTTTGTTTGTGAAAACATGAGGGTTCCAATGGAATTCTGCGCATTGTGGAAACGACTCACGAAAAATCAATTCAATGCGACAAGAAACTCATTATTAGTCGCACTAAAAACACGTGCATACGTATGTAATAGCGTACTAGGTAGGGGTTAATACGTTGCTGGTTGTGATAAAAAAATTAACTGATTTACTTATGCATGATTCCAAGGCCCACATTGCTTCGATGGCAACCTGTACATCAAAATATGTGTCAGAAACCATTTAAGACGTTATGGTCGGTTATTTTATTATAGATTATAATCATACGAAATTGTATTTCAGAAGCGAACATCATTGTTTAAAAAATATTCGATAAAAAATAATTTCGGCAATAGAATTTTAATGCTAGCGAATCAAGTCGTTGTACTGTGTTCGTGTTGTTATTGGGAAGTTGGGAAATGGGGGTTTTCTACCGACACCGGCGGTGGCTTAATCCGCTCAAACAGATTCTTATATTCACTAAGGTTTTAACAGGAAGGGCGAAAGGGGCTACCATGTTCCTTCCCCAAATTACACTAATTTAAAATGAGTGTGAATACCCGTTTGGTTTATAGGAACGTAGGCATTTGGTTATCAAAACCGTTTTTACTCACGGTCAACTCTATGTAGCATTTTTACAGCCGCTTCTCAATACAGGGTAAAAGTACAATATGTCGACAAAACTGAGGATCAGGGGGAACTGCAGGGTGAAGGAAATGGTACTTATACAGTTAAAGTTAGTGAAGTTACTGTTAAGTTACTAAAGTAAAAATTGTCGACACTGAGCATCAAGGCAAAATATAAAAATGAAACATTTACAGCAAATATTGTTTTAAGGAAGTTTTTAATCGTTAAATTTACTGATTTGTAAAAATGTATGCGGGACCAACTCTCAGCCGCGGCCTAGGGATCAAACATGGGACATGCGCAGGGCCTTAATGTGAAGTTCCCCAATGAGCTCAACCACGATTTTCCCCCATGTTTATCGATTTTTAGCATTTTAATTGACTTTTATTCTTCTATCTATCTAGACTATTATCATGCAGGCTTTAATACGTTATAACAAACCAAGACTCCAAGCAAATTTTCCTGCCGAGCAGGCCTGTATGCTTGTTTAACATTATAGAGTGTACATCAGTTATATATAGTACATACAATAGTCAAATAAAAAAAGAAGAATATTAAAAATTCTCAGCGAGGCAAATGTAAATAGGGAAGGCAGTAAATAGTTGTATGCAATAGATAGCTACGCAACCCTAGTAAAATTTAAAAAAATAATTCTCTCTTCTGATTTGAAAGAGTGGGCCATCTTGGTGATGGACGGCTGCCGTGCAATCGCGACGCTCTTGCTACTGTACAATTTTACTGTACATATTTATTTTAATTTAAAAAAAATAATGTTATTAATGTAAAAAAGCACGCATAAATTTGAATCTCAAATCCGTGTTACACCAATCGTTCCGGAGGAAGCGACGGACAGTTCAAAGCATTACAAATAGATATTTGAATGCCATTCATAAATTATGTAAATTATCCTGTTAGAAGTTCCTGATCTTAGGTCAACACTTTATTTTAAGCGGTTCTCATTTTTTGTCCTGACATTTTTTCAAGTCTCTCACGGAACCCTGAAATCAACGGATCTAGTAAATAAATACATCTTTTAATTATGTCTTGACCTATTGACAGTGCAAGTATTGACAGTAGATTTGAAACTCTATATTGTCAACGCTTGTGAGAATATAAATTAGTATAGTAGCAAATATAGTTATAAGTAATGTACAATTTCTGCAGAAACGCTCAATTGATAGATACCCACACATTATTTCCTCCCATAGAGGATATGGCAGTAACAAAGATGATTGAAGAACGGAAGACTTAATCTCTTGACCTCGAAAGCTCTCCGCACTTATCCACACTCAATAGGAAAGTCATTCTTTGACTCCCCTGTTCAACCGCAGTCTGCAAAGATCAGAAACTATTTCTTCCCAAGTTTTAGCAACCGAATATTTATTTATTTAATTATTGAGGAAGCAGGTGCCGGTGCCTGGAAGATAAGTACGAAATATTGTCACTAGATATGAAGCCCTATTTGAAGAAATTGCTCGTCGCTGGTCTTCTGTTTGCGGTCTTCCAATACGTCAGTGCTAATTCAAGAACTGGATCAATAGTTGTGGAGGAGACCATGGACAGTTCCGGAAATTATGGAGGTATTTATGTAATAAATTACTTTTTACGATACAAAATATGAATTATTGAAACTGGAAAAGTCGGATAATTATTATTCACAGTACCTAAGCACCTCCAAATTTAGACTGACTGCCTATAAAGTCAATCATTCGTCATCCAGCAGAATCAGGTGATGTACATATGTGACCTAGTGTATCCAGACTACATCTATATACATAGCGACCTAATTTGACAGGGACTGGACTTATTAATAGAAAGTCGGGAAATAATTTTTGTCAACATAGATCTTTGAAATCGTTGAGGACCTCCCTGCTGGGACATAATATTCAGCAGGAAAATTCAGATGGGATCTTCCAGGCAGGTTTACAAAAATCTGACCTTTGCCATTTCCCTATACTATCCTGTATACATCAAGATGTTATTTTTTATGTGCTGTTAGAATTTTTTAGAGCAAAATATTGCGCTGCATTCTTTAATCTACATGTATACAGTTGATTTATGCACACAGTAACCACTAACATTTCTCTTCACACTCCTAAAAGGAAGTGAATGACAAAACATTGCATTCCCCCTTGTGGGTAGGAAATTTAGTTCTAGATTTTCTTTATTTAGCTGTCATAATTTGAGGCAACAGGGGTGTAGTCACTTCCATTTCTTTGTTTTTACCGTACACAAATTTTGCTTGGAAAATAGCAAAAATAAATGTTTCAATTTACTGGAAAACAAAAAATACATTCTAATAAATGAAGTTCCACAAATATGATTGAAAAGACACAAAAGTTTCCCAATTTAGACTAACTGATTACAAAGTCATTCATCCACAAGAATGAGTGGTTATATACAGATGAATATAGTCATTGTATGTACAGAGTTACCATAATCATATTCACTCCTCTAGCCCACATACGGCAGTCACGCATAAAGTATTACAATCCCCCAATTCCGTAGGAAGTTTAACTCCGGATTTATTTAATTGAGCAGTGTTAATCATTAAGCTCACATAGGTCAATTGTCAGGACCAAAGTCGGGTTTCTTGGAATTATTATTTCTTCGATTTTTTATTCCCACTCAAAATCATTTGACACTCACTTGAAGAAACCTAACGGTTTTTCTAGAGCTATTTTACAGATCTTGAGGTTGTAAAAATGAGGCTTGAGAAGAACATTTCAAAGGAAATATAAGGAAAGAAAAAATGATGTTTTCATTTTTTCATGGGTATCCAATTTGTAACTCATTTTCAGAGAACTTCATTAGGATTCACTTAAGTCTAAAATCAACTTACTGAATCTCAAACTAAGGCCTGAACCATCCATTAGTGTGAGGTAATTTGTTCCGTGTTTGGCTTGACAATAATTCAATGAAATTATTTACAAGTTACCTGCAGTTTAGTTGTTGTTGTTCCAAATTTTCACTTAGGAAACTGATATTGAATTCAAATTAATCCTGATGAAATTTCACAGAAACTAAGTCATTTGAAAGACTTTTATCACTTCCCGGAATTTCATTATGAACTTGCAATAACAGAAACTCTTACTCCACTGCGTCTTCTTCAATTGCGCTTGAAGCTCAATTTCTGTAACCGTTATCCCGGCTCCTTTCGATTATGCTCACAAATTTCTATATTCTACGCATAGGTCGGCATTATTTGGGCACCCAAACTCGGAACTCATAAGTTCTATAAAAGTTTTCATACCCTCGAACTCACAGCAATAATTTTATAAGCTCTAATCCTTGCACTCGAACTCAGCCTCGGAGTTCGAATTATTATATAATTTTTGGAACTCGTACTCATGACGCTCGGGGACTCAAACAGACGCTAGAACCCTTAATCGCAATAGAATCTACAATAATTCCACTCAAACTCAACCCCGAACTTTCAATTTAGTGAACAGGACTCGCAATAAAGTTAGTTTTCAATGAAGTGGCTTTATGTATCGAGATTTTACCGTGGTTGTTGTATTCGAGGGTTGGGACATCACTCAAAATTTGAGACAGACCGGTCTGACTTCCTGTAGCTGTGACCTTGGACATCAGACCGACCTTTCTTTTAATTGCACTTTCATGGAAGGGTCAATTAACCTGACCTGCAGCGCCTGTTTTCGACTTATTTTCATTGGTGCTTCTAGGTTTTGGAAGCTATGCTACAGTGTTGAGGTTTTTGATAACCTCAACATTCTAGAAATATTACCATCATTATATCAGAATCACTTACTCTTATGTCAACACAGTCTTACGTATGTGACATAGAGTTCATGTGACACGTACATATCGTCGTAGCTATGGTCTTTGTTAAGACAAAGAAAAGCACGTGGACGAATAAGAATCCTGAAATAGCGGCATGAGCATAATTAAAATTTCAATTGTGGATTGAGTGCTTGAGTTCGAGTTGAAGAACTCGGCCTCTCAAACATGAGTGCACCTGCGATTACTGTGACCTCGAACTCAAAAACTGAGTTCATTCCTGGCTTTGGCGGAACTCGGATTTCGCACTCGCACTCATGTAGCTGAGTTCGAGGTAAGTTCGAGTGCTGCTCTCAAAAGTCTCAAAACTCACGAGTTCGCCGACCTATGAATTTCTACATGAAAACTTATCCAAGAGCTCCCGCAAATTTTTCGAAACAGTCACAATTTAGTTTCACACTATTTTACCAAGGAATGTCTAGGAGAACAAAAATCGAAGGAACTGACATTAAAATAAATTCATGTCTCACTTTAATGACCCCTGTAACCTGAAATAATATTACGGTGTCAATGTAGTAAATTTTAGAAAATCTGGAATATCATTTACTACTGATTTTTGGAATCAGATGTTTTACGAGTCACTCCCTTGTGTGGGCTAGATGATGGAGACAATTGGTTTTTTTACAGTTCGAAATTCATTTACGAATGCGTTCTTAGCTGTTGCGCATACGCACATGTCGTTTCCTCATGTACATTTTTGCTGTTAAAACTCTATGCTTCAATAGCGGACTCCACTGTTAATACAAAATAACATTTAATTATTGTTATGACATATTTCTATTGTAACACTGACATGAAGTCATACTGTTAAATGTACAATCTAATAAAATATTATCCTTTAATTATTTGAGAGTATCCAAGACAATTGATATTGTACAACTATGATGCTTAAATTGAATTATTGTGATCAAGTATAAACGACAGCTAACTTACATGATCCGAAATAATAAGGCTAACTCTTGAATGAGAAGAAGCTACTGAAAGATGAGCGTTTGCCTCATGTCTCACATAAAGTAACTTATTTGATCCCGTACTTCCCACTGCTTAGCGAGTCCCCATTGTACATAAGTATCACCTAAAGTCATATCTCCCCGTAACAAACATAATATTATAGCATAATAAGAAACGAGATTTTAATGATTATCTGAATATTTGTGAATACTGGGTTGAATTAGTTATTATGATATTTGAATGGTATTTTAGAATGTGAAGAGCCCTTCGTCACAAAACTGGAAGACAATTACAACGACGCCTTCAACCAAATGTTGAAATTTTTTGAGTCAACCAACTCAGCCCTTGCGAAAATAAACGAAAGACTGGATCGTATGGAAGTTAGTATTGTATTGTGTGGTTTAGAATTACAAAATAATGAAGCTCATATAAAAATGTAAGGTTGCAGATCATATAATGAAGCTCAACAAATTGAAATTGCTGCTACAAATTTTAAATTTCCCATCTTCACGCTGAATATTGTAGTAGTAAATGGCTTCGATAAATTTCATATTCTAAATTGCACTTGAATGGCATAAAACAATTATTTTTATGATCTGCTTTTACCGTTCTGAAACAATTAAAAATATTAAAATGACCCACATTGTATTCATAAGTTGTTTACAGCAAGAAATTATTCTTGAAAAGCTAATATAGTGGTAAACTTGACTCATGTGAAAAGGTATTTTCCATTTTCCTTAAAATATTACAGCAAAAGTTGTTCGTATGTTAAAACGCATTGTTGTTTCGGATTGCCCAAAATAGTACTAGTTTGAAATAACCTAATTTAATATGCAGTTTTTATTTTTTGTTACATTTGAATACATTTTATAACATCTCTACAGTATCTCTGCAGAATTCTCACCAAGAGTTTTCTTTGTGTAACGTATATCGAATAGTGGAAACTATATAATGGTTACTTTATACAGTCACGAAAATTGGCCCAAGAATGGTTATCATGAATGATCAGAGTCACGATCAGGATCATGAATTCCATAAAGTATTTTATCTTATAATCAACTTTTAAAAGTTTTATTGTTTTTATATGTAAACATTTTTTGGTACACCCTCCAGGTTTTGGAAATTCCACAAAAACTAGTTTGCTCATACACTGAGCACTACTTTCAGTCACACCTGCCACCTGAAAAATACTTCCATTGTAGAGTTAACAGTAGTGTTTCTGAACGGTACCACAACATGGACTCGACCTGTTTCGTTTTCCAAACGGAAAAAATTCCCATTTCTGTTCCCGAAACCGGAATCGATTTGTTCGAGTCCGGGACATTTTTGCCTTCCCGGAACCGATCCGGAAAATAAAAGCGGTTCCCGAACCGGCAGAAAATGTCTTGAATTCATTTTGATGGAAGTCAGAATTGTGCCGCCTTTTCAAACGACAAATGCTTGACAAATGCATGTTTCGCGTTTTTATCCAAAACTGTACATAGGAGTCAAATTTTTAGTTCTATAGAGAAACCGCTATATAGAGGATCTTAGACTTCATTTCTTTATGAGCCCTATGAGCGCATAAATGAAAGAAATATAAACGTGATGTAAAAAAACAGCTTTCGTTAAAATTGAAAATAATATTTCAAAAAAATGGGGGCAGCAATAATAGCAAGAATAGTTCCCATGTGTGGTTGAGAGAGTGGGAAAAATCAATAGCAGGGACTTGTACCTACAACAACGGTCTAGTGTAAGAAAGTTAAGACAAACTTCCTGAATGGAAAACACGAAACCGGATGTGAATTTTGTCCAATTACTAATGGCGGAATGATCCAGTATTTTAAAATAAAGAATTTGAAAATATAGAATTAGACAAAAGTATTTTGTGTATGGTATTGTTTAGTATTCCCAGCATAAAATTATTTTACTACTCAATTTTTTATTTTTAATTTAAAAACATTTTGCTAAATTATTTTCCTTCATTAACTTTATTTCTACGTTGATGCAATACGTTGTTGACTAAGTTTTTGCGCTAATCTGTTTATAGGTACAGTCGACTCTCTTTATAACGACATCAATAAATCTCCCAAAAAGTGACGTTATAAGGGAACGACGTTATAGAGGAACATAAAATAAATAACGGTTTAATTGCTAATTTTTCGTTTTTAGTTAAATTGGACTCATGTCTCGTTTCATTGCAGACATATAGCACATACTATGTCTATGCAGAATGAGAATAAAAATAGTTAATATTGATTAATAAATAGTCATATTTTTCAAAGTGAGCCAAGCCACAAACACCGTCAACAATAAAGATCAGGATTGAATAAAGTATTTTCTGAATCTCAATAAGACACTTGTCAGATCATTTACAAAAGTTTTCAAACAGTGAAAAATGCAAGTCCGTTAAAACTATGAATATCAGTTCCAGGATGAGCAAATAAACCTAAAAGCTTGGAAATATGGATTTTCCTGTATGGGACTTAGTCAATGTCGTTAACCACGCTTGCACATATATTTACAATAATACGTTCCTTCCAGTCTTTTATAACGTCGCTTTATAATAAACCAATGCCATTATAGTGAAATTGAATATTGAAACTTTAAAATGACAGCACCAGTATGTTATTTAGCTAGGTTTGACGCTTTGAAACGTCAACATGACGTTATAAGGGTACGTTTTTCACCTTACGGCTACAAAAAAGCGACTTTATAAAGGAACTGACGTTATAACGAGTGACGCTATAAAGGTAGAAATTATCATACAATTTAGCTTGGGAGGAACCCATGATGACTTTATAGGGAGAGTGACTTTATAGGGAGAGACGCTATAAGGAGAGTCGACTGTAAATACTTAAACGAGCGGGATGCAGGACATTTTTTTGAGAAAGGAAGCTGAAATAATTAAAATTTTTAATTTTTTCCCAGTCGGATAATGTGAAGATAAAAACTTTTATCAAGTCTCCTGTAATTCTGGAAGCATTTCCCAAAACCTTATCTCGACCATCGAACGGAAAATCCTTTGGTGGATCCACATTTGAACAGATTCAATCCGCACTTTCAAGTCGTTCCATGGCTGTTGAATTTGGTAAAGAAATATAATTTTGCCTCTAACGTTATTGATCCAATGTGAATGTATTCATTTACAGTTCTGTAGATCTTTTGAAGTGAATGATTCCTCAAAATATTTCAATCAAAACTTGTATTTCCAGTGAATTACATGGAAACTGACCTAACAGGATATCAGTTATCTCTTGACTATGGTTCAGTTAAAAAAAGTGCTCCAACCACAGTTTCTTCCCAAACAGCTCAAGTGGCCACATTCGAACCGGATAAGTAAGTTCATCAAAAATAACAATGATTGTAGTTCTAAAGAAGTCTTTTGCTTCATTAAAATTAATTTATGCATTGAGCACACGTTTGCTTTCCAGTTTTCTCCCAGCGCTCACATTTTTGATGAGAAGTCTAAATTTATAAAATTCTTTGGTTAGACATTTTTTTAAATTTAAACTATTTTGTAATACACGGAGAAGAATCGATGACTCAAGTATTCTCTAAAAGAGTCTGGGTATTGCAATTCGAATTGATAAGTTTTTCCAATTTGTCTTTACAATCTGTCATGTTATTTTGTTTAAAGTTGCTCAAAATAGGCAATGGCACTGCATTGGTTTCGTATATATACCAAGAGTCAAAATTGGCAATTGAACTTTTTCGTTCTGATTCTGAATTAGTTCCTTCACGGTGTGATTTAGCGTCTCTCTCACTTTGTTACTGACAATCGTCAATCATTCCAACAGCCACTCAAAAGTTTGCACGAGAGGTTTTACAAAGCTTTGTAGTCATTTAATTATATTTCTTCGTAATTTATTTGAATAATAATTCCGGATTATTACGAGGAGAAGTTCAATGGAGATGACTGTATTACCCGGTAAGAAAATTGAAGGCATGCTTAGAGAATAGTGCACCTCATGGGTACTAAAACGTGGTACCTGTACCTGTACCTGTACCCAAATATGGGTACTTAAGAATGTTGTACCTTTACCTGTACCTTCTTTGAAGTACCTAATACTTGAATGAAGGTACCTGTACCCAAACCTTTTTTTTTAACTTTTACCTGTTCCTGAAAATTACCTGTACCCAAAAAGTACCCGAATTTTTACCTTTACCCAGGTTCTTTGTTTTACCTACCCGGGTACTTTTTATGATGATGCGAATTCAGTTAAAAAATTATTCTAATAATGTGCTCCAATTTATTCCCCTATAATCTATTACATCAAGTTTTTCAAAAACTTGAATACGGATAAAATTAAAAACTACTTGAGCTTCCAGCCATCAATCTTGCAATCGCGATCATTTTAGTACTTCCGAAATCTGCACATTTGATCATCGTCCATACTTTTAGACAGAAGCATTTTCTCAGGGTATCTCCTATGGAATTGTCAGTCGGTGGAATGCTAGAACACGTTTATAAGGAATCTCATTTCACGACACGGAAACGAGCATGCAGTGGAAGACTGTTGAATGGAGTGGCCGAGAATCTCATGGAAAGAACCAATTTAATTCAGTTTTATGCAATAGAGGACGCAAGCAGATAATAAAAAAGTACCTTGTATGAATCAGGTATTTTCTGAACGGGTACAGGTACTTTTGGAGCTGTACCTGTTCCTGTCAGGTAAAAACCGTTTCATGTTTTCTTTGTACCTGTACCTTTACCCGTAAATGTGCCCAATATTTAGGTAAAATTGGCTTGTACCCAGAATTTACCCACTCTGTTTGGGTAAAAAAAATATTACCCAGTATTTACCTTTACCTGTACCTGTACCCAAATACCCGGGTAGTACCTGTACCCATGAGGGGCACTATTAGAGAACGACACTCATGTAATAGTTGTATGTAGGTATGAGATTCCATGCAATTCGTGTGACAAAATTTATTACGGTTATAATCCATTAAACACGACTGAAAAAACACATGTTTGAGTAAAGAACCGCGAAAAATCAGCAGTTCCTCGGCACATTTGAAACATCAGAAAACATTCCATTGATTAGGATAACGCCAAATCAATCATAAAAGAACCAATTCAGTTATTGAGAAAAATCAATGTGGGCTTAACAATTCAACAATCGGATAAGAATTTTATGATCATCAACTATGGTTTTTTATTTGACTTTGCTTGAAAGCCTTTAATTCAGGGAATTATAACCACTTTTAAAAAAGTTCGTTCCTATAAAAATGATTTGCAAAACTGTATTTTTATCAATCGGGCAAATTATATCACTTGCTTGTTAGTGGCTGTAGCCACGATCTGTTAGATGTCAAAAGCTTGCATATAGTTTAGCTTGTCTAATAAAGTTAACCACGTAAGCCAAGCATATTAAATCTATTAGTGATTTGTCATTTCACATTTCGACGGACAAAAAGTCGTTTAAAAAATTCATTTGACTGGATAATTGAGGAAAAGTGATGCAAATACACAAGTTGTGTAGTACGTACCAGTTTTTTGTAATTTTAATTTTATCTGGAATTCAACATATGTATACTCATTTTCCTCATTCATGAGAATTATTCCCTTCTAGTGATGCTCTGAATTTTGGCAATTGTGGAACGAGTTGTGTAACTTTATTGTTACGGCCGTACTTAATTATTTTATTTTCTTTCAATATTTGCAGTGTCGATGACGCTGCTGGAACGATGGTATACCGCATTGGGGGAACCAATTCCTACCTCCACGTGTTCTTTCGTGTTTGGAAGAACTATCACCGAATGTTCGCAGTCGCGTTTTTGTCGAAAGATGCCCCCGATCGAACTACTGGAATAAATAGCTGCAGAGATACTGAAAGTCCCGATGAGCTCATTGAAAAGTATCAATGCGAAGAAGATGTTCGTGATAGACGATAATTTTGACATACTTGGAAATATTACTTCCGTTCACTAAACCTTAAAAGATTTATGTATTTGCTCAAATTTTCCGTGTTTTTGCAAACTTGTGTATTCTGTTCAATCAACCAGTTCTAATCCAATCCATTATTTTATTTTCAGGTACCTTTTGACCAAACGAAGAGCTTACTAATTCACGAAGGAAATGTTTACGCAAAAGTGACTTTCACCCCAAAGGAGACGACAAGTACTTTGATAATTGAGGTTTTTAAAATCACATTCTGAAGATCTCATGATTACAAATTCTCACTTTAGACTCAACGGCCTCCTTGGATTAAAGAGATTTTGTGTATTTAAATTACTATTAGCTTAATTTTGTATTTTGATATGGTTCTGGCCTAATGGACAAGCCTACTCTAAAGTTCGTGACAGTTCAACAAGGTTCAGTTTCTGGATGTTGATAAATGTGATTGTTGCAACATGAATAAATTGTAAAAAAATGTCTCAAATGAAATGCATGTATATTTCGATAAAAAATAAATTTTCATCGCGAGTCGATTAGACGACTTCAGCAAATACTTTAATTGTATTCCGGCTATGTAAAACGAATTTCCTAAATAGTGTTCCCAAGGGATGACAAAATATCTACCAATATATGGGGATGCCACTATATCTTACTATAATGTAATGTAAATGTAATGCTAGGGGAATTCTAGACTTGCCCATATAAAGGGAATGCTGTCTAAGAGGAAACTACTATATGAAAAATCACTGCATAATGGGTAATAGCGGATAAATGCGTAAACTTGTTTTGGTCCCCATGTATTTTTTGTGTTGGCAAGCAGTAATGCTTTGTTATTTTATTTCAACGGTTGTATTTAAAAGTTTGACCAGAAAGTAATAATTAAAAAAAATCAATAAATTCCTTTGAGTCGCATTGTTACGCAGGGATGAAGCAAAGCTAAAAATTCACATTGGTATGCCAAATGTCTGCATGTCTGTCGCCACGATAACTGCCGAATTAAAAACACCAGCAATTTTTTTTTGGAGTAGGTTAGGTCAAAAGAAATAAACCCATTGTTTTTTAAGGAGTTTGGGTCAAGCGTATGACCCCAGAAAATTAAATAATGTCATGTACAAACACTCATAATTACGTACGTACAGAATGTTGGAAGTAAAGCTTCAGGCATCCATAGTAGGATTTGTGATTAACAATAAATAGTCTTTTCCACAAGTCGGTAGATGCCGCATGAACTCACACACGCTTAATTTAAATATTTGTGTAAACGTTTTCAAATTTAGTGGATGCATATACTAATTACAATTGGAATGCGGGAATTTTAAATTAATTTTGAGTTTAATAAAATACGCTCACTGTTACCTACACAGAAGATTTTCCGAGTATTTTTAGGAGAACGTATACTAAATATGTTGTTACATCCAGCGTAGAGATATATCCAATAGAACCACACAAGCAAGAAAAATTCATATAATTCAGCGTCATACCATCGAATATGTTATGCGTCGTTTCCTTATGTGGACTATACAGAATGGAGGCAAATTATCGTGGTTGAAAGTGAAATTCAAAAACACAATTTGTTTCCCAACCCGGATTATTCACTCTTAATGAGTTTGGCAGGAACCCGCTCACATACAATATTTCAAACTACAATGATTTCCGGTGATCAATTTTCAGCGTCATTTTTGGTACTTACCGTTGCAAAATATATTTGCACACTTCACTTACCTGGTTCCCTCTCATTACGAAACTGGGGAAGTGGATCGTCAATGGCGTCTCCGGTAGTATTGATCGTACATCCCGGAATCGATAGCTCCACCACTGGACTGTCCCGGTCATTTCGATTGAACTCTTATGAAAACTACATAACTCTGACCATGACCAAAGCTAAGATTTATAATATCACAAATTAAATGAATTTATCCCGTGTCAACATCATGGGAGCGCCCATTGTAACTGTAATGTACATGGTGATGCACAATTTCTACGAAAATGCTCAATGGATAAATATGTACACAGTATTTCCTCTCAACGAGGATATGGTACTAACAATTTAATTGCATGACGGAAAACTTAATCTCATGAACTCGAAAGCTCTCTGCACTTGTACATACTCAATAGAAAAGTCATTCCTTTACTCCCCTGTACAGCCACGGTCTGAAAAGATCACAAACTATTTATTCCTAAGTATAGTAAATAAGCATTCATTTATTTAATTATTGAGGAAGTAGGTGCCGGTGACTGGATGACAAGTACGAAGTATTGTAGCTATGCAGTCTTATTTAAGGGAGATGCTCATCGCTGGTCTTTTTTTGCACTCTTCCCATACGTCCGTGCTAATTCGGGAACTGGACCAATAGTTGCAGAGGAGACCACGGACACTTCTGAGAACGACGGAGGTATGTATGCAATTACTTCTTACAATAAAAAATATATTCAAACCGGAGAAGTCGGACAATTATTATTTACACAACACAAATATCTGCTATTTTAGACTTACTGGCTATAAAGCCATTCGACATCCACCAGTATAAGTGGATATACACATGTGATATATGCACATATCTTCTAGATATGTATGTGGTATACTAATAGCCTATCATTTCCCTATACTATCCTATATACCTTAAGATTTTATTTTTGACATGTTTCTGGAACAGTAATGATTATTTTAAATAATCGAAAAATCAATAATTTTTATTTTTATTGATTGTAATATGCAATATATTGAATGTTACTACTAGTATATCATTTGCCTGACGAAGAGTAAAAGCTCGAAACGTTGCTGCGAATAAAAAACAAGCCTTGTGTTAAAAAGTGAACCTCTACCCTTATATAATATGTTGTGTATATTTCACTTCGCGTCTTTAACTAGTTATAACTATATCTCTGTATGAGTTATATGTTGATTGGATTCGATTCATATGTCAGCAATAAAAATAATATACGCTTTATTCCAAATTGCCTGGATTTCGCTATCTAGTTCTATTCTACTCTATCTATTTGATTATTTTTTCCGAAATCAATTTTAGTCGAACACTTGTGAGGGACACACAAAGGGTTATTATTTAATCTTGAAAGGGAAAATATATTTATAATTAATTTATATAATAAACTTATCGGCATACACGATTAACTACTCTAAAAATTTAGCATGTCTCGGCATACACGACAAACTACTTTACTGCTTTGACACCATCGGCATATGTAACTACCTACTCTAGTTAATAGTACTGGCCTCATGTAGGTACATACATGAAATCTACTCAAAATAATTTTAACCCCGGTCGGCATACATAGATACCTACTTCAGTTATTTAATTAATTTAAATTAAGTTGGGACCAAAATTTAATTTAATTAATTAGAGCAAAATTAAAGGGGGTACCCTACACTTAATTTAAAAGGGTTTAAGAATTTTAATCTTAAGGAGCCAGGCACATTAACGCCGGACACAAATTTTTTATTTAACTTAGGATAGGAATTTAAGGATGCCCAAAAGGTTATAGGGTAGGGGCAAGGTTTGGTTTGACCCAGTGACACACACAAAAAGGGAATCTTCGAAAATAATTATAAAAAAAAAATTACTCAAAAAAATTGCACACAAGACCGGATGACTTCGGACACGGTAAGTGAAAATTTGAAATAATTTTCCCCAAAAATGAATATACTTCAAAAAAACAAAAATAAATTCAGGACAAAAAAAATGACAACTCAATGCATTTAATTATACAGGAACACCGTCTGGACAATTAAAAAATTTCTTCCGGACTAGTATCTGGAACAGGATTGCGCAGGGCAGGGCCTTTTAAGCAAGGTAAGGAATTTTCCAGCGGTAAACCACGGATTCCAAACCAAGAGTTTCCTCTGGATAATTCTCCGGTGAGCAGCTCACGGACTGAGACTTGTAATAAGTCTGAGGAAACTGCTGGGAAAACTGCCCTATATTTACCCTGAAGGGACATGGGGACTTACATGGAGGGTACATATAGGTAAGGGTTTTTTACATTTTTAATATTTTAAATTTTAGGATAAGGGTAATTATAATAGTGAAGGGAGGGAAAAGAGAGGATTTTAATGAGGTGAAATGTAAACAAGTATGTTTACATTTCGTCTCATGACCTATATTTAATTTAATTTATTTTCAGGTCCCTGACGTCATCGTCGTCATCCCTGCTATTAGCAGCTCTACCTCATCATTATCCACCCGGGTCACAATTCTTAGTGTATTTGTGAAGTGCCCGGGTTTTGAAGTTGAGGTGAGTGTGGAATCACACTCACAACACTGCAATTATTTTTCACGTCGAAAAATTTATACATCACCATAAGAACAGCTGGCAAGGTTGCTGATTTTTTGCATTCGGAGAGGAATATACAGTGTAGGTTTAAGAATTCCCGACCACATCGCTTGATATCAGTCGTGATATCTTTCAAACATTTGTGTGAGCTGACCCCATAGGGATTTATTTCTTTTTCTCAGTGCTCAAAGATGTAAGTAACAAATATGAGAGTATTTAATAATAACCAACATTTACAAAGTTCAAGCGACTATGCACCGCGTGGAAAATCCTTGTACCGGGGATGAACCATTGTTCCTCGTAGTCATTATTATATTGTATTTATTTAAAATGTGATTTTCTTGCAAAGTGTACTTTTTTCACACCATTGCAATTAGAAGGCAAAATGTTGTTTATGTTTGGAAAAGCATACAAGCAAGTGCAAAAAAGATTAATTGTAAAAATATGCCGTGTGTTTTGTTTTAAAGTTTACATGCACAATTCATGTTTATGATTGTTAAAATTAAGATATTCGTTTAAATAGCTTTCAAATTATTATTTCACAAACATCCAAAATGTGTTGCCAAACTAATTCCGTAGGATGTTGAAATAAAAATTGGCATAATGTTACTTCTTCCATTAACTCCACCCATCTCCTACGCAGTGTAGAGAACTCAGATCACAAAATCTACTGCAGCACTCAAAGTTGGAAAAACAAGTTTGACTTCCAGGCTTGCATGGTCCCTTAAATAAAGCAATTGTAATTTGAAAGATGGCTCCACTATCGTAATTAGTTAAGAATACTTCCAACTCTAATTATGTAATTTATTATTTATCGTATTACACCGCCGACAGGTGGCCCTGGAGTTGGAGGAGAAGGCAAGGTAATGTCAACCATCAGTATTGCCACAAACAATATAGATATGAATCTAAAATTTTGACAGTAAGAACAAAATTGTCATGATAATTAGACACGAAACTACGTAAGAACTATTTTAGCTATGCATTGTAATACTTTTTAAACTTATAAACTTTTATGTAAGATTGGAAGACGTTTCAGAATTTGAATGCAGTAATTTCATTTAAAATACCTGGTCGGCATACTTTCTCGGCTTTTTAAATTTGCTTAAGTTACAAGAATGATTGTTTTTCTTACAGCGATTGTGCCGAATTAGACGAACTAACACTGTGAACGAAAAAGTTGGTTACATACTTAATATGCTACATTTTATGCAGATACTAACGCATTCCTGCACAACGGTCATATTTTATGATTTTCCTTTTTTGTTTGTAATTTTATAAAATTTACGAGTTCTGAATGTGCATATTACAAAGACTTATAACTAAACAAAGGACATCATTATTGTTGGATTTTTTGACTTGACAATGAAACAATAGTCATAATTTCATTGTTTTGGTTCGGTGTAACAAGTGACAATAAAAATACGATGTCGCATGTTTCAAAATAAGGATTGAGAAACATTTCATACAATCAACTCTGAAACTATGGTACATGAATATATCGTCGCTGAAGAGGCAAAATGGAATACATGCATTTTCGATTAAAATCAAAATGGTCTATATGCAGTTTTACTAAATGCAAAATGGAATAGATGCATCAAGTTTTAAAAGCAATATGGTCTACTTACAATTTCGTCTAAAAGCAAAATGGTCTACATACAATTTCGCTTTATAGTAGAATGACCATTATGAAAGTATACACGCATGTAGACCATTTTGCTTTTAGTGAAAACTGCATGTAGTTCATTTTACTTTCAGGAAAGCTTGCAACTATTCCGTTTTGCCTTTAAGGAAAAAGGCATGTATACCATTTTGCTTCTAGTCGAAATTGCAGTTAGTCCATTTTGCCTCTTCAGCGACGATATTGTATTTACTCGCACATAAGTTTAACGACGATGGCCAAATGCAAAGGGATTATAACAACAAATAGTTTTCCAAGTTAACAGTAACACGTAGTACCACTTAAAAGTGGCATTGATCAACATAATTAGGGAATGTCGATTGAAAATGCCCTCGCATATATGCCTGCCAAGCTGAATATGCCCAAAATGCCCGCCAACGTGCCATATTATCGGGCATATTGGAACATTGGGAAAATGCCCTTAATTTGGGCATTTTCGGCAGGACATATTCGGCATTTTCAGCCGGAAATATTCTGCATTTCTGGTAGGTAAAACTCAGTAATACAATCAAGACAAAATGCCACTATTCACCATTAAAATGACATCCTATTAAAGGCGTACATGACAATTGGGTTTAAATGTAGTACATTTCAAAAGAAATTCGCTGTGTATCATGCAGACACTTTACAGTAAAACCTGTATATAATGGTTTTCCTAGGGATGCCAAAATTTGACCACTATAAGCAGGTACCACTATAAGTAGTATAAGTTACACTACTTATTTTTATTGCAATATGTTACTCCCGAATTTTCGGGTGCAGTGGGTTACACCCGAATTTTCGGGAGCAGCAGGTTACTCTCGGTTTTTCGGGTTTTTCCCCTATACCTTCAACATGGGTGTGTTGAAGGTATGGGAGGAAAAGTGAAGGGAGACAAATTATTTTTGCCGTGGACAAAGGGCAGCGGCACTTCCAGTAAAACTGGCCGCTGTCCCTTCGACTCCACGGGATATTTTTATGGGATGCAGCTGCAGCCATGGAATGTTTATGGCATGCAGCTGCATCCTGTTTGTGGAACATTTTTCGTCACTTTGGTCCTTGACCAGAGTCATTGACGGGTTTTTAGTTCAGTCGAACGATTTGTCAAGAAGGATAAGTTTTAATTTCTGCTCATAGAATATATTTTGACGGTAATTTTTTAAGACCTTATTTGAACAAAATTTAACAGAGCATCAGTAGTTACATATGTTTTAGAAGAACAGTTCATAGTGGTTGAAAAAATTGGGGTGATTGCGGAATTTGTGATTTTGGATTGAAACTGTGAATAAAAACTGCAATAGCTTGTTCGGGGTTTAATGCCAAAATAAATATCTGATTGTAAACAGAGCATCAGTAGTAACATATAATTTTGAAAAAACAGTTCATGTTGTAAGTGGTTGGGAAAATTGGACTGATTGTGGAATTTGTGGCTTGAAACTGTGAATAATTTGTTCTGGATTTTATACTAAAATAAATATCTGATTGTGATCTTGACTTCAGTAGGATCCGAATATGGTACGGTAGTATTTTTACATTTAACTTCATAAGATATTTTGTTCAATGCTTGCTTAATGACCTCACACC
Source organism: Allacma fusca (assembly GCA_947179485.1). NCBI lineage: Eukaryota > Metazoa > Arthropoda > Collembola > Symphypleona > Sminthuridae > Allacma > Allacma fusca. The sequence goes on from OX359245.1 coordinate 72,504,058, forward strand.
CTCGCCGAGATCCAGCATTTGTAATGATGGAGCTCGATGTCCCGTCATTTGTAATGATGGAGCTCGATGTCCCGTCATTTGTAATGATGGGATGTTTGATTCAACATTTAATGCTGATTCAAAATATTGAATATTTCCTATTCTTTTGCACTAAGCCAGCATTTTTAGCACTTGCATTGTGATCTTTATTCTTAGAAACTCCGACTTGATCAACTTTGATGCTTTCAATCTGAACGTGGTACAAGTAATTAATTTCCTGCATACATATGTACATGTAAACACATTGGAAAGTGCCCGGGTATTGTAATATGATTCAGTAGGAAATTCCGGAAAGGTCTCAACTCCTTTCCGATATTCCTAATCCTTACACCGAACATTATATCTCTGCCAATTGATTAAAATTTATATGTATCTCCTTAATACCGTAATAATTACTGAAACCTATGCAATTCTTATACGTAGATACGTAAAATATATTAGCTCCCCAACTACTTTGTAGCTAAATAATGAAGCACTGATAATTATATCCAAGATAAAACAGACTAAGGCTTCCACACTTTCCAGTCCCATATAATAATTATTTACTTTTGATGCTGCGGCTACAGAAACCATAAAATCTCTTTATAGCAAGATCCCGGAGGACAGTAGAATTTTTGGTGGATTTGTATAAATAATAATTATATTCCGATATACATCTGCTGTTTACATTAATAATGTTCTGCGGGGGTGGACCAGCTTCTCCACAGGTTACTACAGAACAGACAGAGAATGTGTAGAGTCGTTTAGTCCCGGATACAGTACTAATATTTTAAATGAAACAAACATCCCTAATTAATTCTTTAATAAAAATTAATAAAAAGTCCCTCAATGGTAAATTCTTTTCCATAAGAAGAGCCCTTCGTTAAGAGTTGCCATAATTCCGGCGTAATTCTTTAAAATATTAATTATGTGCAGATACCAATACCTACATAGATATATGTACATATGTAATTATATGAAAAAATTTAAAGTGTGGGAGTCAAGTGTTAATTGAGCCCTGGACCAAAACGAAGCAATCAGTTTTCCCGAAGCATGAGCTACAAGTATATAACTGTGGGTTGATTTACTCGAAGTTGTTCCGAAATCCATCCCCTCTTCTCCCCCGCTAATGTAATAAGAGTCCAGATATAGATTTTATATTCGATCAGAAAGAACTGAAGATGGATAATAGTAGTGGAGAGCGGGAAGAGTCAGGGAATTGAAGGAGGGCAGAGAACAAATCTACTGGAATATTTTTGGCCATAAAAGTTGAATCAATCTGAAGAGGCAATTTCTTTCATCCGTTTGTGTGAAACGAAATCGAAAGCTATTTTAAAGGCAGTGGATATATATTCCTACTACGAACGACGAACCAACATATAGTCAACCACCATCCCAAAAACCCATCTTGCTCCAGAAGCCCTGTCACAGTCCTACTGTTTACTCTTTCCCTACTGCCTTGCTCTCGTGAGTTTTCACAGTGTACTTGGATCCGCACCCCATACACACACACACACACACTTTACTATTACATATGCCACAGTCTGCAATCACAAGCTAGAATGAGCATTTCCTGGCTGTAATATCTATATATGTATGTATACCTTTTGAGTAAAAGTAAAAAAAAGAGATTTTTTGCAAAGGAAATTTTACCATATGCGGGCAGTTCTCCAACCAGACTTGCACAAAAACTTATTATATTCATTCAATAATACCCAAATCAATACAAACTAGAAGCAGGGTGTGGAAAAACCAGCCTCCCTTGCCACACTGTCAGTAAAATGTAGGGAAATTCTGGGAATCTAAATGAACATGGAAGTACCGGTTCTAAAGATAACATTTCCAGATGGCTCTAGGTAGATATATAAACCCGGTTCAAATAATTATACAAAAACACTCGGTGAATCAAACTTGACGGTTTGGATACTTTCCCAACAACGGTCTTCATCACCGTTAAAAAAGCTACACTGATTCATGTTTATTGTTTTATTGCTCCTATCAGTTTCATCTGAAGACTTATCTCCGCACTCTTGAAATGAATCTTGAATAATTCCAAATTGCAATGAGAGATGTGTTCAGTTTATTATTATCTTAATACTATTTTAGCCGTGGAGTATTTACGTTGATTTAAAATATATGTAAGTACTATAAATTCAATATATATTTCTTATCAGGGTCAATATACATACATACATACATGATAAAAGCACAGTCCTATGCAGTCATTGTGAATTTAGAAATCCAACGGAATGCCAGTTCATCGAAATTTGGATGCACGGGATGGTTATAAACTGCACCAGAAAATATTGAGGGATTTTCTGTTGGATTTACGTTCATAGTTCAATTTGGTAAGTACTATGTATAAATAGATTCATGCATAATATTTGAGTGCACAGAGAGTACAGAGCTATATACATATCTACCTATAGATCCGACAGACGATCTCACAGGTCCATGCATGAGGGACCGCTCTTTCAAACCCAAGTTGGTTTTTGGTACGGATATCGTTCATCGAGGAGAAAAGGATGCGTAACAATGTGTGCGTACTCTCCAACATTCATCATATGTCAGACAGGCATTTTAGTTCAGTGTAGGGTTAGGAGCATGGAGGAGGTTCCATTGTCAAATTTATGATTTGTCGTTTCTTGTGGAGGTTTGTTGTGTGTGTGAGTTTGTGTTTTGCACGCTGAAAACGGCACTCGTCAATTTGACACGACTCTCTGATCTTCAATGAGAATTGTGATGAAAGGGCGGGAGGCCTTGTGTATACCTCACAACAGAGAGTGCCTCATTGTCACTGTAGATATTTCAAAGGTCAGTCACAAATCTCATACATGATTCACATTTACACTCCACGCTCCTACACATTATAGTAATCTGAGCGTATACAAATGTTCCTCAATTCCTCCGATCTGAGCACACATCAAAATTGAAAATTTCCATCACTCCCCCAGTTCTCCTCTGAATCATAGATCTATAAATACTTTCTTTTTTTATATATGTGTACCAGTCCTTAACAACAGTAAACCCTAAGAACGCTTACACATCAAAAGAGACGCTAGTTCCGTGGGATACTGTCACTTGACAAGGAGCTTGTATTTATGTTCTCTAAATTCTGGAGGGGGGGGACATTGTCTCTCCCAAAAAACGGCGGGGATGAACAGGCTATACTACTGCCCCCCCCCACTTTTCAAGAATCAAATTTACCTTTTCTTAACTTTTTGCTTTCAAAACTCCTATCAAGCTTTAATTTAAAAAAAATCCTCCACAAACTATTATTGGTTGTATTTTAAAAAACTCGAAACAAGCTATCTCTTCTAAATAAAAAAGTCTGCGGAAATTGCAAAATATTTTTTATCCTGTAATACGCATACAACTGGAGCTCGGTTCGGTTAGGTAACTATCCAATCTGAGTAGTGAAAGTAGTGGGTCATAACACTTCAGTCCGTAATAGATTTTGAATCTAGCGTTTTCATCCTTGATAATGATTTTGAACTTATTTAAGTTAATTTATGTCAGTACTGCAATAAACGTTCAGGGTCGAAAATGTGGGATAGTGTGATAATTTTCTGCCCATCATCTTTGCTGTTGTTAAATTTGGAATATTATTTTCCACTATGTCTGCCGAGCATATTGACCTCCGCTTGCTAGACTGATCTTGCCCCGGATCAAACGTTTGAACAATTTGAAACTGCTTTGAATTACATTCCAAATTTATGCCAGAAAAAATAAATATGTTCCAAAATGTGGGACCATACAGATAATACCAATCCTGTACTACGAGCTTAACGGACAATTTGCTAGGATCAATTTATAAGAGTATTAAAACGTCACCCAAGGAGTTTATTTCAAGATATTAATAATTATTATGAAATATTATTGTTTGGTAAAACATTTACATCAAAACAATAGTAGACACAAGATTTGACCTGACCCAGCAGATTGGAAAGGTCATGCAATTCTAAACCAGTAAATCTACTGGAGAATGTTCCTTGGACTAAAATTGTGGAACAGACTGAGGTGACCATTCAATTTTCCACTACACTCAGTACTCTAAAAACTTATTGAGAGTACCACTAGTTACCACTACACTACCAACAAGAATGATCTTTGACAATTACTCTACTAATACTCTATTTAATCAATAATCAAGACCACCACTACATTACTTTCCAGTAGATTTTTACTTTCAGAGAGCACCTTTACTCTACTCTACCACTACTTGCCGGAAGCTAAAAATTAGCGTTACTCTACACTACAACTATTACACTACTCTACGCAGTAAAAAAAGTCACACTATGCAATATACTACCTGTTCACTGAATAGTCGTGCTAGTTAAATCTTGTTATTAGGGATTTCTACGAGACCAGAAATGTTTGTCCCTTATAAAAAAAGCTTTTTAGCACAAGAAGGTAAATATGTTCCTTTTAAGGACAAGCCTTATAAACGCATCCCTGTTAATACAATTTTCCTGTATTTAGAACACAAACTGTATTACCTTTTAGCAATGTTTGGTAAAAGTTAGAACGGAATCCCAGTCTAGTTTGAATACACTGACAAAAGGTGGACAACTTCATGCTTCATGCGCCCTCAGTTTCATAAGTATAGAAGTACTCCAGGGCAGGTTGTGAGATTGTGATACAATTTAGAGTGGGATCTGTGCCACATTCGCATTTCACTATACTCGTCATAACAGAGTCATGATGATCAATTGTAACCATAAAGTTTGAAAAGATCAGAAAATGTTGGGAATTCTTGGATTCGCTGGGTAAAATGATCAAGTAAAATGAAGGGAGGGTTGTGGGGAACTCGTAAAATAACTCGTAAACATTGTCATTTACAATATTGTACCCTTTAGTAATAATTACTACCGTACAGATGGTAGGGATCACATGGGGTCTTTCGACCTCACTAATTTCTTGACGTCAAGAATAAAATTTATTTATGGTCCTAATGAATGCATGACAAAATTCGCAACTATTCACCTCCACTTGAAGTTAGTGTAACTCATGGAAGAAACATTGTTTGGCATTTCATCCAACCTGCTAAAACCTTAGAGAATATAAGATTCTGCTTGAATTCTGTAACAATCAGCCACGCGCCATTACATAGAACCCACTGAGTATTTAAAAAATGAGCGGGCTTCTGCAATTACGTAACATTTGTACATACATACATACATACATACATACATACGTAACCACTTACACTTAAATAATAATATTTGTTTGCGTATCAATACAGAAACGAGATCTAAAGCCCGTATTCTATCAGTAAAAACTCCGTCTTTGCTTGCAGTTAAAATCTATACAAATCTTGCATACACATTTAGAAGATACTAATCCTTATGACCGGGTAAATTTCATATAACTATATATATAGATACAAAACACCTTTCATCATTCGTGTAAACACAATCTCTAAATTTGAGGAATCACACCTTGAATCAACGGATTTTCATGATGTGGGAGTGATTCCAGTCTGTCCCACACAAAATTCATGCGAAGTTGCTGGTCATCAGAGTTGTCACCATCGGAGGAAACTGCATCAAATACGTTTCCAGGGCTAGTGCACAAATTGTCGAGAATATCTTCTGACAAATTCACATCTTGAATGTCCTTGAAACAATCGTCTTCAATACCTTCGAGCTCGATAAATTGTAAATCTTCCGGAATCAGCATATCCTTTGTGGGAAATTCGTCAGGATCGCCAGGACACAGGGTCTGTTGATCACAAAGCCCAAGCGCTTCAATGTCGTTAATATTTTCAAATGCATCTGCAAGTACATCATTGAAATTGGGATCTTCCTTTTCGTTTTCTGTTAAGTCAATACAAAGAGCATCATTCCCTGAATATACATTATGAATCTTTTGAAAAGATTTATATTCTGTTAGTTTCGTCTGCTTGTACTTACGAGCATCCGACGGGGGATCAATTTCAAGTTGGTAATTACTCCTTTGTAATGTCTGTTCGGACGGCAGCCTTACAACAGGTGTAGTTTCTGTCGTAGGTGGTGAAGTCGGAGGACAATAAATGGCTGCATACAAAGCCAAAATACCGACATTAGGTCCGGCTGCAAAGAAGCAGAAACAATTTTGCTATAATAACTGATTTGTCAATGTCATCCTCACTAAAACTACTGCTATGGCTAATAGTTAAATTTAACTTACGGTTAAAAATAGTAGCGGGCCGACCAAATTCATCCACGTAGACGAGATGGGCTGGCTGGCCTCCATTAGTGAGTAGGTTTGCCTCAGCAGTCACTACATAAAGACAAATTATGTAGTTTCACTCTAATCCTTTTTGTCTGATACAGAGGAATACAGATATGAAAAATAAATATTAAAACTTACGTTTAATTACGCCATACCATCGGAAACTGTTGACATTCTTCCGTTTGGAAACGTTCAGCTGCGAGAATTTGCTCAAGCTAAATGGACACTCTTCTGCATTGCACTTAAACTTGTAATCTTGAGGACAGTTTCTCGCAAAGAATTCTGTGCTGAATTCCAGCAAGAGACACTGTACATGATATTTATGTGAAATAGAACCCTCGCCGTTGTGAAAGACGTAGCCAATGTTTCTCCACAATGCTTGTCCTCTATAGTTACACTCATCTAATATGTTAGGAACTGCTCCTACCTGCCCGTAATAAAATGGTGTTAGAAACGGAAGAACAATCTGCTTCTGGTTCTCAGGTGGCATGCTGAATGCCTTCTTCTTACATATAGTACAAAACCTATGTTTACTCATGGTAAAGTCTTGCAAGTCAACCTATTCTCTTCACTGACAACAACGACTGAAATAACCGTGAAATGGACAACAATATTCTGAGCATGTTTACTTCACAATAAATTTATTAGACAATGAAAATTCACCCAAAATAGAAAAATTGAATTCACACTCTTAGGACTCGAAGTCCCGGGGTGGGTATTTAGGTAATTGGGACATTCACGTAAGTGCGCAATCCATAGTGGACAATGGGACAGATGGGTCGAACATGATCCGTTGGAGGCTCCTCGTATGTAGCTTCAGCGAAGCTATTGGAGTCAACACTCTCCCGCGTATACGAAACAAGAGGAATGTCCTCAAGTCCTCCACGGACATTAATTGCCCTCTCCCGCTTTTGTGTGCACATCCAAATAACCGTCCCTATTGTTAGGGCCAGCAAAATCAGCACGACAAGTGTTACTGTAATTAATAGACACAATATACCTTTAAGAGCTTAAATTCGAGCATATTCATTTCCCTCATCCCATTTCAAAAGAACGAAGTTGTTCAAAGAAGACAAAATATTGGCTTATACCCCAAAAGTTGGATGCTGCAGACATTGGTTGACTGGGACAGTCCGAGAGACTCTTTGCCACCGAAATGACTGCATCGTCCAATGTGCCCAGATTTGCCACGCAGCAAATAATATGGTGCACTGTTTCCACAAAATAATTTCCCCAATGCACGCATTCGAGGCAGCTGCCAGTATACTCACAGACTGTTATAAATAAATAAATAAAGGTCAACCAGTATGCTCGGATATGTCACAACTAAGCGTACAATGCACTTCAAACGACTAATTGCTTACCGTCCTGTGGATTCATTGCGTCACCTGAAAATAAGCTTGAATCTCAGAAACACCCGGAATAAAATCCTTTCAATAAACAAATGCACAGAAAATTTCTTAAAACTCTCAAGCAGACCGTTTCGACCTCAGAAATATTACTGACAGACTGATTTCTGGTTTGTCAACCCATCCAACTGTCCATGAGACGCAGTTTAGATTTTGCATCCAGCTTATCGGTGTAATACTATGCTTTATCATTGTACGTGCTTTTCTCCAATTATGAAATTGTAAACAGTAAAAAGTATCAATTTCGTTTACACAAAAGTAATCATGTAAATGCGATATGCCAAGTTATATGTCCGCATCAGCAATATGGGTATATACAACATGCATTTTATTCCATAATTAGTTGTCAAGTTTACATATTTACACAACAATCTTATTAGACTCCTAGCGTCCGATTTTTCCAGTATGTAGCAACATTTCCCTGTGAGCTCTTACTCTCCAAAGCAAGGAGTCGTCTTTCCTCGTAGCACTGCAAAGAAGACTTGTGTTTATCATGACGAAACCTGTAGGGTGTAATAACATTATCTAAAATCATAATGTCCTCCAGTTTCCGAACGCGAGACAATGCCACATAATCCATCCCCGATGAGTTTTCTTGGAATCCAAGATGTATGGCTATTTTGTCCATTGTCAGTCCCATGACTTTGTGAATGGTCAATCCATAACACAGGCGAAGTGGGTAGACTTTGTAATCAAAGCACTCCCTTGTAAATGGACTGTATTCGCTGTATTTGAATACAGGAATTCCCCTTGTTCCTCTGCTAGTTACATATTGATGCACTCCCTCGTATTGAGGAAAATTAACTAGAATGCACAGAGGCTTGGTCTTGTCTTCATAATTGTTGAAAATGATGTCGGTGACGGTTCCGCAACTACCGTTGCACAGACCCCAAGGGGTCATTATGTTTTTCAATAACATAACAGGACATCCTATTGCCAAATGCAGAACTTCAAACCCATTTGGGATTGATATAATTTTCTCCTCGGGATACATTCCTCTCAGCATAATATAATTATGCATGTCGACCTGAGCCCTTCGAGGAAATACATGCGGGCATAGTGCGAATGTGTCCCTCTCTGCCTGGCTTAAATTACACTTCAGGCGTTTCCGCAACAGCACAATGTCATTGTTTGTGGTTGACCTATGTCTGACACGATCCAGAAACGCTCTAAATTCCACTTGCTCATCACTGTCGCCAATTTGGCGAAAAACGGTTCTAAGCACAAACACGTTTGTAAACAGCGTGTAGAGCTGATGGCCCTGCACGCAGTATTTACTTTCTGGATTAGCATTGAAGAGTTGAGTGTCGCCAATGGGACCGATCTGGAATATGTCCCCTATAAGGCACACACTCCTCCCGGCAAAGGGCTTGTCATTATTGCCAGCATCGTATTTTCGCATTAGTTTGTCAATTGTGAACAAACATCTTGCGCCCACAAAGGAAAACTCGTCAATTAAAATAAAGTTGATTTTCCCAAGTTCTTTAGCTCTAGGAGAAGCAATGTTCACGTCCTGAATGAAATTCTCCAACTCCTCTTCCCTACAGTGAATAGGGAGCCCCAGAGCTGAATGCAAAGTTGTGCCTCTGATATTGAATGCAGATACTCCAGTATATGCACAGAGTATAAAACTGAACTGCGGATTATTCTTTGACTGCCTCTCAAGAATATACTTGAGATGCTGGCACACTTGGCTTTTGCCACTGCCGGCCATTCCCGAGCAAAGCAGCAGCAGTGGGTCACTAAACTGTTGCCTAATTTTTTGCTTAACGTGTCTTTCAACTGTAGAGACAATTTGTCTTTGCTGAAAGGTCAGTTCCTCAAATGGAATTTTAGGAGGTTCTCCAAGTGTAGGTATCCACCCAAGTTTCCAAACATTAAAAATGTTTTTGTTCAAACTTGGTTGCGCCGCCATAACTCAGTAGGGCCGCAGTAAGACACTGCGTTTAAATGAACTAGTCAACGGTCTTGCACTCACAATCAGCAAACAATTACACTTTTTAATTCGCCCACCTCTCCTTGAACTGAAGCAAACGGAGCAGAGTCGGTGGTTAGGATATAGATTAAAAGTAAAAATTGCGACTCTTTCTTTAGCTGATGGGACTCTTTGATCAAATATATGATCTAGTTCGTTGCAGTTGTTGTGACACAGACAGGATTTGGAGAGAATTTCAAGATCAACTAACGTCCAGCAATTGTCGTCATTGTATTCCAGAATAGTACACTTTGCTGCCCGAAACCAAGTTTGGATGACGGCTTGGTCGTGCATGGTTGTCATTGAAATGAAACCCGGGAGGAGGGAGAGAGAGATTGTTGCATTGACGGGGGATTATTTCCTCAGTCAGACTGTTAGAATAAATTGGTTTGACTGCGGATGTTACAATTGTAGGTGACTCAACACGACTACTCAATGAGATCATAGGCACTCTTGCTATTGCGAGAGATTAAATCCTAAACGATCATTAAGGGTAAAATCTCAAACGTTAAAATCTAACGGAAGTGCCCCAAAAACTCACGACAAAAATGGAGCTAGGTTGAAAACGGGTATATGTAAATAAAGTTTGTTTTTCACCAGTCCAACAAACGCTGATACTTTACGTAAATCAATAAATGAAATATCCTATAGAGGTCCTATATATCAGTATAACCTACGCGATGTCATACTGATCGGGCTTCTTCAAAATGTATTTATACGAAATCATTACGGTATTTTTGCTCATTGATTCGTGTTCAGTAGAAGGTGAAGGCAAGGAGTGCACAATGATACATTCCCAATATAATGCGTTCGTCCCATTCGAGGACAGGGAGCATTACATGTACTTGAAAAATTCTGCTAATCTTGGCGAATTAAAAAATCAGAGCAATATTATACAACAATTTCCCGCCGACCTGTCTTTTCCGAGGGGGCACTACAAAGTAGGTCTAACCGATTTAAGATTCACACAGAGTAAACCAACTGTTGCGAATGTATTGAAACGTCTTAGCGAGAAAAGGGTTAGACGAACTAGGAAGCGGTACACAATGCTACACTTGTCAGCAGTGCCCGTCGGTCCCCTCTTTCCAGACTATGTTCCACCAATAGTAAAAGTATACAGTGTGACTAAGCCAAAAGGTCAAGAGATATCTGTTTTTGCATTAAATTTTAATAGGACCGTTGGTAAAGACATAAACATGACGATTGCTCAAACATATGTTGGGGACGGTTTTTCAGACTGTATCCCGGGTCTGGCCATAAGTAAGCTAAAACAAGGATCTTGGCTAATATTGTCAAATACTTTTGCCACGGCATTGGGATTCAACCGACGTTGTTTCAACGAGGGAATGCACAATTCCCAATGGGTCATTAAACAGTCTATGCTAGACAAATATGACATCCATAGTGACTTTTCAATACAGGTTTACGACTTTAACAACTACAGGGCAAATACTATTATGATAAATCAGCAATTTAGTTCTTTGTTTGTTATTAGGCCTCGCAAAAAGGAAAGTTACCAGAGCTTTTTTACGCGCCTGATAAACCTCTTGGAAGAAGCTGGTTTCAGAACCTCATTTTCCTTTGACAAGGATGAGGTATGTACTATAGTCATGGGTGCTCCACTCCCGAATGAAAGAGATTACATGATTTTGCCCGCAGCGCTTCTCGAGTGTCTAGGCTTTGAGAACGATAAATTTATGTTCTCAAAGCAATACAGAGCAAACGCGGCGTTCAACAAATCAAAATTTGAAGCTATACCGGTGAAAGCAAATTTGTTTATAACTATTCGTTATTATGATACGCAGTTTATAAATATGAAGGAACCCAAGACCCTGAGTGTTCCGGACGTAATTTCCGAAATTAATGGAACATTCGCCGAACAATTCTATAAGCAAGTGCCAATACAATTTTCGTATTCAGACGGAGAATTACTTGTTAATGAAATTCCCGCTGATATGGAAATTGCGTTGCCCAGTCCAGTTCTAAATTATTTTGGACTACCCCTAGGTACTGTGTTTAAGTCGCAGAACAGTTATCCGGTAAGGAAAGAAGTAGTGGAGCAGGAGGAGGAAATCGAGCACCATGAGGAGGAAGGTGAGCCTCCAAGTCTGGGCTCTAAGAAACGCTTGCTTGTGCTTACTAACCTAATTGAGAATCAGTCATACGAACGGGTAAAAGCACCCATTCTTAAAGAGCTCAAGCTAAGCGAGGAGTATAATAAGGAACAAGAGTATAACTTCTACCCAGTTACATATCTACCTTTACAGGGAAAGGAGGTTGCGGATATTCGGATTTCATTTGTCGATGAGAAATTAAACCCCATAGACTTTGGCAAAGGAGCCGAAACAGCAGTTACGCTACATTTTAAACCTAAATATTTGTAATAATGCGGCAGGTGTTATGCGATGAAAAGGCTTGCGTGCTTGAGCCAGGCTCACAGACGCAGAAAGGCGGTGGAGCAGACAACACAATTTCCTACATGGCTAGCGGAGGACTTAACCCAGAAGCATCTTCATACCTAATCCCACTAAGAAGTGCAGGTAGTGCCACCAAGTCCCGTAGAGTTCGAAAATCTCAGACCGGAGGAGGCGGAAGCAGAAGAAGGCGGCAGACAGTCGCGAATCAAGTCGGTGCAGGACGGAGACGCGGGCGAAGACGTACAAAGAGAGTGGGTAGGCGAAGGGTGCAAATTGGCTTTGGACGAAGGACGGGAAAGAGACGGTGTGTACGGCGAAAATCCGGTTAATAATGGACCTTAACGCCGTGTTTCAGGAGAAGCCAACAGTTTACGAGGGGTCGCAACAAAGTGCACGCTCAGAGGTGCAACTATTTGAGCTTCCACCTACGGATCTTACGACTCAACTTAGCAGTGACTACATACAAGCTTTTCCTCTTGTAAGCATTAAGGAGTCGTACAATCCTCTGGAGTTTCTCATCCAGCTGGACTCTTCGGGATATTTTGACCCTGCAGACTCATTCCTGTCGTTGACCTGTAGAATAGTTAAGCAAGATGGAACACTTTGTGATGACAATGACGTTGTTGCCCCCTCAAACCTCTTTTTTCAAACAATGTTTTCCAATTTGGAAATCTACCTGAATGGACAGCTGGTCTCGGACTCTGGAAACCACTATGCACAAGTAGCCTACCTCCAAAGGTTACTTGCCTCAAGCCCCGCGGAGAAGAAGGGGAGGTTGCTAAATGAGTTTTATTATCCCAATAGCAAACCGGAAGCTTATACTACGGCAGATGCCGGTTTTTCATTACGCTTTAACAAGACTAAAAGTTCGCAACCCTTCACATTACTTGGCAGCTTGGTTGCGAACATTTTCAACCAAAATCGCTACCTCCCAAGTAATTCGGAAATTCGCATAGTTCTCCGGAGGAACCTTCCCGAGCTATGCTTGACGGCTGCTTATGACACCAAAGCAGGATTCAATGGCTGCCCCTACAACTATCAAATCACCAACGCGGTCTACTATGCATCAAAGAGGGTTATATCCAAACCCATTATAGATGCACATCGTCACCAGCTGAGTTTAGGGCATACATTCAAGTATCCCACAACAGAGGTAGAACTGAAAACCTTTACAATAGCTCAGGGACTGACCAGCGTAACTACGGATTCCGTAGTATTTGGAAAAATCCCTCGTGTACTTGTCCTGGGAATAGTGCCAAGCATTGCATTCCTAGGCAAGCTTAGCAAGTCCCCCTTTAATTATGTGGACAAGAACTTGTCCGAGCTAGGGTTTACGTGGAATGGCGAGACCGTTGAGCATCGCACATTCCCCTTCAACTTTAGGAAGGCGCGCACTGCAACCGTGGCTGGCAAGGAAGTAACAGTCTACTCTGGCGTTGACGACTTCCTACTCGCTGTGCGGTCATTAGAAAAGACAGCCGGGAACGCTGCGTTGGGCAACGGCATAAATCGGGACACGTTTACTGCTGGTAAGTGTAAATTAAATTATATATACTAGTTAACTTTAACTTGGACTAAAGTGTGGAACAGACTACTTGACATATAATTTACGTTACATTTACAGGTAACGTACTGACTGCTGTGGAGCTGCTGCCTAACAGTGGAAACGCCCTCAGTGTAAACAGACGTGGACAGGTCAAGGTGCAGCTGAAGTTCCGGGAACCTTTGGACGAGCCGGTGAACGTCGTTATCTACACGCAGTACCAGTCAATTGTAGAAATTGACGGCAACAAGCAAGTCATATTCGATCACTAGGATGAATACTCATTCCTTGCTCGAGGGTCTACGTCTACTTCTGAGCACGCGGAAGTGTGAGACTCAATATTTTGTTGTGTCCGCCGACCGTGTGCTTGAGCAGGAAATTAAGAGCTATCCGTGTATATTTATAGTAAACACAGACCTAGCTCCCGACAGAGGCAAACACTGGATTGCATTTTTTCTATTGTCGCCAAGTGCGTACGAATACTTTGATTCGTTTGGCAAACCCAGATCTTATTATCGGAATGTGCAGCGTCCTCGAGGGAAGCTCATTAAGGAAAACTGTTTGCCCATACAAAGTCAGTTTTCCGATACATGCGGACACTTTTGCCTATACTTTTCCTACCTCCGTTCTTTGGGTGTGCCCTACGAAAAAATTCTTAGACTGTTCAATGCGAATCTGACGGGCAATGAGCATTTTGTGGAAAAGTTTGTTCGCAACATTCCCAACTTGCAGGAACGGGGAATTTATAACATTGATCGCAAAATTCAAACTTGCGTTTCGCTTGTGTACGATTTAAGGTGTAAAAAACAGTAAAGCTCCCCACCACACCTATTTGGCCAATCCGTGCAAATATGTATATTTTAACATTGTAATTGCTACTGATGAAACTAATTATAAGCTTGCACTATATTTACCATACATAATTTTCAGATTATACTCTAATACATTTAATCGAATAAAACATTTTAATGTAAATTTTGTAAATGCTCTGGTATTAGAAAAACTGAAGTTAGTACTGCATAGTAAGTAGAGTGAATAAGATGGATTTCATTGAGTTTAAGCTAGCGCACCCCTGCACGGCAACACTTCAAGGTCCCACAGGAAGTGGGAAATCAGTCCTGGCTATGGAAATAATCCGCAGAAGGAATGAAGTATTCGACGTACCCATTGAAAAGGTCATATATGTATATTCAGACTATCAGACTAGCTTTCATAAACTACAACAGGAGGATTCAAACATAATATTTACAACTAACATCAACGACATTGAGGAGTTGGCTAGGGACCCCTGCCTAATTGTAGTTGACGATCAGCAAAGTGAAATCGCAAAGGGTGCATCAAATGACTTGGTGACTCGATTTTTCACAAAGCATTCACATCATAGGGGAGCGTCAATTATACTAATTCTTCAAAATAGCTACGCCAAGGGTATGCGAGATATTAATATCAACACGCAATGGACGTGTCTGTTTGACTCGAGACGTGACAGGTCCACTATTACATCAATCGCAAAGCAAATTTGTCCTGGACAAGTCGCATTTTTGCAAGAGGCGTACATGAAGGCTGTTACAGCTAGAGACTATGGCTATATTATTTTGGACCTTCACCCCAAGCATCGACAGTACAAGTACTGGGTAAGGTCAGAGCTGTTCCCCTTGGAGAGCTGCCTTGTTTTCGCACCCAAATGAGAATGCATAATAACTCCAGCAGGTTTGAAAAACGGATAAAACTTATTCATACGCTCGCCCTTTCCAGCACAAAGTCATTTAAAGAAATTATTAATAGCTGCGACGAGGAGGATCTAAAGACAGTAGTAGAGTGTCTCGCTAACTTAAACCTTTTTCTCCCAGCGACATATTCTCTGACAGGTTTACGGCATTCTACCGTGCTAAAACAGGACTTGGTTAGAAAGGCTAGATTCGTCAGGGCGGCACTTGCCGAAATCGTGCTGCATGTATTAATAGGCGAGGTTTTGAGCATCATATGTAGCAATGTCAAAGGTGATGCGAGTGATTGAGCCCTCCTTATACGATAAACTAATGAAACTTGCTGCTCACGACCCCGCTGAGACCAGTCAAAGTGGCGAAGAAGCAAAGCATAATGAGAAGGAGATAGAGAAAATAGAAAAACCTGAATCTAAGTCAGATGAATTAAGTACACCAACAGACGTAACGAAGCACACACCTCATCACGTTTGCTGTTGTAAACTTAAGAAGAGACAACTTGAGCCAGAGTGGAAGGCTTTCGAGGATTTAGACTGGCCAAAAGAAGAGCGGCAAGGAAAAGCCGATCTGCCCGACGATTCCCTGAAGGATGCTGCTAGTTTAGTTGAAGAAACACCAGTCGTTCAATCCGAGAAAGTAGAGGAGACGGGGCGGCGTGTACTACGCCCCCGCAAACAAAAAGGAGGGGGTGCAAGGAAAATTAAAAAACATCCGTCCAAACCAAAGTACCGCTATTACTATCGTTGATGTCACAGCTTGTAAAGTCCAGTTATTTAGACCAGAGATTGGCAGGAGCCTTCTCGGGTATCTCAGGGTTTCTTCGCAACCATCCGGAATTCAAAGATAAAGATGTGGTAAGTCGGGAGTTGAGAAAACTGGACGGATATTCCCTGCACAAGCAGGTCAGGCGTAAATACAAACGCCGGCGCATTATGGTGCACTTTATTAACGAAGTTTGGAGCTCCGATCTTAAAGACATTGAAAATATTGCACCATATAATGAGTGCAATTTTTTTGTTCTAATTGTCGTAGACAGTTTCAGTAAGAAGGCCTACACTAGACTTATAAAGAACAAGAACTCCGAGTCAATGATACAAGCCTTCACTTCTGTGTTCAAAGAAGCAAAGGCGAAGCCTATGTATCTCTTTAGCGATAGGGGGAAAGAGTTTGTGTCCTCTGCATTCACATCGTTCCTTGAAAAGAACGATATTAAGCCTTACCATATATATTCAATAGTTAAGGCTTCGATAGCTGAGCGTTTCATACGCACGCTTTTCGCAAAACTACAACGCTTCATGACACAAAACAACACGAAAAATATTAGCAAAGTTTTGCAGGACTTTACCAATACCTATAACAATTCATTTCATAGTTCAATTGGGCGAGCGCCCAATGAGATAAATGTCAAGAATGCTTTTGACACTTGGCGATACCTGTACAGACGTCACCTGGAGGAGGCTAAACTCCCAAGGCCTCCTCCAAAGCTAGCAGTAGGTGATGTCGTCAGAATTTCTCGAGCAAAATTATTGTTTGAGAAGGGATACGCTGAGAATTACAGTAGGGAATTGTTTAAAATATCAGAGGTATTGACGCAAAACTTTCCCTATACATATAAGATTGTAGATATGTCGGGTGAGGAAATTGCAGGTCAGTATTATGACTATGATTTAAATTTGGTGACTACAGCCGATGAGGCAAAATATGTTCCCAAAGTCAGTGCACTATAACTAAAGCAACTGATAAATTATATCAGTATAGGAATAGTAAAAACAATACCAAAAGGGGGTCACTTCGTTCTATGCATAGAACGTGCAAGTGTCCGGTCAAGTGTCGGATAATCCCCCGATAGTCGTGATATTCAAGGATGCTTAAAGTCAATTAATGCTTTTGCCTAAAGTATATAAGACCCTCTAAACATCATCGCCAATCTCTCATTTCTTCATCTGACATTATCCTGGCCGTACCTCTGAAAATTTTACATCTTGTGAAAATGAGTAAGTTTTATCTGGAACGTCGTTTTAACGAAAGTGCGAATGGAGGGAAGCCAAGTGAAAAGAGAACTAGGCCAAAGTTGAAGCCATTCGACTCTAGTCTATCATCATCAGTATCATCTCCTGCTGCTGCTGCTGCTGCTTCCTACAAGGACGAGTCGCCGTTTACTTGGAACTTTTTCGAGAACGCAAAAGACTCCTACTTTATTGACAGCGAGACGTTGGTGCGTTCAGCCTTTAACGACCGGCATAGGTGCACTTTTGTGCACCTGGGACGTCGCAACCGAACAGGAGGCGTAACTACAGTCAACTTTTCGCAGAACGAGGGAAAACACCTTTTGCAGTTCCTGGGAGAACTACTCGACCAATTGACAGTGCATCCCATACAAGGTCGGAGCTTTGACGACTTGATTCCTTTCTTTGACAAGGATCCCTTGAGAGCATATCACTCCCCGGATTCCAGAAAGGATTTTTGGAAGACACCCGACTTTGAAAGTTCATCTGTCCGGGCAAGACTTGTGTTTAACCGGATTCTAGGGTCGTACGAGCTGCTGATCAACCGCCCCATCAGTGACGCACTTGCCTTGAAATTCAAAAATTGGCTTGGGCCTACGCTCTACCTGAAGTTGCAGGGGATGCGAAATTTGGAGTCGTATTTATCGTCCGAGTCTACTTTGGACGCGGAAGAAAAAGATCTAGTCATGGACGTGTGAAGCAACTAACATTTTGTAAATATATACTCATTATTGTAAAGGTGTATTTGCGTACTTGCTTATTTGCGATTTATATTGTACATATGTGTTTGTGTGAAAATAAAATGTTTGTTTCGAAAATTCAATCATGATTACGAGTTATGGGTTATTGTTATACTTTCATGTATCCTTATGCATATATTAGATTCATTAAAGGGAGCGTGCATTTATGGTACGTTTAATATCACTTCATGGGTAATAGCCTTTAGAAATAAGGTGCACCGGGTTCAGAAAATTAAGTATTTGCACATTTTACATCGTATATTTTATTCCACTTTTAAATTGCATTCATACATTTTTCAGCTTATAATGCCCCAAGGGCAAACTAAAGTTAATATCTGAAGGGTCTGGATAAATTCTATATACATCCAAGCTATGAAATCCAATTTTATTAACACTAATAAAATACAGAGTATGCTTTACACTACGAATGTACTTCACATTCATCTTAACAATACTATTTTCTAAAACTACATCTTTATATTTCTGATGAGAAAATAATTTTAAGGACGAGGAAGGAATCCCTTTGGCTTTCATTTCCTCGTCCTTGTTAGAATAAAGTATCGAGTACTGCTTGGACTTTAGCGTCACGACCTCGGATATATTTAGCGACTCGATTTTCCATTTACCTGACTCCCCAGCGTTCATCATTCTCAGATCTGGTATATGGGCAAACAACTTAAAAAATTCATGATTCTCTGGAATTTTGGAGAAATCAAAATATTGACGATTCTTTACTAGGTCGAGCCACAGTCTATTTTCAGGGTCTTTAATGATGGATATACTGGAATCAGTGTCCATGTATAGATTGTAGATACGTTCCCCAAAAACACGCTTTAGTTGTTGATAGTAACCCTGATAGAATATAACTTTAGCAAGGTCTAGGACAGTAAACCCGGCGGCCGTAGGTTTGTTCATTACGACTTTCTTCGGCTGAAGCATTACAATGCTAACATTTTCAGTTACGGGCATAAAGTCTACACACTCTGGTTTTGAAAGGAGGTGACGACTTTGTGCTCTAGAACTACAAAATTTTATCCGATTATTATTTTTATTGGATTGAAGGCACTTCCCATAGGCATTGTTGTTTTGATCTTTCAAAAACTTACGCATAGATTCACTTCTTGCAACCTTCCTGCGATCAATATTAAACTGAATATAGTCTCGGAAGTACGCCTTTTCGGTAAACGAAATACCCTTATGAATTTCTAGTAATGTCAGTCCCATTTGCAAATAATATTTCAACGCCTTGTAATGTACAGTATATTCTTCTCTGTTGTAGCAGTGCAGCATTAGACGGGGCTGTGAAAGGAACGATTTTTTTGTACTGTTTCCCAGACTGTTCATTACTCGCTGTTGATTTGCACTCAGCTCATCTACTTGTATCAACCGTTTCTCAGGTGCAAGTGGTAAATCAACTGTCTTGTCTTGTACATCGTTCGGGTAGCCTAACGTAACTTGAAGTATGTATCCTTTGTCATCCGCTCCGTCGTAAGAGGTCCAATCTATAGATTCCAGTTCATGCTTCTCCGCCCACTTGTAGTTTGAATACGGAAATTTATCTAACAATGCTGTAGCGTACAGGCTAACTTTATCTAGATAAATAATATGTGTCCTTTCTTTTTCCGAGTCATAATGTTCAGAATTTAGCTCATTGTTTGCTGTCTGGATTTTTCGCGTGCAAAAAGTTGTACCTCCTCGGATACCTTGTGATAAAAATTTTATCATACTACTATCTCGAACATATTCCACTTCAGCTTTAGTCTTAAACAAGAAACACTGCCAGGAATAACCACTACCTGTGCACATATAGGTCGGGTCTAGCCCATACATTTCAATTCCATTACGTCTAAAATTTTCCCAAATTACTGCTAACAGTACAGTATCGATAATTGTGTAAAGTCTTGTAAATTGCTTGAAGTCGCGAATATTAAATGCCTCACACACCTTCCCCACTCTTTCCCACTCTTCGTCTGTGCACGTATCATTACAAAGGTCATTGTCGAAGTGTTGTCTACTTGGAATAGGATGATTCGCAGTCAAAACGTCTTTCGATGACAGATATCTGTAGGGAAATGCTAGTTTCTCAAACAACAAGTTAACTGTCTCATCATTTAGATCTACTTTTAGCTTCTTTGATGATGGTTCACCATCTGTTTCAAGGATGTACGGAATGCTATCCCGTATCAACTTCAGCGTGCTGGCATTTTCTTTTTTAAGTGCTGCAGCTAAACTACCTAAACTATTTTGCAAAAACTGACACGAATCAATGAATCTTAGTTTTACCTTCCTATTCCCTGCCCAGCCACCAACCGCTTTGTGCGCCGTGTTGTACTGAAAGTTGAGTCTGGGAACATACCTGTCGCGCGCAGGTATCTCAAGCTGCACAAATTTTTCCGAGTTCTTAGATATTATGGAAATGTCCTTGACATCAAATATGGGGTTTTCTAAATGCTTTATTAGCAAATGAAAATCAAAACCGGCTGCATTATGCGCTATGCAGACAAGTTCGTGTTTGTATTTAACTTTTAAGTTACAGCCTACACATAACGTATTTAGATACTTACCAGACTGATGACAATGGTGATAGGTTTTTGTTACCTTTTTGCCTGCTGCAGCGTGTTCATTGGTTTTGTTCTTTTCTGCATTGCGTGTAAGCAGGGTTCCCGCATCATCAATGTTGACACGAATTGAACTGAACTCTGTGTCTTGGGATTGCGTAAACTCACGATTGCAAAAATCACAATGGCTCGCATTGTTGTGACGCTCAGTTTCTGCGGAGGTTGGAACGATGAAATTATTCGTTGTTCTTATGGACCAGAGTATATCTTCTGCATGCCTAAACACACGTTCGAAGAAATGCGCTACTACGTTGTCTCCATCGTAATACTCCAGAGCATATATGCTCTGCGTGGTGGCACTGCTGTGTACAATGCATAGAGAATATGAAGCTGGTTCAAATTTAGTTTCTATAGTTGTAGAATGACCTAGAATGTTTTTGTCTGATACATCCTGTGAAAAACATTCAAAGTCCCAGTATAGTACGTAGGGATATGGCAAGGTTAGTTCCGGTCTTGTAAATTTGAGCTTTTCTCCTTCCTTAGGAAAAGTTTCAACTACTTCTATTCCTTTTTTGCATTTCTCAATGTGTTCTGATAATGTTCTTACTGATGCAAAGGATCTTAGACAGTGCTCACAAAAGTAAGCTTTTGTAGGTCTTTGATAACCAAGGAACTTATTCAGGCATATAATTAAAGCCAAATGATATGAAATAGTCTTTCTAACCTTCTTATGAATTAAGAATAGATTTACTACTTTTTCCGTGCGAAGTGAGCTGCTTCGTATCATAACTACCGCGTCACCTCGATGGCTTAATATATTTACTGCTATGCCATTCATACCTTCAAACTTAGGTACGTCATTATATATATTAACCATACCTGTTATACAGGAAAAATCAAAACGAGAAATGTACTTTTCCCAAGTTTTATGTGAGGCGAGATTCTTGTTATCCTTTCCCAGCCTCTGATTTTCCAACTTTTGCTCTTCATAAAAGACGCTAGCTGCTACACAATATTGAAAGCATCTTGCATCTTTGTTCTTAAAATTAATATATCCCTGTCTAGATTTAAAGGGCATATCCAAATACCCGCTAGCTCTTGAATTCATAAACAACCTAATTTCACCTATTTTAATTTCAAAGGAATTTACTTTTACTAGATTCCAGGACGAACCATTCTCTATAAACGAATTTTTCTTTTCAATTATCTGCGAAGCACTTTGTAAAAGAATGCTGTTAATTGAACCAGCCGTTTGAAGCTCGTAATGAGGACTCTTAAAATAAACCGTAGCTTGTTTAAGACTTAAACTACCATCCTCTTCTACAATTTCCTTCTCCATAACAACGCCTATACTAATTTCTACCTTTGATAAAGTATGTATATGGTAAAGTTCAGTTAGGAGCTTTTTGGCGGACGGAGCTACAACCGCAAATGTCGATTCTACATCTACGGTGCTTAACTCATGTTTATATTTATAACTGACCATACTACCACCATGACTCCTGCTGAACTCTACAAAGTCAGTAAGGTCAAGTTGTTCACCAGCATCAGTATGACCCAAGCGCTGTCCGGTCATTGAACATTGATGAATGTCCAGATCCGGATAATAGTGAGCACAGTCCATGCACAAATGCCTATTTTCCAAATGCCCCTCATAATTAACGTAAGACCTGCAATAAAACGGACAATTTTGCAGAGAACACCTCAGTACCTGCAATTAAATAATTTAGTTTTAGTTACTATGTTCTAAATCTGTGTTGAGCATAAATCCGTATACTAAACTAGGGAAAATATTTGATACTTACCGAATTATTCCCTCCGACCCGAATAGGTTGCGGTGGTTCGCTTGTGCCACTCATTCTGGTTTCCGGGTGATAGGACGACTGGATGAATCATTGACTCAACCGCCGGTTTCTTCTTCCTTTGCTACCCTCGCCTCTTTCCAGGTTATGTAGATTGCCCGTCCTACTTTCAACAGCTTAGCAAGAACATACAGAACCAGTATAGTCAGGAGTACTATTCAAAGGAAGCATCATGTTGTAGCATTACAATCTAATAGGCCTTTCTATTATAAATGTGTCCTTTACTATTTCTATACTTACTTATCCAGTTTTCGGATTGCGATGTTGCTCCACCCCAAGTCATGTGCATTTTGCCGGTATCATTCCCTCCGCTTTGCTGAGCCAACATTTTTTTCAAAATAATCTCTAACCCGCTTGCTATAATTTCGCTGCCGCTACTAGCAAAATCACTTTGATGCATTTCTTTCTGCCGGAATTTATCCTCTATGCTATTGAGAACCTCTGTAGAATTTAGCGCCGCCACTTGCAATAACAAAATGCAAAAGCTTGCACCGCCGATCGCTATTGCTTTCCTCATGCTGATAAATCGATGACTGAAAACACACTAGCTGAATGTTTAATTTTAAACCCCAATTTTTGCATAATTGCAGGACACCATTCCCGTTGAAGTTGCGCATGAAGGTGAACTAACCGTTCAGGTTGCTCCAGAGAAGGAGGTAAATGTCAACGACGAATTTGCGGGTGCTGATGCTGTCGACGTCTTGCTCACACCACTCGTCATTCGCGAGCATGCTCCAACTCCATCCCCAACTTTTTCGTCCCCATTGGATTTTCTTTTCTCGTCTCTATCATCCTCATCAGCATCCGACTCATCATCATCAGAGTCTCCGCCCCCACGTCCCGCCAGAAACCGTAAAAGGGTCATTAACAGCGAGTCCGAATCGCCGGACACTCTACCCACTAAGCGCCCCCCCTCAACGATAAAGAAGATATGCACCAAGAAGATAGAAGTCTCACGATCCCGGGTGCACCCTGAAAATCTAATTCTACAGATGAGTTTAACATCTGTTCGGAAACAACTGGCGGATAAGCAGAAAGAAACTGATGAGTTAACAAAAGCACTTCAAGCAGCACGGGAAGAAATCGCGGCGTTGAAGACAGCGGACGGGCAGCGAGAAGCCAAGTTCAACGCAGTATTTGGGAACGAACGCCGGGCCAAGGATGACGTTGTTAAACTTCTGGAGGTGTCCCAGCAACAACTTCAGGATTTCAAGACCAACTTGGAAAACAGCCAAACCGATCTTCAGCAGCACAAGGATGCCGTTGCCCAACTCACCGCTCAGCTGGACGCGCGTTCCAACGAATTGAAATGCGCAAACATGAAAATAACCATTTTGGAGTCCCAACATAGCATCAGCACTCCCACCATAGTTCAACACATCTATGGTCCTAGCAATCATCAACAGCGCAAGCGAAATGCGCCACAAATCCAAAACACTTCAAAGGTAAACACAGTAATTGCATACATATTCTTCTTTGCAATAAATGAGGCTTCAACGATAGGTGAACAATTGTTTCAAATATTTCAAACTTGAATACTTATTATTTTTCAGTATCCGGTTGGATTTGTTCCCGCGCGCGGCATGTTTTTTGTTAAATGCGCCACTCACCAGCAAGAAAAAGAGTTTGAAAAACTCGGGCACGATCTGGTGATCAACACCGTGAAAGCTGTATTTGGGCAAACCCCCTACATTACCAGATACAGATTCGCCGTGAAGGTCTTCTTCCCGAATCTGCACGCGGCCCAGGAAGCATACAACTTGACTCCTATGAAGAATTTTTGCATTCCCTCCACCAATGTTCTTTTACATGTGAGTTTAATTTTTCAGGGTTTCTTTCCATCGTGCCTGTGCCTTATAACTTACTTAAACATTTATCATGTTTCAGATTGAAGCGCCATCTCCCGAAACTTACCTCAGATGCTAATATTTCGCCAGCATTCATCTTTAAATATTTTCACATTATTTTTTTATAAATCATACGTTAACTGACATATGCTCAACCATGCGTGCCAACCAAAACAGGGATCCCTGTATACGTACAATAAAATTATTTTTCATTCCATTACCTTATGTTCAACGTATGAATAATTTCGGTGCACCCTGTACACTAAAAACCCAGAGTAACCTGCTGCTCCCGAAAATTCGGGTGTAACCCACTGCACCCGAAAATTCGGGAGTAACATATTGCAATAAAAATAAGTAGTGTAACTTATACTACTACTATATAAGTATATAGTGGTCAGGGGTCACTATATAAATACATACACATCCAGGCATACCGGCACGAATCCGACAAAGTTTTAGTTATATACGTTATTGAAAATCAGTTATTTTACACTTTTTTAAAATGGTCGCTAATTTTTTGGTCATTTTTAGCTCTTCAACAAGCTCACTCTGGGATTACCAATACTTTCAAAAGTTTCTTAGAGAGAGTGAGAACTTGAATCAAATCATTACTAATAGTAAAAAAAACAAATAATTATTTTTTGCAAAACAGCTAATAATTATGTTATGATGATTAAACGCCACTAATAGTTAATTTAAAATACTTCAAAGCACTAATAAGAAACAAGGTACATAACACAATTGACCTAATATGTATATAAATAAGCATTGTATGTAGTACATATACATACCACACGAAACCGCTTCAAATACTTAAAAACGTATTGCATTTAATTGAGTTAAACTCAAGCAGCTGTGTTTTGGTTCGTGTTCGCGCGAGTTTATCCATTCGTTCTGACTGGTTGACCACTATATACAGGTCCTTCAAGCTGCATTTTTAACAGAAGGGGTATGATCATTAGTCCACTCTTAGCGGGTTTCCACTATATTGTTGTGTCACTATTGACAACACAAGAATGACTGGGAAAACAATTTATTCAATAAAACATTTTATTCATTTTACAGAATTATTGATTTAAAGAATTCATTCATGACTTTGTATTGAGAATGTATTGAAGGCTAGTTTTAAGGATGGACTGTAATGGTGCAGTTAACTACTCTAAAATAAAGTTGGACACTCTCGTTTTGGAACTTGACCTGACCGGAAGTATTATCTTTCACTCTTGGCCACAGTGCCCATCTCTAAGCTACACTCACCATCCCTAAACTATTTTCCTCCTCTTGCAAGGTGCGGCGTTATTTTCCTGTCCTGCTCCGGGAAGAAAAAGTGTTTTTACCAGCTGGCGACGTTGTTTTTATTCAATTCCTTATATCAAATTACTTCATTCTACACAAATTGGTCTCTATTTTCTCATTGGTTTGGTCCAGTGGTTTACTTTATTTATATACCAGGCTCGTACCAAAATTATTAATATTATCACTGGTTAGAGTTTGTGGTTAGCTAAAACAGCGTACCAGACTCGTACCAATTTATTAATATTTCTACTGGTTAGAGCTAGTGGTTATATTTTGTTATTTACCAGACCAGTACCAGAGAAAATAATACTTTCGCCCCCCCACCTCTACTATAATAATAATTAATATATTTTTTTCTCTGTGGTTTGGATTCTTGGTTTGGCCATACAGCCGTACCAGATCCGTACCAGAGATAGTACAGCGTACCCCAAAAACATTTTAATACTTTTCCTCCCTTTCCCCTCTACAATAATTTATTTATCTCAGTGGTTTGGTTTCTTGGTTTGGCCTTACAGCCGTACCAGATCCGTACCAGAGATAGTACAGCGTACCCCAAAATATTTTGTGGTTGTGACTAATGGTTTGACTTCATAGTCGTACCAAGTCCGTACCATATTACCCAAACAAAAGTGTACAATTAAGGGGGAACCCCTGCCAAAAATTTTCTTAAATACTTTAAAATAAAATTACAAAAGTGCTAAAATAGAACAGACCCCTGCACAAATTTTTCTTAAAAGTGAAAAACTTAAAATAATTTTTAAAAAAGTGATAAAATTGAACAAACCCCTGCCCAAATTTTGCTTAAATTACATAAACTTAGAATTATTTTTTGAGTGGAAGTTACGGAAGACTCTGACCCTCACTGCTAAGTGTCATTAATGGTGTTTATTAATATTATTACTTTTGTTTATCCTGACGAGTACCACTACCAAGACAACGTAATAATTAAACAATTTGAATTTCCTACTGACCCCTCTCTTGAAATTAATATTTATATACCTATCATCGACACCATCTTTTATACTGATTATCAAAATAATACAGTCACGATTAAACTTCACTGCACTACCTTCAACGATCTCCAAGAACTACAAAATATTACTATAACTTCCACATACCATACTTTGGAAGAATTTACCAACAACCCAATACAACCAAATATTGACCACCAAAAGGAATTTTGTAAAACTTACAAAGTACAATTCAACTGGGATAACGATACAGCACAACTAAATCATAATTTTCTACATGGACTTTCAAACAATGTCAATACATCTCCAAAACGAAAACCGGAAATTAATACTGTCAAAATCTCATCATCAACAACAATATCATCCCAAACTACCCAACGAATAGAAATAAAATCACCTAACAACTCTGGAATTTTTCTGTTTGAATCATCTTCAAAATTTCAAGCAAGAAATCTAATTATGATTCCTGCTGCCCTTGTAGACATAGTAGACTACAGAAGTTCATTTTTATTACTAATCCTACAAGTCACAACATCACAATTCCGTCAAATACTACCATCGGTAAAATTCAAAACATTCCTGAGCAAAATATTCTATTAAACATTGACAACACATTTCAATACGACGAAGAAATTAATGGAATTCAAACTACATACGAAGACTTCACCACAATAGACCCGGATATTGAAAAACTCAACTTCTCCAATCATCTTACAGAAGACGAAACCTTTATCCTGAAAAGTTTACTTTCAAAATACAGACATGTGTTTGCCTTCGATACAACTGAGTTAGGTAGCATTAATCTAGTCAGACACAGAATCGAAACTACTGACGAAATCCCCATACGATGCAGACCCTACCGAGTTTCACAAATAGAAAGAGAAGAAATAAACAAACAAGTAAATCAAATGCTCAAACAAGGAATCATCGAACCAACTGACTCACCATACGCAGCACCCGTAATATTATGTAAGAAAACCTCTGAAGACGGCACCAAAACAGCATTCAGATTCTGCTGTGATTTCCGATTATTAAACAAAAAGACAAAGAAATCAAGTTATCCACTTCCTAGAATAGACGATGCTCTTGATAGACTACATGGGTTTACAATCTGTTCAACCCTAGATTTATTCTCCGCCTTCCACCAAATCACCATGGATCCCGAAACAAAGCACAAAACAGCTTTTACAACTCCTGATGGTAACTACGTATGGAACAGAATGCCATTTGGACTAGTAGATAGCCCTTACTCATGGCAACGATTGATTGACTACGTCTCAGGGAACCTCAAATGGAACATATGTTTAGTATTTCTAGATGACATCTTAATCTTTGCAAAATCCTTCGAAGAACACAACAGAAGATTAGAACATGTTTTACAAGCTTTACAAAATGCCAACTTGACACTTAAACCTAGTAAATGCCAATTCGGGATGGAAGAAGTTAAATACTTAGGCCACATCATATCAACAGACGGAATTTTACCTAACCCCGAAAAACTAACAGCTGTACGAGAATTTCCAACCCCAACTAAAGTTAAAGATGTACGATCGTTCCTATCTTTATGCTCCTACTATAGAAAATTCATACAGAACTTCGCAAAAATAGCCTATCCACTAAATCAACTTCTACAGAAAGACAAACAGTTTCTATGGAATGAACAATGCTCAGAAGCCTTCAACATAATGAAAGAAAAACTCACAACAGCTCCCATTTTAACACACTACGACCCTACAGCTGAAATTGAAATACATACAGATGGTAGTTCTTTATATGGTATTGGATGCATAATTATGCAAATCAAGAATGGAGAATCTCACCCACTAGCCTACCTATCCAGAAGTTTAAACAAAGCCGAAAAAAATTGGGGTGTTACACACATCGAATGTTTAGCTGTCATTTATGGAATTGAAAAAGCAAGACCATATATATTTGGTAAACACTTCAAGGTTGTCACAGATCACTGCTCCCTATGTCACCTTATGAAAACCAAAGAACTAAAATCAGTAAAACTCTCAAGATGGGCACTTCGCTTACAAGAATATGACTTCGAAATTATTTACAATTCTGGAAAGAAACACACACACGTTGACGCTCTATCCAGATACCCTACATCAGATCCTACTCCTGTAGAAGAAGACTTCCCAGAATCCTTCTTATTAACTATAAATCCAACAACCACAAGTTATGATACCAATAGAATAATTGAGTTACAACAAGAAGACCCACAATTATCAAAAATTATCAACTACATAACCAACAACAACTTGAATTCTTTCAAACAATTTTTTATCATCAATAACGTACTTTACAAATCAAGACCTAAATTCAGCAATAACATTTTCAAAATCTGTATCCCTGGAAGTTTAAAAATTGAAATTATGCGTACAGTACATGACAATCCAACTGGAGGACAATTAGGCTTTATCAAAACATATCACACCATTCAACATAGATTTTATTGGAGAAAAATGAAACAAGATGTCACAAACTACATTAAGACCTGCGAAATCTGCCAAAAGTATAATCATCGAAACTACCCAAAATCTGGCCCAATATGTCCCTTAGAAGTACCAAATACCCCATTTCACACTCTGGGTGTGGATTTCCAAGGTGTTTATCCTACCTCAGAGAATGGAAACAAATATGCGTTTTTAATCAACGATCATCTCACTCGTTACATTGAAGCTGCTCCCGTTCCTTCACAAGACACCTATAATGCTATCAAATGTTTAACTTCTTTAATAATCCAAATACATGGAATCCCTTCAAAAATAATTGCTGACCCTGGTACTGCATTCACTTCACACGATTTTGGACTCTTCTGCAATTATTTCAAGATTGAATTACATATTACTTCTCCAAACAACCATACCACAAATGGATTAGCTGAGAAAAATAATGATACGATTAAAAGAATAATGGCAAAATTTCTAAATCAAAATCACAACGAATGGGAACGTCTACTTCCTTGGGCAGTTTATGCTCACAACGTTACAGTCCTTTCTGTGACTAAATTCTCGCCATTTTATTTAATTTATGGACACGAACCAATTTTACCATGTGACAAAAAGTTCCCCCAATTACAACTTAAAGAAAAATTTAATCCCTAACGTAAAGTACAAAAAGTGACATTTTCGAGAGATATAGCTAAGCAAGTTACCGAAAAAATTCGAAAACGTGAAAAACAAAAATTTGATTTACAACATCCTGTAATTCCCCATCAAATTGGAGATTTAGTATTAATAGCCGATTTCACAAGAAAAACAGGCTTTGTACAAAAATTTATGCCCAGGTGGAAAGGCCCCTTTGAAATTATTGAACAAGAAAACCCTCGCCGTTTTAAACTAATTGATAAAAGAGAAAACAAAAACTCCAAAATTATTACTGCCAATTCCCAACACATCAAACGTTACTACCCACCCGAAATACATTAATCAAAAATACAGTCTGCCAAACTATTACGTTCAATAATCTAATTACTTTCATCACCTAATTCTAGATGGACATTCTTGATGTAGAACCATCGTTTGATGACATTCAAATCATTGAATGTACTCCCGGAGACTCATTACCTCAATCAACCTACGTTACGCCTACAAAAGCTATAAACTGTCATGACCCGGTATTTAAATCACCATATCCACCAACTCCTAGATTCATCCACTCTGACCGATCACCTCCTACATCAACTTCCACATTCCCCGGCTTTATAGACGACATGACCAATGCACTTGACTATGGCGAACTTCCTTTGACTCTTCCCATGACTCCAGGACACTCACAATGCAAAGATATGGAAATCGACGATGACCTTGAAATTATTTATTTATCATCCGGACAAACAACACCGACATCATCACCACCAACTTCACTATCGACGACTCTCCCCTTCAATTTTGAATGGTTTAATGGTATCCCTTTTCCTACAGACCTTATCTCTACCACAACGATGACATCACCAAAGACTACTAGCCACCCTGTATCCTCCAAATCCATCACGACGAATGACGAAGGAGTAATGTTCGGAGACGTATGGATGCCTCACCCAAAAATTATCTTGGAACGGTTAACTACTTCAAAAATAGTACCAACACTCTCATCTATACCAATCGAATCCCCAAGAATCAAAACCTTTAATTGGGTTAAAGACCATACCACTCAGGTATATAAATGGCTGGAACAAGAGAAAAATAAACAGTCTCAAAAACCACGACATGTTAAATCTCTGCTTTTGGCCTTCTTAGATCACACAAACATACTCCAGCAAAAAGCAAAGCCGAGAAAGCGTTTGGGGAAACAACAGCGCCTCCGGTTCTTCAAACAGAACCCCCACCCCTAGGAAGAGATGGTGTTATGTCACTATTGACAACACAAGAATGACTGGGAAAACAATTTATTCAATAAAACATTTTATTCATTTTACAGAATTATTGATTTAAAGAATTCATTCATGACTTTGTATTGAGAATGTATTGAAGGCTAGTTTTAAGGATGGACTGTAATGGTGCAGTTAACTACTCTAAAATAAAGTTGGACACTCTCGTTTTGGAACTTGACCTGACCGGAAGTATTATCTTTCACTCTTGGCCGCAGTGCCCATCTCTGACCTACACTCACCATCCCTAAACTATTTTCCTCCTCTTACAATATAGAAAACCTTTATATGGAGGGAGTTTCCTATGTTAAAGGATAGGAGGTGGGACCGGGAAATAAAATGTGACCACTATTAACAGGAATCCATTATATGATCGGCCATTATATACAGGTTTTACTGTATATTGAATTATTGACGAATGCAATTTTGTTGTATTTTGTATAAAATAAAACAGAAGACCCGAGTTTTAAATACGTCATCAACAAATCCTCTCCATCAGAACTTTGATTTGTATAACTTTCATCCTCTGTAGCAGTTGCTCCGCCTCCAGCGTAAATAAAATTTCTCAAATTTTCTGACCAGTGCTTCAAAGTTGGTATAGTTTATTGCATTCCAAAATGCGAGTTTTGTCCAGTAGTAATAATGTTTAGACGTTTTAAAAACTACAACTCCTACAATTGTCTACTGACTAGATTTATTTCATGTGTGCTAAAACCGTCGAGTAATCGTTTTTAGTTAAAATGATGTGAGCGGGGTAGTGTGCAGTTGGGGTAAGTGGAAGTACAGTAAAACCTCTTTATAGTCACATCGTAAGGGATCGTAAATAAAAGTTGACTATAGAGAACGTTGACTACTCGGAATATATAAAATGATTTGCTGAATGTGCGAATATGAATTATGTGTTTATGGTCAGAACATTCTACCAGGGTGACTTACAAAAATCCGACATTTCATACTTCCATCAATGAAATTTTACATTTACAATTTTTATTACAATTTAATTCGAGTTTAAATGCAAACCATAATAGCGTACATATACAATTGGATACAGTTTTCAGCACATGACTGTTTGAAGTATATTTTAAAAGAAAACAATTTGGTTTATGCTCTTTAGTTGATTTTCTTTATATCCGAAGCATTTATCTCCAACTTTTCACGTTCAAATAGTGATTAAAGGATGACGTTTTGATGTACATGATCTGCATGAACCGGGTAGCAGACCACATGTCATCTGTCTGAGACCAGCCTGTAGGGAATTACAAATTATAATTTTGTTATTTCTACTATAGTTTTGCCAAAAACAGTGAATTTGTCATTACAATTTCAAATAACACCCAAGTTAAACTGAACTTTAGCCAAGCAGTGGTGGCTGAGTTGTCAGGGCGTCGCGCTCATTGCGGCTGGAGTCGGTTTTTAATTCCAGTAAAGCTCTGATACTTTCAAATAATTTGCGCTGATCTTTCTAACTTCTACTGTATCTTTGTGTGAGGTGAGGAGAGGTTGTGAAAAGGGACTTGTACTCTGAAAATTAGAAGCATGACCCGGATGCACAGAGGTACTAGCAGTGGACATCCTTAAGACAGGGAAACTATAAGAAGCTGGCAATCTGCAAGGATCGCTAGACATTTCGCTAGTCAAATGAGCGTCCATTAATCCCATTTTAACCTGGCTCCTCTCCAATTACCTCCTACGCTGCATTTCCTCAGCTGGAGCAAGGAATTGTGATATACTCCCTAAATCGTAGGAATGGACTGATGGGTATTTGTCCCACTCGTCTAGCTCTGTTCCCAAGCTAAGGGGTTGTCGTGTGTAAGATACCCAGTACATGCGGTTTCCAACCCTCTATCAACCGATGAGAACCGGTATAAGCTTATTTTAAATACATTTACATGTCGTTGAAAGTAAGTAAAGACCGAATACTCTTATACCTTTAAAAGGTTAATGAGAGTGAATCCCTAAAATACATACATGCATACTACGTTCACACTACTTGCTGACCTCAACACACTAAAGACGCCGTGGCCTCTAAATATTTAATTTTAAACTACTGTAATTGAAAACACTATATAAACTCAGGGGTCAGATTTTTGTAAATCTCCCTGGAAGATTTTTTTCATTTTCCCTGCTGGTCATGATGTCCCTGTTTGATGCAAATTTAAAACTCCCTGTTGACAAAATAATTTTGTTAATACACCTCAACAAATTCAAACATCCCTGTTGAAAAAAAGGTCAACAAATTTGAAAATCCCTGCTGACAAAAAATCATTTTCGTAAAACATCTCAACAATTGCGAAACTCCCTGTTGATAAAAACCATTTTTAGTGAAACACCTCAACAATTTCAAAAATCTCTGCTGACAAAATTGTTTTCCATAAAACACCTCAACAATTTCGAAACTCCCTGTTGATAAAAACCATTTTTAGTAAGACACCTCAAAAATTTCAAAAACCTCTGCTGACAAAATTGTTTTCCATAAAACACCTCAACAATTTCGAAACGCCCTGTTGATAAAAACCATTTTCAGTAAAACACCTCAACAATTTCAAAAATCCCTTCTGACAAAATTGTTTTGCATAAAACACCTCAACAATTTCAAAAATCCCTGCTGACAAAATTGTTTTCCATAAAACACCTCAACAATTTCAAACATCCCTGTTGAAAAAAAGGTCAACAAATTTGAAAATCCCTGCTGACAAAAAATCATTTTCGTAAAACATCTCAACAATTGCGAAACTCCCTGTTGATAAAAACCATTTTTAGTGAAACACCTCAACAATTTCAAAAATCTCTGCTGACAAAATTGTTTTCCATAAAACACCTCAACAATTTCGAAACTCCCTGTTGATAAAAACCATTTTTAGTGAAACACCTCAACAATTTCAAAAATCTCTGCTGACAAAATTGTTTTCCATAAAACACCTCAACAATTTCGAAACTCCCTGTTGATAAAAACCATTTTTAGTAAGACACCTCAAAAATTTCAAAAACCTCTGCTGACAAAATTGTTTTCCATAAAACACCTCAACAATTTCGAAACGCCCTGTTGATAAAAACCATTTTCAGTAAAACACCTCAACAATTTCAAAAATCCCTTCTGACAAAATTGTTTTGCATAAAACACCTCAACAATTTCAAAAATCCCTGCTGACAAAATTGTTTTCCATAAAACACCTCAACAATTTCAAACATCCCTGTTGAAAAAAAGGTCAACAAATTTGAAAATCCCTGCTGACAAAAAATCATTTTCGTAAAACATCTCAACAATTGCGAAACTCCCTGTTGATAAAAACCATTTTTAGTGAAACACCTCAACAATTTCAAAAATCTCTGCTGACAAAATTGTTTTCCATAAAACACCTCAACAATTTCGAAACTCCCTGTTGATAAAAACCATTTTTAGTGAAACACCTCAACAATTTCAAAAATCTCTGCTGACAAAATTGTTTTCCATAAAACACCTCAACAATTTCGAAACTCCCTGTTGATAAAAACCATTTTTAGTAAGACACCTCAAAAATTTCAAAAACCTCTGCTGACAAAATTGTTTTCCATAAAACACCTCAACAATTTCGAAACGCCCTGTTGATAAAAACCATTTTCAGTAAAACACCTCAACAATTTCAAAAATCCCTTCTGACAAAATTGTTTTGCATAAAACACCTCAACAATTTCAAAAATCCCTGCTGACAAAATTGTTTTCCATAAAACACCTCAACAATTTCAAACATCCCTGTTGAAAAAAAGGTCAACAAATTTGAAAATCCCTGCTGACAAAAAATCATTTTCGTAAAACATCTCAACAATTGCGAAACTCCCTGTTGATAAAAACCATTTTTAGTGAAACACCTCAACAATTTCAAAAATCTCTGCTGACAAAATTGTTTTCCATAAAACACCTCAACAATTTCGAAACTCCCTGTTGATAAAAACCATTTTTAGTGAAACACCTCAACAATTTCAAAAATCTCTGCTGACAAAATTGTTTTCCATAAAACACCTCAACAATTTCGAAACTCCCTGTTGATAAAAACCATTTTTAGTAAGACACCTCAAAAATTTCAAAAACCTCTGCTGACAAAATTGTTTTCCATAAAACACCTCAACAATTTCGAAACTCCCTGTTGATAAA
Organism: Allacma fusca; assembly: GCA_947179485.1. Taxonomy (NCBI): domain Eukaryota; kingdom Metazoa; phylum Arthropoda; class Collembola; order Symphypleona; family Sminthuridae; genus Allacma; species Allacma fusca. The sequence continues at coordinate 72,539,147 of OX359245.1, forward strand.
AACCATTTTCAGTAAAACACCTCAACCATTTCAAAAATCCCTTCTGACAAAATTGTTTTGCATAAAACACCTCAACAATTTCAAAAATCCCTGCTGACAAAATTGTTTTCCATAAAACACCTCAACAATTTCAAACATCCCTGTTGAAAAAAAGGTCAACAAATTTGAAAATCCCTGCTGACAAAAAATCATTTTCGTAAAACATCTCAACAATTGCGAAACTCCCTGTTGATAAAAACCATTTTTAGTGAAACACCTCAACAATTTCAAAAATCTCTGCTGACAAAATTGTTTTCCATAAAACACCTCAACAATTTCGAAAATCCCTGCTGACAAAATTGTTTTCCATAAAACACCTCAACAATTTCAAAAATCTCTGCTGACAAAATTGTTTTCCATAAAACACCTCAACAATTTCGAAACTCCCTGTTGATAAAAACCATTTTTAGTAAGGCACCTCAAAAATTTCAAAAACCTCTGCTGACAAAATTGTTTTCCATAAAACACCTCAACAATTTCGAAACTCCCTGTTGATAAAAACCATTTTCAGTAAAACACCTCAACAATTTCAAAAATCCCTTCTGACAAAATTGTTTTGCATAAAACACCTCAACAATTTCAAAAATCCCTGCTGACAAAATTGTTTGCCATAAAACACCTTAACAATTTCAAACATCCCTGTTGAAAAAAAGGTCAACAAATTTGAAAATCCCTGCTGACAAAAAATCATTTTCGTAAAACATCTCAACAATTGCGAAACTCCCTGTTGATAAAAACCGTTTTTAGTGAAACACCTCAACAATTTCAAAAATCTCTGCTGACAAAATTGTTTTCCATAAAACACCTCAACAATTTCGAAACTCCCTGTTGATAAAAACCATTTTTAGTGAAACACCTCAACAATTTCAAAAATCTCTGCTGACAAAATTGTTTTCCATAAAACACCTCAACAATTTCGAAACTCCCTGTTGATAAAAACCATTTTTAGTAAGACACCTCAAAAATTTCAAAAACCTCTGCTGACAAAATTGTTTTCCATAAAACACCTCAACAATTTCGAAACTCCCTGCTGACAAAATTGTTTTCCATAAAACACCTCAACAATTTCAAAAATCCCTGCTGACAAAATTGTTTTCCATAAAACACCTCAACAATTTCGAAAATCCCTGCCAAAAAAAGGTCAACAGATTTGAAATTCCCTGTTTGCAATCCCGTTTGAAAATTTCCCTGCTGAAAATGTTTTTTCCCTGGGAAGATTCTTCCCGTCTTCCCACATAAATCCGACCCCTGCATAAACTCTCCTGCTTTTCAGTTACACAAATACCATAGGATATTTATTCGAATGTAAAAATGATTTAAAACCCACCGCAACATCGGATACTTGCACAGCAAATATAATAGGGACTGCCAACGTCTTCAATATCAGAATTGTTCGAAAAATTAAAGCTGAAAATGTCTGCACGCCTACAGGAATCTAAGGTATAAATAGTTACAAACAGTTGATTCCATCATTACATATATGTTGACTCAAAATATTGATACATATAATATAATTGTAAATTTTCTTACCTGTGAATGCTGAAATAAACAATCCTTGCAAATAAGCAAATTCCATAGTGATTCTGGCAGAATAACAATTATAAATGTAAGGAGAAGTAAACTACAAGTACAACTTAAGTCGCTGTACATCCGTCTAGTTGGAGTTCCATAGCTCTGCAAGTGTCATACAAAGAGTCAGCATAAATGTAAGTATCTATAATGGTTAATAATTACATACAATGCCTTATTATATATATGTCCCCAACAATCTGGATGTAATTAAACAGATTCCCTGAACCTGCATTTAAACAAACAACGTGTATTTTAATATTTCGTACCTCCACAACTATTAACACGTTTAATATTTTCGTACATGCACCTGATCTATATTTTAAATCATCCCCAATTCTCTCAAATTTCTGTGAGACAGTGGGACCACCGGTTAGAAGGCTAACAATAGTCATTGCATTGATTTTTGAAAAGCGGTTTCTTTGCTTAACAAAACCAGGAATTGTGCCTTAAAAATCGGGGTTCTCAGCCCTGAATCAGGGACTGGAACCCTTGTCTCTACCCAAAAAGTCCCCCAAAATTTTAATCGACGGGTGCAGGAAAAGTTAAATATGGAGTGAGGAAATTTAAGGGCCACAAGGGAATATTTTCTGCGATCTACTAATACCGTCAGCATGAAAGATGTGGTCAAGTACCTGATAGCGAGCAGTAATCCTTGTACGATACCTCACAAGTTTTTGCAGTTGGGAAAAAAATACAAGTGTTGCTATGAAGCAACCGAAGCAGCAGATGAAATAAATAATTTTCCACGACAATCTTTTCAAAGCAACAAACCCCATACACTCCTCACGTACAGTGAAGATTCCAGATACAAAGAAATACGAAAATGTTACAAGAATCACAGTAAGCCAAATCATGCAAACCAGTTTTTGAACTATTCCACGAGTCATAACGCTCATGTAACTTGTTTTTGCTAAGGTCATCCAGGCATTGATTTGTATGGCAGGAAAATGAAGTACCCAAATTAAAGTACATCCCTGACACAGGGTACGTAAATTAACAGTTAAACAGAAATAATTTCCGCTACTTTGAAATAAAGCAGGTATGGCATCATTCAATAATAATTCAGCGGTTACCAAAACTCCAATCAAGAGGTTCACTAAAACAAGAGACATATTTAAAATTAAACCTGGGGAAATAGGCTTTTTGCACCACCAAGCTGACATAAAAACCATAAGACTTACTCCAACTGATACAACACACAACAGAAAATGAACAAAGGAAATGTGGGTGAAAGTGCCGTTCAAATAGGGCGGAGAAGAAACATTCCTTCCTTCCTCAAAATCCCACAAGTTACTTTTTCCAAGTTCTTCCAACTCCATGTCACATTTGATACAGTAAATTTTTTCACTCCATCCTATTGGATATCTATGTTTATAAAAAATAGAGTGAGAAACTACGAGCATGATAATTATAAGTAATCCATCATAGAGCATAATAATAAAATCTTAATATCCGGGAAATGGTCATAGTTCTTAGTTATAATCCCAGAGTAAGCTTGGTGAAAAGCTCAAATTTGTCAAATAATTAGTGATTATTTTAAAAAAGCGTTAAATAACTGATTTTCAATAACGTATATAAGCAATACCCCTAAATGGTGTTAAAATTTTGACGTCCCTAGGAAAGATATTATTATACACGGTTTACCGTAATACTTATTACATGTGTGGCATGGTGATTTGGGGGAATTATACCAAGCCTACAATATGAGCCTGTGTGACCTTCTTAGTTACACGTAGTCAAACGGAGCTACGAGAGGGAATCCAGGAAATAAGCGGGTGCATTAATATGCAGTATAATGTTAGTAGTATTAGTTTATTAGCACTTAAGGTTGATGTTAGCGGTAGAAGGATCAAACACAGACTGCCGGGGCAGACTGAGAGTTGCCCTTATATAGGTAAGGGATAACAAGCGGGAATCGGGAGTCAGAGAGTAACGAGGAGAGTTAGCGAGTAATGAGAATTTAGAGTCCTTACAATTAGTACGGGTACGTTTACATTACTAGTCTAACCTACGGTGTTACACCCCATGACTCAAACTTGACTCACGTCCTCGTGAGATCATTAATTATAATCAAATATCTGTATAAAAATGAAAATAATGATTTACAAATATCGAGTTAATAATCTTTGTTATAATATTAAATATGAATTATTGTAACTTATTAATAAAATTGTATCTAAGATTAAGCGAGTATTAATTAATCAAAAATAATAATACGGTAGTATTCACAAAAGGTTAATAATCATTAGGGAAACAAAGTAACATTGAGATTATGCATTAAAAAAAAATTATGTACAAATAAGCAGGAACAATATTTGCAAAGTCAGTTTGGACTAAAATAGTAATAATTATTGGGACATAAAGTCTAAAAATAAGTAAATAAAAGAATTTCGAGACACATTAGTATACTAGTAAGTAAATCCATAATGTTGAGTGAGTTGTTGATTTCTTCAGTCTGAATTAATGTCCATTCATTTGCTGCTTGAATGACCGGATTGAATGATGAATTTCGGTTGTGTTCTTGAGTCGACGGGATTAATTAGGTAAGGGAAGGATTGAGAGGAATAAGGACAGCATTTTAATTTAGTTGAGTGAATTTGAAGCAAGGTGTGTTGAATGCTGTGGTCACTATAACTGCAGTTAGTTTTAACATAGTTGAGAATATTTTGACTTTGAGGAATGATTTCAGGTATTTGATTTTAGGTACTTGGTAACTAGTGCAAGAAATAAATGACCGGGTAAAGCGGGGTAGGAAAGGTAAAATAGACAGGCAGGTGATTAGCGTGATTTAAGAACTTTTGTTGGTTTAGGAAGAAGGTCTAGGATGTCGACACAAATTATAGGCTTCTGAAATCTTGATCGGGTCGATTTAACAGGAGTATTTGCGGGTGAGAAAAAAAAACGAGAAGTGTACAAATTATTCACGTAGTATAAGTGTGTAGCGAGAATTTGGGAGTGTCATAAAAATTGAAAAAAAAAAATAATAAAATAAAACAAGGGACTGACTTCAAATATTGTAACGCGAGTTAAAACTAATTACATTTAACTTATTTAGCGGGTATAATAATTATTACGATTATCTTAAAAATGAACTAGTAACTAATACAAACTTAATAGCGAGTATTTACAAACAATAAAGCAAATATAAATATTCTAACTTAGTTAATGCGAATAGCATAAAATATTACTTACAAAAAATGTTAAAATAATTTCAATTATAATTAATTAGTTAAGTTTAGGCTAACAATTAAAAATCTAAAACATAAGCGGGTAAATAAATGCTAATTAAATATTATTCAGTCGAGCTTCCGGATGGATATTGATTCGGGTCTGGCGAAGAATCCATGACACGTATCTCTGGTTCGGGTGTGCTGAAAGTTCTGCTTTGCCTTCGGAGGGTCGAAGCGTGGAATTGAGCAGACAGTCTTCTTGGGTGTGGAGAAGAGCCTGCGGGTGCTGAAACGTCTGGTTCTTGGAAAACAGCATCTTCACTTTCCATGAATTCAGTGAGTGGAGCGGGCATGGTTGCAGCTTCTGGAGCAGATGAAGACGCAACTCTTGCATCTTTTTCGGGATTTAAGGCCAGCCATGGTTTTGGTGTTGTGGCTGGTATTGTAAACTTTGCAGGAGGTATATGTACCTCTTTAAGCAGAGTGGTGGTCGGTGCGCTAGTTGTTATTGGGGCACAGAATACTTTCGGTGGTATTTTCTCATAATCTTGAAATTGCCATGAAAGGGCCTTTCCAACTGGGACTGGAACTAATTCCATATCGTTGTCCTTGGATGGAATGACGGTGTACTTGTAGCCTTCATGGACTGGAACGGGTTGTAATGTCTTTAGCGGTGCTTTTGTAGTTGTAGGTTGTTTACCTTTAGCGGGTATTTTGAAACTTGTTGTTTTTACTTGGTGTTCAACTGGTTGGGCTTTCTTTAGCTTTGCAGGTAAAGTCTCGTCGTCTGATGTTTTTGTAGGGCGCTTTCTCAACATAAAAAATGGTTTATAATCGAGTGGTACATCTCCTCTGGGCCTTAGTCTGTTTCGGACTGGGGTTGACCTAGCGGGCGTACGTTTTGTTATCGGGTTTCGCTTGGGAATTCCTATATTAGAAAAACGAAAATTATCAGGATTACTAGGTTGTTGTAGTATTTCAGGAATTAACACGGGTGGATCTTCCGTGTCTACAACCATCTCCTCCTCTCCTAGGGCAACATAGGATTCTATTGCAGGAGCGTCGGGAGCTGGTGGAGTTGTAGGGTTAGGGTTTGCGGGTGAAATCATTTCATGGTCTTGGGCTGTGCCAATTGGAGATGTAAATAAGGAAATAGATTCATCTTGTGGGGTATAATGTGATGAAATTTCGGGTGTCGTCACCAAGGTTGATTGTTCATCTAAGGTGTCATTGATGATATCACGATTTGGTGAGCGAGATTTTTCTGAATCGGGCGAGTCTAATAAAGCAGAAATACCAGTAATAATACTTTCAGGAAATAGGTCTGGGCTAGTTCTTGATGATGGGATATTGACTTGTATTGGTACTGGTTTAGCCAATTTTAAACAATCTGGGCATTTTTCATTGTCGTCTTCGTGAATTTTACTGTACAATAGTAATGTGATAGAATTTGATTCGCGAAGTGCAGTTTTTCGTATATCTCGTATGCGAGTATTTTCTTGAGGAATATTTATTTTGTCCATTTCTAACTCTAAATTATCCAATGTTGAGGTGATGAATCTGAATTCTTGAGTGATATGAGGTCCTGTGTAGTCCTGTGCAGGTGCCCTTAGCGAGTTAATTTTATCAACAAGAGGTGCGAGTTCTTCTTGGAGTGGGTCATAAATATACTCCTTCCATTTCTGAGCATTTTGTTCAGTATAATATATGCAAAACGGGTGCATTACTCCGGTGCAATTACAACGAAGTAATTGGCATAAATGCTGTTCAGAAGTACCAGGGAGGGAATTGATAAAATTTTTAAATGAATTCCATTCTTCTGCAGTAGCACGTGGAATGTTTGCAGAAACGAAGGCATCGGGGGGTAAGGCGATGACTTCGTCATTTCTGGGGTTTCCAGTATTCGGGTCGTACAAAAAACAATGCGGGTGCATGTATCCTGTACAATCTTCAAGTGTACATCGGTCTGCATTAATTCTGTCAAATGGATAACAGTACATTTCGCAGCACTGCTCTACAAACGTATCCAACTCTTCGGCACTAGCGTATGGGAAATATAAGGGTTCGGCTGGTGCATTGAGCGAGATTGAGAATAGCGGTTTAGGTGAAGAAATTCCAAAGGGTGGTTGTGATGTAAATTGTAGTAGTGCTGGTTGATCGGGTACTTCGGGTTCTGGAGCGTTAAGATGAATAGATTCCGTGGGCGAGAAACTAGTATTGGGATTTCCTAGGTATCCGTACAATTCTTCATTAAAACTGGAGTGAGTACTAGGGACAGGTGACACTACTAAAGGGCGAGATTGGTGTAAATATTCAGGTGAAACTGAAGTAGGTCGAACAAATGTTTCAGTTGGAATAGTTGGTGAAAAATTATATGTTCTAGGTGGGGAAGCCGTTGATGAGAAAGGCTGGCGGGATAGATATTGTTGATTCTCTGTCATAGGAGAATATGTATGTATTGGAGATGTTACTGGTGAACGTTGAGTAATAACGGGGGAAAGTACTATGGGACGAAGTACAACAGGGGAATTAGTAATCTCGGAGTCTTCGTTCGGACTATTTTGGGGCTTTATATTTATTGGTGTAATAGTCTGTCGGGTTAGTACTGGAATGTAACTTTTATAAGTTGAAATTGAACTGTCTGTATAAGTAGGTGAAGTTGTCAATGAGCGAGGTGGGGTTAATTCACGTGTAGTCGTTAGGAATGTCGGCGAGTGTGCGACAACAGGGCTCGGAGAGCTCATCCGAGGCTGTTGTTGACGTCTTGGTTGGCGGGATCGAGTGGAGAAAGCCGGACCAGTTTGGGTTGACTGACGGCGGGTTCCTCTCGGCGGGATATAATCAGCATCACGATAATTATCCGTATCAGGTGATGGTGAACGTGATACTGGCGGGGTTATAACCAAAGACATTAAAGGTGGTATATTTGGATTTCCAGGGTCAATCAGTGGTTGCGCGCGTCCAGCTGGTTGTCCTATAGAAAACGTAGGATATGATGTGTCAGACGAGCGAGGTGACTGTGCTGAAGCCATGGGTACAACAGGAGGATAGTTCATGACTCTATCCGGTCTATGTAAAATGGGAGCATCAGTCTGGGCAAAGATGGAACTGCCTATGTCCTGCGCTTGTACTGGGTCCTTAAACAGAAGCGGGTAATTTTCTCTCCATCCATCTGGCATTTGATGGTATGGACGCAAATGCTGTTGATGAACGTTGCGGGTTCTGAGATTTGTATCTTCATAAGCAGGGGTAACTTCATATGAGGAATTGCCAAGTATTTTGGATATAATATATGGTCCTTTTGTGCGAGCGTGTAAACCTTCCTGGAGCGAGTCTACTAGGACCCAGTCCCCAATCTGATAAGAGTGATCAGCTCTTTTCTCGTTGAAGACTGCATCCCTTTTCTGCTGCTTATTCCGGGATATTTCAGCCGCAAGGTTAATTGCTTCATTTAGCTCTTGTTGGTTATCTTCCGGTAGCGGTGGTATCTCTGGTCGAATTACCGGGGAAATGAGGTCAGCTTTTAGCATTGGGTGTCTTCCATGCACCAAATAGTACGGAGAATAGCGGGTGGATTCGTGTATTTTTATATTATGGGAAAAAGCCGCTTTGTAGCATAGCAGGTCCCATATGTACATACGATTAACTGGTTCCAAGTACTTACGTACGTATGTTTTTATCTCACGATTGCTTCGTTCCACTATTCCATTCGATTGAGGTGAGTGAGGCATGACCACTATGTGTTGAATGCCATTTTCAGCGAGTAAACACTTAAAAGCTGAACCGGTGAAGTGGGTACCCCCATCTGTCACTACTCTGGTCGGCCATCCATGTTGAAATAATACATGTTCATTCATGATGTCCCAGGAGGTCCTGGCATCAGCGGTCTTGCAGGGTACAATAATTAAATAGCGGGATGCGTAATCAATTATTACGAGGGCATATTTGTTACCTCTGTAAGTGTTCTGCAATGGTCCGATGTAATCCATTGCTATTGTGTCGAATACTTTTGTTGGAGTTGCAATCGTCTCTCGTTGCCCCAACGCGAATTTATTTCGAGCGTTTTCACATTGGCATTTTTCACAAGTTTTGATGTACTTGAATACATCTTGATTCATGCGAGGCCAGTAGTAGCGAGTTCTTATTAGCGAGCAAGTCTTATAAAATCCTGAGTGACCTGCTGCGGGGTCATCATGCATGAGCATGAGAATTTCACGTCTGAGTGGTAATGGTACGACTAATTTATATGGAGAAGCGCTCATATTAGCGTCAATTCTGTATAATAAGCCGTGCAGCAGGCAATAGTTCTTTCCAAAAATATGAGGTAGTTCGGTCTTGTCACCATTAGTCTTTAAGTCATTAATAATCTTAAGTAGTTTCGGGTCATCCTGTTGCTTTTGAATAAAGAGATTTATATTTCCTCCCACAGTATGCTGAATTAGATGGTCTTCGGCTCCTACCTCTTGAGGTGTTGACCGAGCTATTGAGTACCGTAGCATACGGATGGGGTAGCGGGATAAACAGTCTACGTGAGCCATCTTGGCTCCTTTTTGATATTTTATAATCATTTCCTGATTTGCAAATTCGAGTGCCCAGCGAGCGAGTTGCCCATGTGGATCTTTGAGGGACTGCAAATACTGGAGCGCTTGATGGTCGGTTTTTATATGAATCCTTTTGCCAAAAATATATGGTCGAAATTTTCGCAGTGCAAAAATTATAGCTAGTAGTTCTCTTTTATGGGTTGAATATTTTTCTTCTTCTGGGGTAAGTGAGCGGGATGCATATTCGATGGGGTGAAGATTTTTACCGTCATCAATTGTTTGCATGCAAATGGCTCCAATGCCAATTGCAGAAGCATCCGTGTGAATGTGTATTTCAGCAGCAGGGTTGTAGATCTGCAGAACGGGTGAGTTAATTAGTGCAGTTTTGAGCGTGTTAAAAGAGTTGTCGCAAGCGGGCGTCCAATTAAAAATTGTATCCTTTTTCCTCAGGTCTGAAATAGGTTTTGCAATTTGTCCGTAATCTTTTATAAAGCGGCGAAATTGTTCGCATAGTCCCAGGAAACTTCGGACGGCTTTCACATTAGTGGGTATTGGAAACCTTTTCACAGCTTCAATTTTGTCTTCAGGGACGCTTACACCGTTTACGTCAATTCTCCAGCCCAAATACCGAATGGAATTAAAGCCGAAGAAACATTTAGAGATCTTGAATCTCAATCCATATCCCTGGCATCGCATAAGAACTAGGTCTAAGCGGGATAATAATTCGTCGAATGTGCCAGCAAATACTAACACATCGTCAACGTATACTAGCACTAATGTGTACTTCAGATTTCCGAGGATGTCGTCCATCATGCTCTGAAACTCAGCGGGCGCATTCATGTACCCAAATGGGAGTCGGTTAAACTCGAATTTCCCATCGGGTGTTGTAAATGCGAACTTCTTGCGGTCCTTGGGGTGAACCTCTCGCTGGAGAAAACCTTGAAGGGCATCCATAAGGATAAACCAGCGAGCTCCGTGCAAGCGGTCTAATTGTTGCGGGATGTTTGGTAATGGCCAAGTGTTCTGGGCTGCCACTGTTTTGTTCATCCATCTCAAGTCGATACAGAACCTGTGGTCTCCATTGGGTTTTTTAATTAATAAAATCGGGGAATTCCATGGTGAAGTTGAAGTAGAGATAATACCGGCTTCGAGCATTTGGTCGGTGTGTTTCTTCATAATACCTTGTTCGAAGTCGGATACCCTGTACTGGGCTCGATATAGGGGCGGCGAGTCACCAGTATCCACAACTACATATTTGTAGTTTAATTTACCTAGTTCTGTTTCATTTCTAGCGAAACAATTTCTAAATGTGTTAATTTTAGCGAGCATCAATTCTTTCTGTTGAGTTGTCATAGCTGGTCCCATGTTAATTTCGTGCATAGAAAAGGGAGTTAGTTGAGAATGTTGAGGTGTGGTGTTGATATGTCCGATGACTGGAGGATAATTAGTGGTGGCAGAATCGGGAACTGATTCTGGTAATAGAATCTCTTCTCCATCAAACGGATCATATGACGCGATATTTCTGATTCGAGGAAGAGTAACAGTACGGTTGTGCGGGTTAAATATTAGTAAGTAGGCACACTTATTCTGGACTTGGACTATTGGCGTGCCTATTGACAGTCCTCGAATTTTTGTAGTGTCGGGAAAGATTACCGCTGAGCCTTCATAATCTTCACGGAATTTTATGCATATAGGCTCAAATGTTCTAGCTGGTATTTCATAAGGTCGGGAAGTAAAACATGTCAAACGTCGGACAGCGTGGGTCGACGTGGAATGGTCCGAGTGAGTTATTGTATCAATATCGGGTGGTTCATTGACGGTCTGCTCATTATTAGTTACTGAGCGAGCACTGGATGCGGGTTTAAAATCGTAGATTCTTTGTCCAAAATCAAGAAAGGATTTGTGATATTCTAAAAAGTCTAATCCAATTATGAGAAGCGTTGCTGCTCTTGGTACTACAGCAAAGTCAAATGAATGAAATTTATTTTTGACTTCATAAAATAGTGTTGCGGTTTTACTATAATGGATGATGGAATCTTGAACGAACTGTCCAAGAGCTCGGCGGGCATGGGACTTGACGTGAATTGATTGCGGGGAAATTCTCTCCAATTCTTGTACAAGAGCGGGTGAAATCGTGGAAATTGTAGCACCACAGTCGAAAGAACCTTTGACATGATGATGCGAGTTAATTAATTTAATTGAGCAGAAGAAATCTTGAGATTGCTGCTGTCGAGCCTCAAGGTTTTTGAATTCTTGAGCCAATTCAAACGGAGATTGGTATGTGTGCACAGATCGGGAGTCTGTATTTTGTTGCCTAACGTGAGTAATCTGATTATTAATATATTGTTGATTAGCGGGTGATTGATTTAAACAGTGAAAATGAGAGTTGTCATCCACATCCGGTAATTCGGAATTGTGGAAGGCTGGAGCAGGAGTAATAATTAATGGTGTGCTGGTATCATTATCTTCTCGGAATAATGTGTAGAGATTTGAAAAATTTTGAAATTTCGAAAAAGGATGTTTTGAGTTGATGACTCCAGGGTCTGGAGGAAAATTTGGTGTGGTGTGCTGATCCCGATTCAGCACACCTACTCGTTTCCCGAAGGAAACCAGGTGATTTGTGGTCTGGAATGAGCCGCTTGTTGAGCCGGAGGTGCTGGTGGTAACCTGGCTCGAATATCCATGACAGCTTCTTCCAGGGCCCTCATGTTGGGCTGATTATTAAAGCGGGGTTGATTATTGTTGTTATTAAATTGCGGGTTGCGTTGGTTATTATTTTGCCCATGACGATTGTTGTTATTATTGTTGTTTTGGAATCGAGGCTGATTATTATTATTGCCTCGTCCGTTGAAACCCTGTTGGTTTTGTCGGGGATTATTATTGTTGTTGTTATTAAAGTTCCTGTTGTTGTTTTGGAATCCCTGCGGGCGGTTGTTATTCCGTTGGTTCTGGTTGTTCCCATTATTAGGTGTAATGGGCGGTAGGCCATCCCGAAGTCTGAAGCAGTCTCGAGCTAGATGACCTTTCTTATTACAGTACTGGCAAATGATTGGAGAATTCATTTTCACAGCTGCTGATACTTCAGATTTATTGCTTGCGGGTTTTGGAGTTGCTTCCTTGGCGGGTTTTGATGTTGTAGTACTGCCAGGTTCGCAGTATTTACCATCTGGAAAATCGATTGTCAATAACTCTTTTAGTCGAGTTTCAAACTCTGGTAGTGAGCGGTTTTGTTCGTTAGCAAAATGCTTGCGTAGATTTCCGGGAAGTTTTCTTCGAAGATTCTCCACAACTTCAGTGGATGACCATGTCGGATCGATGCGGTAGCATATTTTAACGAGTTTGGAAACAAACTCGTGAGCATCCATCCCGGTCTTCAAAGAAAATAGGTCGTAGTCATCTTTGGCATCACGGCGCTGGACTACATCATCAAATTGCTTCAGGAATGCTTCTCGGAAATAAATCCAAACATTTTCAGGAGTTTCTTTTGAATCCAAGCGGCGTCTGACTTTTGGAAGTATAGTTGAGAACCAATCTTTAACATCTGGGGTTGAGCGGGTGTCGAAAAAATGATGAAAAACTTGAAGAAAGTAGTCAAGTGGCAGGTTTAGATTTTCACGTTGCGAGAACAAGGTCAAAATATAATCTCTGGCATTTTCGACGCCATTATAAGGGGAGATTCGGGTCTTCAGTTTTTTAAAATTATCTTCATGTTGATCGAGTGCTGATTTTCCAAATAATTTTAGGCTGGGGAGTACTGTAGTTAGAGAATCAATTTGTTTTTGCAAGTCCGAAACTTGAATGACATGGAGCTTGTCTTCTTCATCTTTCTGGACTTGAGCATCTGCTAATTTCTTCTCGAGGTCTTGAATTTTTGCTTTCAATTGATCCTCAAGAGACATTGTGACGGAAAATGCAGGAAAATAGGGTTGGATCCGAGAAAAGAATGATGAAAGGACAGATCCAGGTGAGGTGAGAAGTAAATTAAAACAATATTACCGGACTAGTTGTGAGTGTGTCAGCGGGGACTGGAAACCATGCGATGCCAAATTTTGTCGAAATCGGAGGAAAATCCAAAGGCGAGCTTCTGGAACCGTATGGTGAAAGTATTTGAGGATGTAATGGAATCGGTTGAACACGTCAAAGTAATGGAGAGCGGGTTGAAAACGGCGGAAAATCAACATCAGGGCGAGAAAACCAGACTCCTTTGTTCGTCGGTCTGGCTGTCATTCGGACTTGTCCATATTGGTTTGGGGGAGAAAACGGTCAATTTTGTCAAAAAATTCGGACGAAAATTTGCATATATCACATTGGCGGGTTGAATGAAGTCATTTAGTAACTTAGAAAAATAGTTATAATATCTCAAACTCAAAAATATTAAAGTTATCAGCGAGAAAACCACTGGTCATTCGACAAAGGTATTATGTATGTATGGTAATGTTCTGTCGTGTACTTTATATGTAAGTAACTTGAAACGGTCGCGAAGTTCAGGGGGGAAAAAATGTCAGTTTTCACTAAGTTTTTCAGGCTGTAAAATTCTAGTTTTTTCACAAAAATGTTAAAAAGCACTTATTTTCACTGGAATTGGGATGATTAAGGAGCCTCCACCAATTGTGGCGTGGTGATTTGGGGGAATTATACCAAGCCTACAATATGAGCCTGTGTGACCTTAGTTGCACGTAGTCAAACGGAGCTACGAGAGGGAATCCAGGAAATAAGCGGGTGCATTAATATGCAGTATAATGTTAGTAGTATTAGTTTATTAGCACTTAAGGTTGATGTTAGCGATAGAAGGATCAAACACAGACTGCCGGGGCAGACTGAGAGTTGCCCTTATATAGGTAAGGGATAACAAGCGGGAATCGGGAGTCAGAGAGTAACGAGGAGAGTTAGCGAGTAATGAGAGTTTAGAGTCCTTACAATTAGTACGGGTACGTTTACATTACTAGTCTAACCTACGGTGTTACACTAGTAAAAGCCCTGTGCTTCACAGGGGCAATTACATGGAATGGTGATACTGGTGAGTGTGTAGAAATTAAAAGCTAAAACTAAACAGAGTAGCGCGCGGAGCTTTAAATAAACGGACATGTATTGCTCTATTAATATTTATAATAAGGTTGATTAGAAAGAGTAAGCTGAATACGTAGATTCCCAATTTGAAGGAAGTTGCAGTTGTAGTTATAGTTAACAGATGTTAAGGAAAAATTTAACCAAAAAGGCCAGGGGTGATGAATTATTCACACATGCAGAAGCAGTCCCACTTCAAGTT